>CM060890.1:41163764-41763764 GCA_030762935.1 Hymenopus coronatus
ACAAAAAAGATATTTAAAATAATGTGTCTATCTTAAAGGTATCCATATTTTTGTGTGGCAATTATTTATGCATTATACAAAATGTGTTTTGAATGAACAATATTTCAAATGCTACTTCCAGAAAATTCAAAATATACCTTTTTCTTGTCATGAATATCTTTAAGAATCTGTGAAAATCATTTGAGACATTTTATTAGAAAAAAAAAACTCTAAAAAAGTTCCATGTAAAGGATAGATTGAGGTGGGAAGCTTTTCTTGAAAATTTGCATGTCCTATCTTTAAGATACTGAACTTAAATATAAAATGCTGTGTTTATTAACCATTTTGTTTTAGAATAATATTGTAGAGTAATGGTAACACAGACACGCGTATACACTGATATATTTTGATAAGGGAATAAGGTCAAAGATTAACTCAGGTAGGCATGGCAATCTATTTTGAAAATTATAGGTTAAACAGTTCTCAAAAGAAACTTAAACCACATTTTAAAACAATAGAAGTATTATAACGAGATTCTGGAACTATCAATTAAAATGAAAATTGTCGGCAACAGAAATATATTTTGGAAGAGATCTGCTAGGATATCTAGAAGAGACAAAAGTCGGGAATCAGGCTGTAAAATAAAATATGGATATTCAAAGTTCAAACTTAGATTTTATTAAAAAATAAACTATTCGAATGGATAGGTGCACTAAAAGAATGGATGATGAAGTTTACCCAAAAGATCAATGGAATGAATGCCACCAGGATTGAGGAGAAAAGGAAGACCGCAAAGCACGTAGATTCAAGTAATTCAGGAAAACTTATGGATTAGGAAAAGTGTTTTATACTGTCACATTTGAAATATATACTGTCACAGCTGTAATTGTTGGTACTATAATTAATTTTGGTAGTAAAAGTAGTTTTAATACTGATTTTCAAAACATCACATGGCATACATAATGTGAGGAAAATTGAAAGTGAGGGAAGAATCTCGATTAACCAAATAACGTGCGTTCTGCAAGTTAAATAATAATCGTCTGTAGTACGTCATGCAACAGATTTAAGATTTTAGCGCTGCTCGCAAAGCACGCAGCTCATTCTGGTATCGCCTGCGCTAACCGCTGCTGGTGGCGAACAAGATGTCTGTACCGACTGAGTAGGTTCCCGCTCTACACAGTTCCCTTGAGCATTCCTAGATGGCGAAAGTGTTGGAAACTTACTCAACGCCTCCTCCTAATTATCCTCTCCCTAATCGCACATTTCTCTTTGATGCATGATCTGCAGTAAGCGGTCTTTGACATACGATGTTTCTCCAATAACGGGAAAGTGCTGCACCAAAACCATGTTATGAGAGCACTGTCTATAAAAGCAAATTTCGAGCGATCACCAACAAAGCTTTGTCTAAACTTTGCAAAACCAAAGTTCGACAGCAACGAGAAATAAAAACTAAACGGAAAGGAATGCATTTTTAGTAAAAACTCTGAAATAGTGAAAATGTTATATTCTGTAATGGAAACGAATACAATTAATTCAATTTAATAAAGAGAAGTGAAATATTATTTGCTTAGCCACTTTCTAAAACCTAATATATTTTTACTTTCTCTACTACGTACAATAACAGAGGAAGTATTGCACATTATCCAAAAAGTCTATACGAAATTTCACCTTTTTGAGATTCCCTTAATAAAAAAATGGCATTTTTAGAAAGCGTCCGTGTCTATATGTCGAACAGCATGAACTAAAAGCAAATATCTAATGTTTTCCATTCACATGATTTTCTATACCTATCCTGCAGCAAATTATTCTCACAGAAGCTTATGCTTCTATGTGTGTCATGTTAATCGAGACAAACTTTAGCAGAAATGGTTTTATTACTTATTTCTTTATAGGTACGAAATAAAGGAATGCACTAGACACTAGACTAAAGTGCTGATTAACATGGTTTAAAACCGGATCTCTATGTGATGCAACTGAAATTCAGTTCTTTTTGCAAGAGCAAAAACAAAATAAAAACGAATTATGACTTCCTATTTGATTAAAGCATAATTATGGAAACAAATAATCCTAAAATATGCATTATTTCGGAAATTATATAGTACACAAAATTGGCCTATGTTTGACATGTTAATTGATTATTGACATATATATTTAGAAGAAATCAAAGTTTTTTGTGGTGTAAATTTTTGTTTATCTGTAATAGTTTAACAGTTGTGCAAAAGTCATTTTGAATGAATACGACTTCAGAAGCTGTTTGCAGGAAATTACAGGCATAAATTTTATTTGTCACCAAAATATCTTAAATTTGGTATTTTAATTAAAATCATTACAGCACTTTTTAAAAAATTATAGTTTTTACAAAATGTTCTATGAAGAGAGTAGTTTGGGGTGGATGGATTTTCATGAAAATCTTCGCCTTGCATTCTTAGACAGTGCAGAACTTATGTACGATACATTTAGAATATACTTACGAAAAAATGTGAAATGTATATTTTATTTATTTATTTTGGAAATGGCCTTTAAATTCTTCTTAATTCTAAATAACTTTTCCATAGATCTTATTACACAAAAAATGTAGATCTCCTTAAGGCACACATGTATATTAACTTCACTTTTTTGAGTTAACCATTTTCGAGATATTCCTTGTTATTAGATGACATTTTTCAGCAGGTGTACTTTTCTCAACGGACATTATCATTCTTTTTCTGCCATCACATTCTGGCTATCCAATGTTAAAACATTTGGTTATAAGTTTAGCCCAATATATTTCCTCATTCTTCTTGTACCTACAAATAATATATAATAAAATGTTTTCTACTAATGTCGATTGATATGAATTAGAAAGATAAGCTTTTGTAAGAATGGATTGTTGCAGCATAAAGAGAAAATCCTATGAAAGTAAATATCATATTAATTCTATAAATTATGAAATCGTAAAGACGGGTACCGATTTTAAAATAAATTCCTTAAAAGTAACTATTAGAAGTGGAAAGATGGGCTTGAGGTGGACAATTATATTAAGATTTTAAGAGGACATTTAAACACATGTCCCACTAACGTTATATCTGTCAAATGCATTTCAAATAGGTTAAGAAATCAGACTGACATTTGTGCTTGTACAAATGCTGCTAGGACTATTTATTTCACCTCTTATCGTATTTTCACGAGTGAGGATGAGCTTCTGAAAGGTAATCACCAGAGGCAGTAATGGCCTGCCACCCATTTGAAAGGATACAAGGTCACATCCTCAGAGAATCAATGCAAAATTTTATAGGAGCTGTGAAACCTTTCTAGCAGGATCCAATTGTGCTCATTTTAAATGACCACTAGTCGCACAAAGAAACTTGGATATTATTCTTTCTGGAAAACGGCATGGAGTAATACTGGTAATTCTAACAACCTCTAACAGGAACTTCATGGGATCATCCAAAAAGTTTTACTCAGAAGAAACTGGTCTTTCGCTTGAAAATTATCCATTTTAAGTTGTGACTGTGGCTTAAGTTGAGGAAATTGTTGGGAAAGACTAGGCGCAAGCTACAAACATGCAAACCAATATAAATGGTTTCAAAGAATGTGAAATAATTCCATTCAGCCCAAACGCTTTCGTTGATATCGACATTCTCCGCAGGAAACTCGTGCAGGAGAAAATGTAGATGACGGTTGAGTGTTGTGAAGCTGAAAATATTCAACAGCCATTGTTTCGCCATTCCAAATGTGCTCATCACCAGTTTTAATCCAGTCTTCTACATGAGGAAGAGAAAGCTGAGATCCAGCAATGTTAACATCCTCGCCCTATCAAGGAGAACTTACTGCGAAAAGTCCTCAGCCTTCAGACCAAGATAAACTAAATTTCAAGAGGGCATTGTGAAAGGACTAAGGGAATCTTTAAAAAATGAGTAACCATCAAAACACAGAAAAACACCAAAGTGGTTAAAATGAGTATACCACAAAAAAAAAAAATCAAGAGTGAGTCATTACTGATGAGGATTCCGAAACTTCGTTTTCCTTGTCTCTACAAATAAAAAGACGGCGCAGACAGCAAATGCATCTATTCCACCGTCCCATGCCGGGAAGATAAATTTGGGAAACATTGGATAAAGTGTTTGAAAATAAGTTTCGGGTACATGAACTGTGTGCTGGGAATGAGAAACATGGCTGGAAGAATTAAAAATGTGAAAATCGAAAATTATATCCTCATTGTAATGGACAGTGTATGATTATTATAATCAAGTTGGGATTATCTCAACATTTGTTGCGACTGTCGTTCAAGAGTAACATTGCTGTAATCAAATTGAAATTATTTAACATTAATTTTGTTATAAAATAATATTACTGTGGTATGCAATCTTAAATTTTCCTTATAAATAACACCATCCAAAATTAGGAATCACACTATCTGAATAACATGTTAGAACACTCTTCAAAATTCACAGGTTTCTCTGACAAATTAAGAAATATAATTGATTTAATTTTACCCCAATAGGCTCTATATAATCAAAATAAATTACATGTTACCTATATCAGTCAAATCCGGAGAGCTTTCAACTGATTTTTAACCATCCATATCCTTAGATTTCCTTAGCTATCCGAAAATACAACAAACTCCTCAACCCACGCATAGAAACAGAGGTATTGAGAGGGACAGAGGTATCCGTCAAAAAATTCCGTACCGAGATTTCACCTAAAATACATATTTTGAGGTCCCCTGAATAAAAAGTTCTCATGTGCTCCTATTACATGAATTTCTCTACATCTCTGAAATAAATTATTGTATTCTTCTTTCACTTCACGCTAATCAAGATAATAATTAGCAGAAAAGCTTCCTTGTAAGTAGGAGGGAAATAAGGAAATACACGAGGCTAAAGCGTTAGTATAACTTTTTAAAATCTGTTTTCTAGTGAATTAAACTCGTTTCATTGTATGCATGGCCTGGAGTTAAGAATTCGCGTATGAGAAAAGTATGAGTATATTAAAGTTAAAACCAATGTCTCAGAAACGGTCAGCTAAAAAAAAAAAAAAAAAAAAAAAAAGACAGAATTGTGTTATAACAAGATCTATATTTGTTGTGTTGTAAGTTGTCTATTTCTTACAGTTTACCAGAAATGCAAAATTTAACAAAATTTATCCAGAAACATTTTCAGAAAATTCAATATAAATTTCGTCATGTATATGTCTTAATATACGAAATTTTAATGAAAATCGTTAGAGCCATTTTTGAGATAATCCAAGTTTTCATAAGTTTTTCCATATAAACGGTAGTTTGCGAATGAGGGATTTTCTTGACAGTCTTCGTGAGATATCCTTGGGAGACAAACATAAATTCCAAGTTTGATATTTAACCGACTTTTCTTTTTTGCGCTATAATCTCCAGACACACACAGACCTTTTTCTAAAAAAGGCCTTTGTTTGGGTTTAGGAGCTCTCAGAACATGCATTTCCGGTGAATATCTCTGTATAAAATGTACATAATAGTGTAGAGAAAGTAAAAAATCGGATGTGTTCCATTTTCAAGATTTTTCCTACAACTCTGTAACAAATTATTATTGTTAAAACGCTTACTCTCCTATTTGCTTCATCCTAATTGAGATAAACAGTAGCAGAAATTGTCTTTTTACTTGCTTTCTTGTATGTAGCAGGGAAATAAAGGAATATACTAGGATTGCTATGTGGTTGAAATCCGCTTCTTTGTAATGCCAAGAGTTAACAAATTTCTGTATGAGAAAAGATCTTTAAGTATTTTAAAACTGGAACCAATAACACGGAATATCTGAAAAATGATCAATTCCACGAAAGAATGTATGACGTATGCTGTGTGATTTAACGAGATCTAAATTTTTCGGCAGGAATTTCATTTATTACGGCTTACCACCTATGCAAAGCTCAACAACATTATTCAAAAAATTCTTTCTGAGGCTATCCCCAGTAAATTCAAAATATATATTTTATATGTCACGTAAATTTGTTTAGTGTATGGTATTTTAATTAAAGCCATTTTTTACAAAATCAAAATTTTGGAAAATTTGGGTTGGGGGATTTTCTTGAATACCTTCTTGGAAGATATTAAACTTAAATACCGGTTTGGTGTTTTACCGACCTTTCGTTTTTGAGTTTTATGGGTTCACAGACACACGGACTCAAATGCAGACAATTAAAAATCTGATGTGTTACACTCACATGATTTTCTCCAGCTCTCTACAAAACTCTTACAAATAATTATTCTTCTTTGTATACAATGCTAATCAAGATAAATGTTAGCAGAATGTTATTACTTAGGTCCTTATAAGTAGAAGGGAATAAGGGAATGAACTATGCTAAAGTGATTGTCAAATGTTTTAAAAGCTATCGTTATGCGATTGTCATTGCAAATCACTTCTTTGCTTGGCCAGCAGTAGAACAAAATAAAAACGGACACTTCCTGTGTAAGAAAAGTTTAAGTACTTCACAATTGAAACCAATAACAAGGAATATCTCGAAAACGGTTACCTCCACAACAAAAACGTAAAGGACAAAAATTGTGTGATTTGTCATGAGGTACATTTTTTGTGTAGTGCGTTTTTTCTATCTCTTACGGTTTAGAAGTTAAGCAAAATTCAGCAAGATTCATCCAGAATAAAGTGGTCTTCAGAGGCTATCCCCAAAATATTCGAGATATACATTATTTCGGACATAAATAGCTTTAATATACGGGATTTTAATCAAAATCGTTAGAGCTATTTTAAGAAAATCAAAATTTTCGAAAATTTTTCCATGTAAAGGGTAGTTTTCTTTGAAAATCTTCGTGTCGCATCCTTGGAAGATACTAAACTTAAATACCAAACGGTCTTTTTGTTTTGGGGCTATGCTGTCCACAGACACACACACGGATCTGTTTTTAAAAATGCTTTTTTCGGTCTCAGGGGTCCCCAAAACATATATTTCTGTTGAAATCTCGGTACCGAATTTTTGAGCGCATTTCAATACCTTCTCTATCCCTATGTACATTGTACATATGGAGCTAGAGAAAGTAAAAATGCTTTTTTGGATACAGAGGACCCTAAAATGTGTATTTCCGATGAAATGAAATCTCGGTATCGAATATTTGGGTGGAGTGCAATACCATGTACTATGGATAGAATGCAAAAAAGAATTTTTATAATAAGTTCCATGTGTGTCCGTGTGAATCTGTGAACAGCATAGCTCAAAAGCAATAAGTCAGTTGAATACGAAACTTTATATTTAAGTTTAGCTATTTCCAAGGTTACGAGAATTTTAAAGAAAATCACCCTAACCCAAACTACCGTTTACAGGGAGCTTTATTTCAAAATGTGTATTTTATCACAAATCTTTAACAATTTTCATTAAAACGCATATTTAAGATATTTTTATAATAAATGAAATGTATATTTTGAGTGGAATTAACTGTTTCCGAGATATTCTTAGTTGTTTCAAAATAAAAATGCTCATATAATTCTCAGATCATTATTCATTTTTCTTTCTCCTGGTCAAGCAAAGAGACAGAATCCCAGTTCATCACTAGCAGCCAGCTTGAAAAATTGAGTATCATTTTAGCCTAGTGTACTCCATTAACCCTGCGTATTTCATGCAGTAAAATACCTATGTAAATATTTAAATCGGTATTCGTGAAGTAGATAGAAAAAAATCTGATGTGTTACACTCACATGACTTTCTCTAGCTGTTCTACAAACTTCATACATAAGATTCTTCTTCTTTCTGCACCTTGCTAATCGTGGTACTCATTAGCACAATGTTCTTATTATTTAGTTCCGTATAAGTAGGAAGAAAATAAGGGAATACACTAGGCTAAACCAATAGTCAAATGTTTTAAAAGATGTCGTTATGCGATTGTCATTACAAATGCCTCTTTTCTTGGCCAGGAGTAGAACAAAAGAAAAACGGACACTCCCGTCAGAGAAAAGTATAAGAACTTCACAACTGAAACTAATAACAATAAATACCTCGAAAACGGTAAGCTCCACGAGCAAAATGTATATGACATAACTTGTGTATTTTAAGTAAGTTTTTGTCTATCTCTTACGGTTTACTAGATATGCCAAATTAAGCAAAATTCATCCAGAATAATCAGGTCTTCAGAAGCTATTCCCAGAAAATTCAAGATATATATTTTATTTGTTAGGAAATATGTTTAATATATGGTATTTTAATCAAAATCGTTAGAGCCGTTTTTAAGAAAATCAAAATTTTCGAAAATAGTTCCATGTAAAGGATAGTTTAGGATGTGGGATTTTTCTCAAAATCTTCGTGTTGCATGCCTGGAAAATACTAAACTTAAATACCAAGTGTGGTATTTTAGCTACTTTTCGTTTTTAAGTTATCGTGTTCACAGACACACACACACACACACACACACACGGAATTTTTCTGAAAATGCGTTTTTTGGATACAGGGGGCCCTAAAACTTGTATTTCCGGTGAAAACATGTATCGAGTTTTTGGGTGGAATACAATACTTCTCTACCCCTATGTACATTGTACATATGGGGCTAGAGAAAGTAATAAGTTTTAGTAAGGGTACAATGAAAGTATAAAAGGAGTTTTTAATTCACAGCATCTCAAAACGTATTAGTTGCGAATTTTCCAAGTTACAATTTTGGACTTAAAGTATATTTCTTAGTTTATTACTCCACCTACAACTTACCTATAGTAAATTAACAGATTTGATATTAATACCTGTATCTTAGTACTCACTACTCTTGATTTTTGTAATACAATTTTCTCGTTCATTTTCTTATAATTATTGTACATTTTGAGTTCAGTTTCTACCACGAGTATGTACTCTTCTTTTTGCTGTTGTAAAATATATATGATTTTTTGATCCAATTATTACTTATATTATTAAGTTTATAAAACATTTCAAACTCTATGAGTAAATCACACAATATTGCAATTTTTGTGTTTTTTTTAATTATCTTAGCAATAGCATACAGTCTGTGTAATAGAAACTTAAATAATGCCACTTGATAATTAAAACAAGCTGTGCAATGTGGCTTACCTGTATGAATATTTTAAATAACGACAGCAGGTACGGATCTATACACCGCAAAATCCCATTGTGGGAGAACCAGAGAATTAGAAATTTATCAGTGGTTTTTGATTAGCTTTGGTTTTTTCTTTCCCCTTACATTAGAACCTTGTTTTTTTTTTCTCTTTTTCATTCCTCTCTAGCAGATTGTGTGGTTAGACAACTATATTAACTTTTCTCTTCCCTTTGAGCCACTATGTTTTAAAACAGTTACGAATCGAAATTTTTATCACACTTCGACTCTTGTCCGAACAAGATATTTCTATCAGTTTCGCTGGTCACTTTGGTTTTTACCAGATATCATAGTATGTATAGAAAAATATTTTCAAATATTGAGGGTAAATAAAGCTTACTTGTCTAGTATCCGAGAGTAGGAGTTGCTTATTGACCTCTGGTTTATTTAAAAAAAACAAAATGTGGATAAAAAGGGAGTGAAAAATAATATAAAATTAATTTCTAAATCAATAAAAAAGATATATAAATTCAGAAACATCATGATTAAATTAAGAAAAAAAATCTGATGTTTTTCATCCACATAGCTTTCTCTACAGCTATGCAACAAATTATTATTCAAATGCTTAAACTAGGCTTCTATTTACTTCATGTCATCGAGAAAAAATTAGCAGAACTAGTCTTATTACTTGCTTCGTTTAAATAAAGGCGAAATAAGGGAGTGCCATAGGTTAAAGTGATAGTCAAAAACTGGTTGCTATATGACTGAAGTTTCTGTTTCTATGGACACGAGTTAACAAATTTCTGTATGAGAAAAGTATGTTTTTTAAAGGTGAAATCAAAAACAAGGAATAACTCAAAAACAACCAACTCCACGAAAAAAATGTATATAACATAAATTGTGTGTTTTAACGTGCTCTGCTCTACATTTTTTTGTGTGAGAAGTTACGGTTTAGCAGTTATGCTAAATTCCGTAAAATTCATCCAGAATAAAGTAGTCTACAGAGGCAATTCCCGGAAAATTCAAGATATACATTTTATTTGTCAGGTAAATATCTTTAATATACGAAGTTTTAATCAAAATCGTTAGAGCCATTTTTGAGAAAATCAAAATTTTCGAAAAAAGTTCCATGTAAATGGTAGTTTGGAGTGGGGGATTTTACTCAAAACTTTGTGTCGCATCCCTGGAAGATATTGAAGTTAAATACCAACTTTGGTATTTTACCGACTTTTCGTTTTTGAGCTATCGTATTCACAGTCACAGACTAACACACACACACACACACACACACACACACACACACACACAAACACACACACACATATAGACCTTTTTCTGAAAATGATTAATTTGGATACAGGGGACCCTAAAACATATATTTCTCGGTATCGAATTTTTGTGTGGAGTGCAATACCTTCTCTATACACTATGTACATTATTTGTTTAGTGTACATTTACAGCATTTATTATCGTATTATTATTACAGTTTGTTAAAAAGAAAATAAGTACATCTCTGGAAATTAATTCTTTCTGTTTTTCCTTCTCCCCGTAAGTAGGACAAATTCTTCTGCCAGCTCCTGGGTTCAGACGCCTGCTGAGGAGCAGAGACTCTGGATCACACAGAAGCCAGGATGGGAGGTCAGCCCGATGGCTGGTATGAGAGTGAGGATGTGGATGATATGAAATGACAGTGAAATAAATGACAGAAAGATAGTTAAGGAGTAATTGGTGGAATTGATGGCGGTGGGAGCCAGAGAAGCAGTAGAATGTACGCCCAGCCGTTGCTTTCTACACAACAAATCCGACATACGATCGAATCCGGGTAGCTTAGGTGAGAGGAAAGCGGTCTAACAACTCGCTCACGGCGCCCCGAAAAATTAACTAAGTGAATAAATAATTAACCACCTTAGGTAATTCCTGAGGCTCATATAAATAATACAATCTAATATTTATGTTTATTTAGCTATTCCTAATTTTCGTAGTATTATATTATCCATATATGAGATACAAATAATTAAAATAGTGATATTTGCACATTTATTAGTGATTCCTGTAAAATATATTTATGGAAAGTTTATGAATTAGATAAAAACGTGTTCAAGTCAGATGAGATAAAAATCTGATGTGTTCCATTCAGATGATTTTCTCCACCTATTCTGTAACAAACTTACAAAAGTATGTTTTAATATCAGCAAAATTATCTTTATTATGACTAAGCAAACCTCATTCACTATGCTCATTTAACGGAAAGAGACTTCTTAACATTAAAATAAAGCTGGTTCGTTTTTCATCAAGTATTTTGAAAATTGCATTACAAACAACTAAAAGTAAATAACAAACCAAAAGGCGAAACACTTAAAAGATGAATTAAATTTTAAATGCAACGGGCTTAAGAAATGTGTCCACAGCACTCAATTGAAGCAAAAACCATTGGGAAGAAGTTCATAAAATGTATCGTTTAATAATCTTACAATACATATTTACGAAAATCAGAGAATTGTAAGTAGATTCCTCCGTGTGAAAAGTAAGTAACAATCAATGACTTCTGCGTAACCAACATGACAAATTCAGAAAGCTCTCAATATATGACAGCATATATCGAAGAGTATACGTTTCCTGTTAGGTATAATTTCCTAAAAAGCTATTACAATTGAACGAGAAGCATTAGCCTTTCATTTCCGTATTCGGCTTACCCACTCCCTAAGACTTACAAGCGGATGCCTAGGGATCAGAAGCCTGTCGAAGAACCAGCGGCACGAAACCACAGAACGGAGAACCTGGAACGAGTCGTCCGCCCGTAACCAAGCAACAATGTGAGGAAATGGATGATAAGTAATGCAAGCGAAATGGAGGATAGCAAGAGTAATGGTGGAGCAATGTTGGAATAAGAGGCGGGGAAGCGGAGGAGCCGAAGAAAACCCGTCCAGACGCCGCTTCGTCCACCACAAATCCCACATGTGGACGCTTGGATGCGAACTCGGACCTACTAGGTGGGAGATGAGCGGTCTAGCAACCATTAATCTTGTATATGAGTCCTATATACTATTTTCTTAACCGTTGTTTTATGTTATTCGCGATATACCATCAATTTCTTAACAGAAAGATTTGTTTAAAAGCGACAAGCCAGTTTAATTGATCATGAGCTCTTGGTCCAAACAAATGAACATCGCGTTCACAATTGTGTAGAACTGGCGCCTTGTAAATTGAAGAAAGAAAGAATCGCCAACTTTCAAGCATTCCGTTTGATTAACACAGAACATCTTAAACACGGATAACTCAGCGAGAAAGTTTATTTGAATGGTCTCTATGAGTTTTCTGCAGTAAGATTTTGTCTATGTCTTATGGTTTATCAGTTATGTAAAGTTCCTTGAAGTAGGCTATATTCGCTTCGCACCAAGGCGGTCCGAGTTCAATCCCAGGTGACCGCATGTGGGATTTGTTGTAGACAAAACGGCGCCGGGGCGGGTTTGCTCCGGGTTCTCCTGTTTCCCCTCTCATCACACTCCACCGGTGCTCCACCTTCATTTCATGTATCACCAGAAAGTCGTTTGTAGTAAAATATGCGGGCGTTACGGACTATAAAAATATCTCCTTGACAAATATATACATTTTATTGATCACGAAAATATCTTCAACATAACAATCTTAGTTTACTTTGGAGTGAGGGACTTTTTTTTTTTAATCTTTGTGTCGCATCCTTGGAAGATACCGAACTTAAATATCAAGTTTGCTGTTCAACCGACTTTTCATTTTTGTGTTATTGTGTTCACAGTCCCACGAACACACACATTCACACGCACACACACAAACCTCCTTCTAAAAATGCTTTTTTGAATTCAGAAGATCTCAAAACATGCTGAAATCTCACTCACATCGAAGTTTTGGGTGGACTGCAATAACTTCTCTATACATTAAATTTACAAAAACACTTCATAACTCTACTTTTATTAAAAACCTAACCTTGATTTAAATCGAAGATAAACTGTTGGTAATCATGTTATACTGGACTAAACGCTTAGTTTTATAGGAAAAAGTGGTAAAATGAATTAATTCCCTTCATTTATTACAGTTACTTCCTAAAAGTTAAATACAAATTTGTATGTAAGGAGGGTAATATTTATACACAAGGTTCGCCGAAATGCACTGTTTAAACATAACAACAGCTCTTTCTCGTATATATTGCTTGGTGAAAGCCACGAGGTGAATTAGATAGCGTTGCAACGTACCGCATTTTCATAACCTTTACCATTCTTAGCTTGTATTTTAATTTTGTGTTGTTCCAAAACAATGCTCATGTACACAACAGCAGAACGTTGTAACGGTTACAGGTTTCAGCAAATAAATTTGCAACGATTTACGCTCATGTTTATTTTACATTATATAATTACAGTAACAGATAATAAACCCTGTATTAGAATTACAATGCTGCTTAGCAAAATCCAATTTATGTAGTACTAGCATCCGGAAAACGTAGTTATGTATTCTAGAACAATTAAACGTTTTAAAATCGTCTTCAATTTTAAATTCCCTTTGTAAACCAGAATTAGCAATGAAAATTCCAATTGGCAAGATGAATACAGCAAGAATGGTAGGTTAATCGTTTGCTTCTATAAATATGTTAGTGGTACCTTAAGGTGCAAAACGTGGTGTTAGCTTATCTACTTTAAACGCGATAAATGAAATAATATATATATATATGTTTGTATATGTTTTATACAATTAGCCAAATCATTGATAGTGAACATTCAAACTTATGAACATAATATACTTCCGATATTTTAAAACGGTAATGATCCAGTTTGAATTGAAGCGGTTCATGAATTATCATTAAATCATTCAACAGCACCTACCATTTCTGAAGACGCAAAGAAAATTTAAGGTGTTTCTGTATATACTGGATGTAGGAGAAAATCTTCAACAAGATGTTGGTTAACATGGTATGCTAGATAACCGATTCTGATGGTTTACATTCACATGACTATTTCAAATTGCTTTTCATTTATTCATAATTCATTGTTTTCATAATAAATACTCACACAAAATATTATTTATCTATCCAATTCATCTTATTCGAGATAAACATCTGCATACACTAGCTACACTATACATTTTGTAATAGTTAGAAAGATAATAGCGTCAGCTAAATGTTTAAGATTTGGACACTATATTGATGGCCTTAAATTTCATAATCTTTCTATGCAATCAGGGAAACAGCCGAATGTCGACAGAACTTTTAAAAAGATGCAAAGGATTGCACAACTCAAAATATTTATTACGAATATCTCGGAAACAGCGTACGTACAAAAAATGTTCTTAAAGGTCCACGCTTTTTGTGCAGTGAGCTTTCGCCTCTCGCTTATAATATACCAGTTATACAAGATAATCCAAAATTAGTTCCCAATGAAGAGAACTTCACAGGTAATTTCTTGAACATTCGAGACGTACTTTTATTAATAGTAAAAATGTCTTTAATTCAACGTTTTTATTTTAATACATTAATAAAATGATAACCCCCAGTGTTTAATGTAACTTATTGAAATTTATACCATTTATTATACACAATAATAGAATATTTATACCAGCTATTATTCGACTCGAGCTTCCATGATTACTTAAATAGTATTCTTGTTTAATGTCAAAACGCATTTTTCGAATAAAATTAGCCACGTGATGCTTTTTAAAACAATTTACATTAAACATTCCACTTTTACAGAAAAAAGTTCACAAATAGATATTTTATATTATATTGTTAATATATTGGCCTGAATTAATGTTTAAAAAGTTTACCAATTTATTTCCATAAATTTGAGTATTATTTAGAAAAAAAAAAGTATAAGTATTTCTTTAATATGCTTTTGAGAAGTAATATAAACATTTGAAACCAATTAGTGAAAAGTTATTTCTTATTGGACATTTAATGAACGGAAGTGTTAGCAAAAAGTTTGCGAGAAAATAAGGTTTAAATTTGGGAGAGTCTATTAATAAGCATGCGCCTGCCCATTTACAGTTAAGATCAATTGGTACAGTTAAAGAACGCCCAGTGAGAAAAACGATGTATTTTCCTAAATTTTAGAATTCATATCATTTTATTAGGGGAAAATATTTTTTAATGTTTCATAATTTTTGTAAAAGTATATAAACCTTAACGTGCATCGAATCATTTTTAAGAAATTCAAACGTTTTGAAAACTCGTCCATATAAAGGGTAGCTGATGGTGGGAGATTTTGTTGAAAACTTCGTGTCCTATCTTAAAAAATCTTGTGTTCCATTCACGTGCTTCTTTCTACATCTCTGTAATAAGGGATTACACAAGGCTAAAGCGATAGTCAAATATTTTAAAAGCTGGTTGCTATGTGGTAGTCCCTTTCTTTGTATGGCCAGAAGTTTACAAATTCCCGTCAAGTTCATGTATTGTAAAACTAAAACCAATAACAATAAATGTCTCAGAAGTGGCCAACTCCACGAAAAAGATGTATATGACAAATTGTGCGTTTTAACGACTCTACATTTTTTGTGAAGTAAGTTTTTGTCTAGCTCTTACGGTTTATCATTTATGTAAAATTCAGCAAAATTCATCCAGAATAAAGGGGTCTTCAGAACCTATTCCCAGTAAATTAAAGATCTACAATTTATTTGCCATTTAATTAAAATCGTGTGAGCCATATTTGCGAAAATCTAAATTTTCGAAATGTTTTCCATGTGAAGGATAGTTTAGGGTGGGGGGGGACTTTTCTAAAATACAAATTTGGTATTCTACCGACTTTTCGTTTTTGGGTCATCATGTTCACAGACGTGCACACTTACATTTTTTCTAAAAATGCTTTATATATATATATATATATATATATATATATACAGAGGATCCTAAACCGTGTATTCCGTTGAAATCTCTGTATTGAATTCTTGGATGGAATGCAATATATTCTCCAAACACTATATACATAATACGTGTAGAAAAAGGAAAGTCACTTAATGTAATTACCAAGTTTGGCAGTTATTAAACATTTCGTTGTGAATTGTGCTGTTCACATTAACAGTTTGTTCTAAAATTTATTTTTTCGGATTACAGGGACTTGTAGATACTATTTCCAGCGAAATATCAGTCATTCAGTCCACTTCTTCTACATACTGTATACGTAGCAAATGAAATAATAAACGAAAGTTTTGAATTTTTTTGTTTGTATCTGCTGTAGTTAAAAGTAAGGAGGCAGTGTTTCCTATGACTGACTAAACCTCAAGCGGCGAACACCCGCTACTGGAATTGTTTGTGAGTACACAGTTTACAGGCCAATAATCGTTCAAGGGTCGAGTCCAGCGGGAGCCTTTGTTATGGCGTGATGAGTAGAATTAATTACACACTGTGAATCCCGCACGTTTCAAAGGGGTCTTTGAGTTGGGAAATCGCGCGGGTCAGGACAACTTAGGCTTCAAGCTAGGCGCACTCTATTATTCAGCGCAATAAAACCTAGGCGTTTCTGTGTCTTTGCACAGGTTCAAAGCAACGTAGCAAGAGGTACTGACGTAATTCTGACTTTCGTGAATACGCACCAAATGTAGCAAGGTGATTTAATACGTTCTGTTAACACATGTTTTTGAAAACCTGCTAATGAGAAATGCCTACAGATATCACAATTCTGATAAAAATAATCTGTTTGTTACATTCTCATGACTTTCTTAGCTGTTCCTCAAACAAATATTCTTTTATATACTTACATCATGCTAATCGAGATAAATATTTTCAGAATTGCTGTTTTACTTGCTTCTTTGTAAGTGGAAGGGAAATAAGGAAATGCACAACGGCTAAAGAGATAGTAAACTCTTTTAAAAGTCGGTCGCTATGCAAAACAATTGCAATTCGGTTCTTTTTGCTTTCTAGGATATAAAAGTTTAAGTAGTTTTAAACTGAAGCTACAAAATATCTCAGAAACGATTAACTCTGTACAAAAAATCTGATGTGATCCAGTCACATGACTTTCTCTGCATATCTGCAACAAATCATTGTTGCAAAGCTTATGCGTCTATTTACTTCATGCTAATAGAGAAAAAATAGTTTTATTAAATGATTACTTGTAAGTAAAAGCGAAATAAAGGAGTACATTAAATTAAAGTGATAGTCAAAAGCTGATTGTTATGTGACTGAAGTTCCTTTGTATGTATGGACAGAAGTTAAAAAATGTCTGTATGAGCAAAGTAAAGTTTTATAAAGCTGAAACCAAAAATAAGGAATATCTCAAAACAAGCAACTCCACGAAAAAATGTATGGAACATAAATTGTGTGTTTTAACTTGCTCTACATTTTTTTGTGCGGTAAGCTTTTGTCCATCTCCTTTGGTTTAGCAGTTATGCAAAATTCCGTAAAATTGATCCAGAATAAAGTAGGTAGTCTTCAGAGGCTATTCCCAGAAAATTTAAGACATACATTTTATTTGTCAGATAAATATCTTTTATATATCTACGATATTTTAATCAAAATCGTTAGAGCCATTTTTTGAAAAGATCAAAATTTTCGAAAAAATACCCATGTAAAGGGAAGTTGAGATGGGGGGGATTTTCTTGTTAATCTTCGTGTCGTATCCTTGGAAGATACTAAACTTAAATACCAAGTTTGGTATTTAACGGACTTTTAGTTCTTGAGCTATGTTGTCCACAGACACACGCACACACTTATATACGCGCGCACACAAATGTATCTTTTTCCAAAAATGGGTCCAGGGGGACCCAAAACTGTATTTGCGGTGAAATCTCGGTTACATAAATCGCAATCTCATTTCCGCAAGTTCCATTCCCGTTTCTCTTTCTTGGTGATTGTCCATATTTCAGGTCCAGAGAGTAATATTGGAATCGCCATTACCTTATAACATATGACTGTCTCGCCCAATTAGCATTGTCTTTATTGTGCTAAACATTTGCTGGAATTTGCATAGTTTATATCTATATACTTAAATAACTCCATAGCACGACAGCTCACGGGGAACCTTGGCCTACCGCCCGGCCGCTGCGTCCCCCATCTCGGTCCACTACAGACGTCATGGATGGGGTGCAGTATTGGAGGGTGAGACCTGGTCAGTGCCTTGAGTCCCCCCGGACGGTTAATGCGGTCCTCATGGCGTGGAGCCGCTAGCTCCTCAATTGGTCCCCAGGGACCTTGCGAGGCTGAGAGCAACCCGGACCAGGTCTTCCAGCGGGGGAAAAATCTCCACGCCGGTACTGGGGATCGAACCCAGGTCTCCCGCTTGGTAAGAAGCTGCGTATCTATATACTTATCCCCAGTATTTGTCAAGTTACATCCTAGTTAGCTTAAATTAATATCTAATTAACACCTGTAAGACCAGAGGTTTCAATATAATGTAGTTATACACCACAAATGTAAAATATGACAACATTTTATATCTAAAGCGGAACATATTACAACTTTTATATCGAAAATAAGATTTAGGTACCAAGCGGGTTTTTGCAAAGAGAAAGAAAGAATTGCACATTTTTGAACATAACACGTGGCAAAAAAACGTTAACAATATACAACAAGGAGCATTTTGGATATCTAATGATCCTATTCTGCACAAAATAAAAGTCAAGTTTCTATGAAAAGAGTATCTTGAAAATTCTTCAAATTATAAAGCACCATCCCAGAACAAATAAAATAATAATTCTTTAAATAGATAAAAACTACTAAGATTCATTAATAAATGAAATGCCTTAACACGCAGTAAGCACATTAATCAATGCTGAGCTGTTGATTATATACACTATTTCGAATCAAAATGTATAATAATTTTAGAATAAATAATTCAAATTCTAGCTTTAATATCTCTCTTATGGTTTCTCAGTTCTACAGGTATGCAGGGAAGACTCAAAACTAGTAATTAATGCATTTTTAACTCACATTTTAGAAAATTAAACATAAAGAACATTTAACATTTTTCATTTTCTTATTTCCTACTTCGCTGGTGCAAGTATATTTCCGAAAATCTTTGCTTGTCTTAAACAATGAATTTAATATTCATTATTCGGCTTTCTATTTTAATTAGTATGATCTGAATACATTTCCTGGTTTTGCTTTCAAACCTACCAGTTTTGTATACATTATAAATTGCTTTATCGAATTTTGGATGGCAATTCATTATCTTTGCCTTAGTTTATCCAAGCTAAACTAATAAAAAAGGTAGCTGGAGGAACTAAGAGAAGATACAAAACCATTATAGATAATCGTATTTAAAACCTGAAAATGTATTTACCAAATAACGACAGGATGAATAAAAACTTGAATCTATCATTAATAAGCATTTATTGTTCTTGATAATTCTCGATACTTGTTCGACCGAAAGACACTGAATGCCCAAGATCTTTTCCATATAATTTTTACTTTCTCTAGTCCGCATCTACATAGTGGACAGAGAGGGTATTATGTTCCACCCATAAATTCTATCACCGGCTTTGGGGTACCCTGGAAAAAAAAAAAAAAAGTTAGAAAAATATTCGTGTGTATGTCTCTGAACAACAAACCGAAAAGACCGTTAAATACCAAACTTTGTATTTATCTTTAGTATCTTCCAAGAATACACCACAAGCTACCTTTTATACGAAAACATTTTTGAAATTTTTGTTCTTCTGAAAATGACTAACGGTTTTAAATAATACGCCATGTACTAAATATATTTACATCACAACTAAAATGTATATTTTGAAGTTTCTGGGAATAGCCTCTGAAGACCTCTTTATTCTGGATGAGTTTTGCAGAATTTTGCAAAACGGCTAAACAGTAAGAGATAGACAAAAACTTACTATAGATCTCGTTAAACATATAATTTGTGTCATATAGGTTTTTATGCACAGCTGACCGTTTTTGAGATATTTCTTGTTATTGGCTTCAGTGTTAAACCACTTGCTCTTTTCTAGTTTCGTCTCTCTTGTTATACTGCAGGCCAAGCAAAGCGAATCGAGCTTCAATTGTTTCACATAGGACCAGCTTTTAAAATATTTGACTATCGATTTATCCTAGTGTATTCCCTTATGTACCTTTTAATTACAAGGAAGCAAGTAATAAGAGAAATCTTGTTAATTTTTACCTTGATTAGCATGTTGTGGATAAAAGAATAATCTTTGTTAATGAAATTTGTGTTTTAACAGCTAAAGAAAGCCTTATGAATGGAACACATCCGATATTGTTAAATAAAACAGGAAAATATTAGAGCTTGGAGACAACAATATCAACCCGTTAACACCCTAGGTTGTATCGAGCGATGAATGGATAAGATACGAGAAATGATGATCTAATGAGCCCCGGATTTATTTAAGTTAAAATTACCCGGCATTCTTCTTTTCAGAATAAGGAAAAAACACGGGAAAAAATATATTCTTACCGTAAGTGAGATTCGAACGCTTAAATGTGAGGTATATACGCTATCCCCTCATCAAAGTGGTGGGCAATTGCAATAAACAGGTATATCTGAATATAGGATTAACAGTTAATAGTTCTCTGAACACGTGTATAACATTGGAAAGCGATCAAATACAAAGCTGATAACCTTACACCAATAACACCAATAATAATCTGCTCCTCTCGCTAATTTAGTACCTTGGGATTCTCGTGCTGTAAATTCCCTGAAGGCACACAAACTCTTACCTTGACATACATTTCAATTAATTGCTCAGTAACATCATCTCACGTGAAACGTGTTCAAGCAACGGAAAAACGGGCCAATTTTCTCTCCGTGCGTGTAGGTGTGCGCAAAGTTCTTCTAAAGATACAATGCGCTGCTATTTAAACCGTATTTCTTCGTTTTTCGTTTCCTATAAATATTTCATAAGATCCACACATAACTTTACAAAGCAAATAAGACAGAAATTCAAACATATAACTCTAAAGAAACCAAAGATTCAACAAAGCAAATTTGCTTGAGGCTTCTGGATAATTGAGTTCTTAAGTCCGGCTGTAAGGATATTTTGGGCAAGAAAGAGTGTGAAGGAAGTTTTGGTAGTGGCTCTATTCACATGTGTAATTCAGACTGTTTCAATTCTGCAGTGGCTCAGTTAGAACACTCACGCATATTCTCAGAAGGAAGAGTCTGTTAATCAATATGACACTGGTGAAGATCTAACATAAGTACTTGCGCTTCCTTCCTCTTAATTCCAACACGTCATTCAGCCCTGGCCATAGCATCCCCTATGCATTGCATGCTGCAAGCAGACTCCTGCGAGTCATGAGAAATCTGCTGCTCTTTGGTGCGCACCCAAAGTGAACAGCCGACAGCCTCGTGAAGTTACTGACACATAATTGTTAAAGTCATCAGCACCATTCATGGGATGGCCGGAGGGGAATCGACACCAACCTGAGGTGGTTGTACCTATGCCGACGTGAGGTAGGGATGAAGTGAGAAGATACACCGGTGGCTGGAACCAGGAGCGACGGTACAGCAATAACAGGGTCCCTACAGTTTCCAAGGGTGCCGGATAGGCAGACCGAGACCCTTGCCCCCGCCAGGAACAACCAGCCGAAGTTGGGATACGGAGATAGCGAATCAGATCATCCTTTCTTCCTGCTGCACCGAGTACCTTCGCGACGCTTCCAACCCTGAAAGAAACCAACGATGAAGAATGAATAAAATGACATGGAGTGACAGGAAATTCGGTGATGAAAGATACCTACCCAACATTCACCTGGTGACCCCGGGAAACCCCTAAAGAAACCCATGGGTTAGATAGACCGGCCACGCCAAGAGAACCCGCAACCTCTCGAATACGGACCAGAAACCGCCTCAACCATCCGCTTAATATTCCTATGTGCAGTAAGCTCAAAGTGCTAAAAATTAAACTGACGCAATCACCTTAGTAGGTTCGCGGCGATCATTAAATGCGTGCAACAGATAAAAAAGAAACAAGTAGCGAATAGAACATTTGATTAAGACAGAATAAGAAATATATTACATACTCAACTGATAATCTCTAAAGCTTTCATACTATTCGTTAATATATAACTTTTATTCTGTATTAAGCGGGAAAGACATTAAATTATAAATGCTGATAATTTAATACTGATTCATAGGCATAAAATAATTAGAATAGTTTATCATTTTAATTATATTTCTTAATTTAATTTAAAAATATTTATTTAATTTAAATAAACAGAATTTGATTAGTATAATTTAACGGTATTTAATAATATATAATATTTTTCAACTTGGGAAATTGGTAATATTCATACACTAGAATGTTTTAAAAGTATGTTTTCAGAAAATGTGCGATTATAAGGCTTTTGCATTACATTCACTGAATAATAAACTAATTATTACGGTATTTTTCTTCGTGCCTCATCCTCTTTGGATAAATTAATTAATAAATTTAGTTTCCGATGGTGGTATTTGATGCTAGTTATACCCTACGAGTATTTCGATGAAACTGATTTAACCATTCTTGTGCATACACATATAATGCATTTTTAAAGCTATATTTGAACTCGATATTTACATTAATTCTCATCATTAATTGAAATCAAAACTACTGGAAAAAGTATTACTTTTTATATAATATGGAGGTACATCTCGTATGGAATTAAACCATCTGATGTGTTCCATTCACTTGAGTTTCTCTATCTGTTCCATAAACAAACTTTTCTTACAAACGATTATTCTATTGTCCACATTATGTTAATCATGATTAATATTACCAGAACTGATCTTATTGCTTGCATATTTGTAAGTAGAAGGGGAACAAGGGCATGCAAGGGCTAAAGTGGTAGTCAAATATTTTAAAATTCTTTCGTTTTGTGAAACAATTAAAATTCGGTTCTCTTTGCTTGCTAGCAGTAAGCAAAGGAGATACGAAAAGGAAAGCAACTTCCCGTTTGAGAAAAGTTCAAGTAGTATAAAACTGAGATCAATAATTCGAAATAATTCGTAAACAGTTAACTTTTTAAAAAGTATATACGACATAAATGGTGTATTTTAACGAGATTTACGCCTTTCTTTAGTAAGTTTTTGTCTATCTCTTACCGTTTACTAAAGACTACACAAAAGTCATCCAGGAGTTATAGGCCTTCAGACGCTAACGCCAGAAAATTCAAGATATTCATTTCGTCTGTCATGAACATATCTTAAATATATTATTTTAATCAAAATCGTTAGAGCTATTTTTGATAAAATCAAAATTTTCGAAAAATATTTCAGGTAGTTGGGAAGGGGGTTCTTGAAAACCTTCGTGTCGCATCCTTTGAAAATAAACTAAGTTTGGTATTAAACGGCTTTTCGTTTTGAGCAGTGCTACCCACAGGCACACACACACACACACACACACACACACACACACAAATAGAGTCACACAGACGACACGTTCAGGGACATGTTTCTACAAATGCTATTTTTGGATTCAGAAGGCCTTAAAACATCTTTTTCCGGTGAAATCCTGATATCGCATTTTTTAGTAGAATACGATACCTTTTATATCCATTATGTATATTGTACATACGTGCTAGAGAAAATAAAAATGCAGCAACAAAACCGAATTCAGAAAAGACTACAGGTAATACAGAAATTGTATGAAGATTAGTTACAAAACATTGACAAGGTAAATGTTGTGTAAACAAGAAGTCACTTTGAACATTAACGTCACAATCAGTGGATTACTGCCACTCATTTAACGTGACTTCACCACAATGTTCTCAAGAGCTTGTAACAGGACAGAAGCAAATATGGCCACGTTGATTTGCATTTTCCAAGTTGCCCAGCAAACATTTAGGCCTTGTGAAGTAATTGTCGAGGGTAGATCAGAAGTATGAAAGCTAGTGTCAGGTTGAAAAATGCAATGCCATAGCCGGGATTTGAACCACAGATCTCCTGGTTTCCGTCCTTTACTTTAACCACTGATTTACCGTGCAAAATTCCAGCTCTATCTTTACAACTTCAGTATAGGTATAATGGAAATAAGGAAATACATTAGACTAAAGTGATAAATATCCACATCTGTTAACAACTGGTCGTTATTTGAAGACATTGAAATTCTGTTCTGTTTGCATAGCTAGGAGAAAAACAAAACAAACACAAGTGACTACCTTCCAATCGAGAAAAAGTATTGGAACATTTGTACAAATAACTCCACAAATGCATTTTGCTTAAATTATACGTTTTGAAGAGATATATACTTTTTGTGAAGTAGGCTTTTGCCCAACACTTACGATTTCCCAGATACACAAAAGTAACCCAGGAGAATAAGACCTCAGTGGCTATTATCAGAATATTCAAGATATACGTTGTATTTGTGATAATATCTTAAACATAAACTACAATAATCAAAATTGTTTGAAGTATTTTTGAGAAAATAAATTTCTTGAAAAAATATTCTATGTAAAGTGTTGTTTGGGGTCGGGGACTTTCTTGAGAATCTTTGTGTCCCATCCTTAAAAGATGCTGATCCAGTGGTATTTTAGGTCCTTTCGTTTATATTACATTCACTTGCCCGTATGCACAATGTACACAGTAGATAGTGAAGGTATTGTATTCCACCCAAAAATTCGATATCGAGATTTCACCGGAAATATAGTTTGAGTTCCTCGAGTCTGAAAAAAGCATTTTTAGAAAAGTTCCGTCTGTGTATGAGTATGTATATCTGTGTGTCTGTAGTCAGCATAAATAAAAAATGAAACGACCGCTAAATACGAAACTTAGTAATTAAGTTCAGTATCTTCCAAGGATGTGAACATAGATTTTTAATAAAATTTCCCTACCCCAACTACCCTTTATATGGACATTACTAGAAGTCTTTGGTTTTCTCAAAAATAGCTGTAATGATTTTGATTAAAATACTGTACATTTAAAATATTCGCAAATAAAATGTGTATTTGAATTTTCTGGGAATAGCCCCGGAAGATCTCTATATTCTGGTTAATTTCTGTAAAATTTTTCATAACGGTTAAACCGTAAAAGATAGACAAAGACTTACTACACAAAACATGTAGATCTCGTTAAAACACACAGTTTATGTCCTGCACGTTTTCTTGTAGAGTTGACTGTTATCGGTTTCAATTTTAAAATATGTAATTAACTTTTCTCAAACGGGACCACGCAAAGTGAACCACACCTCAATTGTTTCACTAGCAACCAGCTTTAAAAATATTTGACTATCGCTTTAGCATTATGCATTCTCCTAATCTCCTTCTACTTTTAAGGAAGCAAGTAAGAAGACCATTCTGGTAATGTTCATCTAGATTAGCATGACGTAGATAATATAATCATCATTTGTAAGAAAAATGTGTTTGTGGAACAACTAGAATAAGTTATGTGAATGAAACACTTCATATTTTTGAGTTATACTTTCATAGACAAGAGACAGTGATACAAGGACACACATACGCACCTTTTTTTTAAAAAATCCCTTTTTTCGTTTCAGGAGAGTCAAAAACTTGTATTTCAGTGAAATCTTGCTATAGAAAATTTTGGCTGAACGCAATACATTCCTCCATCTATAGTGTACTCCGGGAAAAAAACAATCGTATGTGTTCCATTTTTACAAAAGATATTTTCATCTATTTTATGCTAATCGATATAAACCCATTATTTTCTGATTACTTGCTTCCTTCTAAGCAGAAGGGAAATGAGGGGATGCGCTAGCCTAAAGCGATAGTCAAATCTGTTAAAAGCTGGTCACCATGTGAACAACTGAAGTTCGGTTCGCTTTACACGTCCAGCAGTAAAACAAATGAAAGATGAAACGAAAGGTGACCTCCCGAGTGAAAAAAGTTACGTAGTTTAAAATGTAATCCAACAAAAAGGAATATCTCTGAAAAAATGTATATGACAAGAATTGTGCGTTTTAAGGAGATATACATTGTTTGTGTAGTAAAATTTTGCCTACATCTACGGTTTACCAGTTATGCAAAATTCATCCAAAACGCAGAGGTCTTCAGAGGCTATTCCCAGATAATTCAAGATATGTATTTGTGCGGTATTTTATTAAAATCTATAGAGCAATTTTTGAGCAGAACAAAATGTCCAAACATTTTTCCATGTAAAGGGTGTTTAAGGTGGGGAGATTTTGGTAAAAATCTTCATGTCGCAACCTTAGAAGAAAATAATTTTAAATACTAAGTTTGGAGTTCAACAATATTTTGTTTATGAACTATTCTGCCCAGAGACACACGTACACGTGCGCGCGTACAAATGGACCTTTTTCTAAAAATGCTTTTTTAGACTTGGGAGGACTTCAAAACATATTTACGGTGAAATCTCGGAATACAATTCTTCGGTGGAATATAGTACTTTCTCTATACACTATGTACATACTACGTGTGAAGAAAGTAAAAATGTTTATCTGATACTCTAAGTGAAGGAACCATTCCACTTTCAAGTCCTTAAACCATACTGCTAACGCACGAGGAGCAAACTCCAAAAAACTCTGTGATTCTAAACGATCAAAATAACTTTTATTTCATGTAGCATTCATGTCTAAAGTGCTTTTAATAATGTCTAGTATATATTGTTTGATATTTGTTAAATGCAGGTGGGTTTTCAGGACTACAAGGGACTTCCCTGCCAAGGCCATGTGAAAGAAAAGCTGGTAACAATGTGGTCCATAACTTGGCTAGCAGATCTATTAGAGTATAACGCTTTGTGTACACGGAAGTTGGAGAGAAAGCGGCTTTAGCCAGAGCTGGTGTTTGTAATATTCTGGAGCACATCCACAGCAACAAAAGCTTCAGCCTCAACTCTGATAAACTTTGAAACATTGTAATTTGTCAATAAAGGCAAACTGATATAGGATCATATTTTATCTTCTGCTAAAGAAACTATTCTATTATAGTTTAAAACGGTGCTAACCAATAAAAGTACGTTCAGTATTTAAACAATTTATTCGCAGTTAAATACACTATAGCACTCATTCATGCATTTCAATTTAATTTAACTCAATCCTCTCCGCCAGATAAAAACACTTAATAGCAAACAAGTTAAGATGTTATAAAGAAAATATTCGCTGCATTACATTCATGACTGTTTCTATTATTGGTATAAAAGCTACGCGTATGCAAGCTTATTTTACTTGCTACTTGTAGAAAGGGTCTTGAATTGTACAATTCAGAGTATTAACACGATATATCAGAAATAACTTATGCCTCAAACGACTTGTTTAAAATAAATTAGGTATTTTAAAGAGATCAATATTTTCTATGTTTTGCATTTTCGTCTACTGCTTAAAGTTTACCAGTTATACAAGATTACACAAAATTATAAAGATTATATTTCGTCATGCACCTATACATCTTCAGTATATGGTACTTAAACTAAATCATTAGAGCCATTTTGGATAAAATAAAAGTTTCGTAAAATATTCTAAGTAAAGATAGTTGAGTATCGGGATATTTTCCTGATAATCTTCGAGTCATATTTGGAAAACACTGAACATAAATACAAAATTGTTTACTAAGCCGACGTTTCCTTTGTAAGTTTAGCTGTTTATAGAAGCACAGATTGACAGACACGTGCACATATTGGTGGTGGTGATGGTGGTGGTGGTGGTGGTGGTGGTTTAGAAGGACTTTTATTGCCAAATATTTTCAGTATACTCTTGGAAATATGCAAAGATCGCATGGATCTCATGGCCATACATGCTCTACCTGTCCTTGGATATTTACAGTAAGATTTTTGTTAAGCACTAAAGACATATATTTAGTTATTCCAAAATAACAATAGTCAAGTGAGTAAAATCATAAAAAAGAATGATGAAGAATTAAATGAAAGTCAACTATAAATATATAATAGATACAGTGATCTGACGATTAAGCACACCCCGACTCTGATATATCCTGTCACCTCTTCTTTTCTCCTTGGTAAGATTTTTGTCATACAGTTAGGCTATACATTCAGTTACCAAGTAATAACATAACAGAAAAATAAATGAAGATAATTAACATTGACACAATAAGGCATGGAAAATATAAAATAAACCAACAAGGTGCATAAGAGATTATATAAATAAAATAACAATAACTACGCTTCAACTCATTATTTGCACAAAAGAAGGTGAAGCAAAATTCTGTCAAAGATAACATAAATAGCCGACTGTGGTAGCCGTGGCCGTTGGTGCGTTTGGCGCTGACGTTCTACCGCGGAAGGTTCGCGGGTTCAAATCCCCCTATGGGCATGAATGTTTATTGTTGAGTGTTTCTATGTTTGTGTGCTATCTAAGCCAATTTTATTTTCCTGATGACTAAGCAGATTACGTCTGAAGGCCTCGCTTACAATGCATAAAATAAATGAGAAAAAAGTTGATGCTATTAGTTATAAAAAAAAGAAATAAACAAAAAATCTGATGTGTTCCAATCACATCATTTTTCTACATCTATGCAACAAATTATTGTTAACAAGCTTATTGTTCTATTTCCTAAATGCTAATCGAAAACAAATTAGCAGAATTAGTCTTATTACTTGCTTCCTTGTAAGTAGGAGCGCAATAAAGGAGTACCATAGGTTAAAGTGATAGTCAAAAGCTGGTTGATATGTGACTGAAGTTCCTTTGTTTGCGAGGACATGAGTTGACAAAGTCCTGTGTGAGAAATGTATAATTTCTAAAGCTGAAACCAAAAACAAGGAATAACTCAAAAACGATCAACTCCATGAAAAAAATTCATATAACATAAATTATGTGTTTTAAAGTGCTCTGTTTTTTTTTGGTAAGTTTTTGTCCATCTCTTACAGTATCTTTGATATATGATATTCTAAAAGAAATCGTTAGAACCATTTTTAAGAAAATCAACATTTTCGAATAAAGTTCCATGTAAAGGGTAGTTTGGGGTGGGAGGATTTTTCTCAAAATCTTCGTGTCCTATCCCTGGAAGATACTAAACTTAAATACCAAGTTTGGTATTTTATCGACATTTCGTTTTTGAGTTATCGTATTCAAAGACACATGGACACACTGACACACGGACACACACACATACACACACACTGGCCTTTTTGTGAAAATACTTTTTATGGATATAGGGGAGCCTAAAATATATATTTCCAGTGAAATCTCGGTATCGAATTTTTGGGTGGAGTGCAATACCTTCTCTATACACTATGTACTTCAGTCCGCTTAATCGGAAGTCTCTGAATTAACAGACGTAGATTCAATAGTGAGGGATGCCTCTCTCAACTGATGAATGATCTCAAACTCCGATTTTCCATTAAGTAATACGTGAACAGTTATGTAGTTATTCTTGTGTTTCCATAGATGCGACCATATAAATAGGCAAAAAAATTAAGATTAAAAAAATTTCTCCTATGCCATTGCCACAACAAACGTTATTGCTACAAGTATATTGGAAATATAAATATTATTTCTTTGATTTCGTAAAAGAAGTTAACAAAGATTTCAAACATTTGCTTAAGCAGAGCTAACACTGATTCTACTGTATGGTGAAATACTTCATAGGTTTGATGGAGAGGTTTGTGTCATACTTTCGTTAATTGAAGGTGCGGTGTTTGTGTCAAGGTTACCGAGAATGTTAAAAGTTGCCGATTGTCTAATACCATTTGTATTCCTTGTGTCCAAGAAAGAGTATCGTTTTTTAGATGCATGCGAACTTAATTTTTGGAAACAATAACTTTAATACTTCCTTGAGATAACTGAGTATCACGGCAAGAAAGATAGCTTTCCGGGTTTGCTGCTGTATAGACATTAAATTGCATTATTCAAATTTTAAAACTTGTGGTTTATATTCGCTACAGATTGTGTTTCGTTTCTTTAACTTCCCTGTTTATGTTTTTTATTGAGAGATATAAGTGAAAGCCTCAATTTTGTAACAGCTAAAAAACATATTTATAATCACAGTTTAAATTTAATTATAACTCTTGAATATACATCAAAACTATTTTCATGTTTTTCTTGCTTATAAAGAGGCATGAGTCTCAATTTTATTGATATTTAGTGGAAGAAGGTACTCTGAAAAGTACTCTCCAAAATCATTTCTCTTTTTTTTTCTTTCTTTCTTTGTTTCAGGCATTAACAAAATCTCTATAATATCAACATCAGAAAACATATGCTTTTGGGGGATTAAGAACTACTACTAAATGCTACTCTGTATTCCTTTAAAGATGGCATGCAGCACTGCTTTTCAAAACATTTGTATATTTAAATTTGGTTTCCTCAAGCACCATTTTGGGGAAGTTATATGCCAATTCCGCAGAAAGTGTGAGAAGTAGAGAGGTGAAATTTTCAGTACGGGTGTACAAACATATTATTATTATAATTTTATAATATACTAGTAATACTAAGAAAGAAAAACTTCGCTAATTTTCCACACGTTTACTTTTTTGACTTTGCAAATATTGTTGTCTTCAATTTATAGTGAATTGATATAAATAACTAAATGATAGAGATTCAGAACATAACTGATTATATAAACAAGAAAACTGAACAAAATGGTTCTGTATTGCAAGTAATACAAGAGTATCACATGTTTAAAGAGTAAATTTTATTATTTTTCTGATAAATGAAATACTCTTTACAAACTCAATGTACAAACTGGGGCTTTCACGGCTGGTGTCTTGAATAATCAAACTATTTTCCGGGTCCATTGGGTCGGGAACTTCGACACCAATGGACCACGGCCTACAAGCCCGGAAAATAGTTTTATTAGAGGAACATTATTAAGGAAAGTCCGCAAAGAACCATTGTTAACAATTCAAAAAGTTTTAAGCGGTACCTGTATTATTATGTGAATGAGAGTATTTAATTCTAAATAAGGATCTTTGAGACGAATGGAAGTTGCTGAGATAAAGTTTTTCAGATTTGTGGCATGTTATATACTCTTATGGACAAACAGAGGAATGAAAATTTAAAACAGACCTGGGGAGTTTTGTCTTATTGCACCTCTTCCTACTTCCTTAAATCTGCATCCAGCTGCATACATGACTAGTAACAATATACAGCAAGCAGTTGGCGACGTTTCATTGATGGAAATTATGAGTATGGGAAAATATATGCAACTTTTTTCATTCAATGTAAGATATCCCATTTCCAAGCTGCGCCGCGGCCTAGTGGTTAGACCACTCACCTCTCAGCAAGACGGCTCGGGATTTCATCCTAGGTAACCGTTTTGGTGGGCAAAGTGACGTAGGGGTGGTTTTTATCCAGGTTCTCTGGTTTCCGCCACCATCTGCGATGCCATAAGTACTAAAAGAGGATGCTAAACACTGCAAAAAAATCCCATTTCTGTCACAATTAGTACCAATTACATTACAGAGCAGTACTCTTAAAACAAGAGGGAAACGCGGCTTGAAACTTTTTCCAAATTTTGCAGTCATATTCTTGCAGTGTTGCTTGCATACATAAGTGTGGAAAATTCTAAGTTGAACTATACTGAGATTGGTATATGCTCAGTTTAAATGAAGATACCTTTCCATCAATACTGTGGCTCTCTATTCTAAAATTAAGCCTGACATTGATAAATTAGTGTCGAGAAAACGTTTGTAGAGATTTTTAAAATCTTCATTTGCAGAAGACAGACTGCAATATTATGTAAATACCGTCTACGGTCGTTCTCACGTTTGGCTTGGTATTGTATCGAAAGGGCTGGAGGCCTTGGAATGCGTTAAATAAGGAATTATCGCGCCGGTAACCGGAAGCCTTGGAATGCAAGATATTGCTGCAACTGATATGGGCCAGAATCTTCCACTAGTACGACTAGCTTCCAGAAACATCTGCGACGTCAGGAAGTTGCAAGCCAAGTGAGTCTTGAATCTCTTCGACTGGAGTGTTAGCGAGCAGTAGAGAGAGAGGACCGTCAACTGTCTACGCGTCACGTTGAGTAAATTATTGGCAACAGTGAATTATACATTTTGTAATTAATTTTGAAGCAAATAAAGACATTTGTCACTATATTTCTGTGCTCGGTTACTCGCCTTTAAATCGACTCTGTTTATTTTATATGCCGAGTATGTCTTCATAACAAATCCTTAGAATTTGTGCCCTACTCCGTTTACGAGCTCCCCAGGGCTTATATTTAAACAGGAAAGAATTAGGAATATTTAAAGTAACAGATAAAATTAAAGATTACAGCGTAAAGAATGGAAAATTATAAGATTTTCTCAAAAAGCACTGAATTACAAACCTAGAGATCGAAGAAAACGAGGATGACCCTTTCGGAGATGAACTGAGTAATTCCAAATAGGAGCCAAAGCGGATCTTTGGTGGTCTCCATCTCTGTACAATGTTGATGACTTTAAAGCAATATTAAAAGTTAGGTGTTAAATAAAACATTTAAAGTTAGTAGTGCGTACTTGTATAAATTAAAATGTGTTTTAAAACAGAATGGCTAACAGGATTTGATACGCAAATCTTTTTAATGCAACATAATTACGATGAAAACTGATTTATATCATGGTTACGCTGATCAACGGATTCCTGTCGATGAGAAGATATGGAACATGAAATTCTGAAAACCTAAAGCCTCTAATTGTACTGGCTACTTCTTTGGTATTATTACATGCATTCCACTACAGGATATGCCTGTTGCCTTATTAGTCTCGTAGAAGAAAGTATCTACTTTTCAGTAATTGGCAATATTATACACTTTTACGGCAACGCTATGCTTTCTTCTTAGGTGCCTACATATCACAGACATGCAAGATGGCAACAGCACCGTACAACTTCACAGTTTTGTGAGTCCAACAAGCGTAGACAGTGGTAGGAAGAGTGAAATAAAGTGATGCTATCTACAGGAGATTCAGTGTGTGACGAAATGTGTGTCACGAGGAGAAATGAGTAAACTACTTTGCTTGGATCGTCCCACTCTTACTGAAAACAAAAGTTAAATGACTAAAAATATTCTCTCAAAAATACTGTTAACCAAGGTAATTTGGAATACCTATAGCATGTCAAGGTTATAGCTGAAATTATTTTAAAAAAGCCTTCATTCCTTCCATTATCATGAAAGGTTATGTTTTACCTGCTTCTAAAACCCCATTGGACTAATCTATTTCCTAATACAAAAGCATTGTAGACAATATATTGTGACAGAACAGTGAGTTAGGTAGTTTGTACAACTAGTTTAAATTCCTATCTAAAATGTTTACCTGCTTATAAAGTATATACATATATTTCTATTTCCCTACTATGGAGAGTGAGTAGAGGAAATAATGTATTCCATGCAAAAACTCAATAAGTTTGAGCCCTCCTCGCTGATTTGTGTGTGTGTATATGTGTGTGTGTAGTATAACTCAGGAATGAGAAATCGGTTGAATGCCCAACCTGGTACATGTATTCTCCATATTTCAAGGATTCCACATAACTATTCTTGAGAAAATTCCCCCAGCATAAACTATTGTTTATTAGGACAGTTTTTCAAAAACTGTGATTTTATCAAACATTTTATAATGAATTCTATTAAAATACAATAATACATTCAATAGAAATGGACATCTGTAATTTATGGAAATAGCTTCTGAAGATTTGCTTTTATTTAGTGACTAAACTATTCGACAAAGAAAAAGTTTACTGCATAAAAATGCAGATTTCGTTAAAGCACACAATTTATGTCAATAATTCTTTTTCTTTAATTCATAATTTCAGAGATATGACTTATTGGCTTGAATTTTCAAAAACTTACATCAGAAAGAAAGTCGCTGTTCGTTTTTTTCTCGGGGTTTTGCAAAGAGTACAGAATTTCCAAATCTGATATGATACACTTTTAAAGGATTTGACTATTGCTTAAACCTTCATTAAAACATTTCTGTAAATGGTTTTCTCAATTAATATGAATTAGATAGAATAAGCTTTTGCAGTTTGTTGAACATGTCATGAGAATGTAACACAGCAGATTATTTAAGGTAAAATCCGCAGCTTCTCTATTCATCGTCCTTTCGCCATCTATGTATCTCTCAAATCAATTGCAAAATAAGAAATAACTTCTTTCTCGTACTATGTGCAATATTGCATTAATTATTTCGAAAATCAATAAACAAAACGGAAAAAACGAAAAAAAACCAAAAAAAAAAACAAATAAAACAGTAAAGCTTATGCAATAAGGGCTATACTTATGTTTGAGAATTTGTGTTCTTCTAATGAGAATATATGATTCGTTAAGCTTTTATCGCAAGGAGAGGGAAACACCAGAATCTGTTTTTGAACAATGGAACAACTTTGTTAAAGAAAACGGAGATATTAAGGAACCATGTAATTTATTTTTATCGAATCATTTACAATATTGTTAAGAATATCGCTGAAAAGGAGAATTTTACCTGAAATTTCATCCCACCAGTGCGCCTCACTTTCCTTTTTAATCCCGGAGTCTGGTCGGGACTCCGGCGCTGTATTCATTTTTTTTATTCCTCTTTGTTTAAATGTCCTTTGTTACCTTTTTCTGTTTTATGAAAATACACATACATGTACATTCACAAACACGCAAACACCCATGCCTAAGGCGGGACTCCAACCCACGATCCCCTGCGCCATACTTCAGAGATTTATGGATAGCTACCGTCAAGTATTATATGAAATGTGCATTAAACTTAAAACCACTGACATACGAGGAGTTGATTACGATTCTATGTCAAATTGTAACATGTCTGAATTCAAGACATTTAACTTTAATATCAGATGACCCAGAAGATTTTTAGCCATTAACCTAGATCATTTCTTAATAGGTTCTCCGCTTACAACATTGCCAGAACCTTACTATACTCTATAGCACTAAATACGTTTAAGAGATTGCAAAAATCCCACAACAGGTATGGTCTGCAGACTACTTGAACGCCAGAAATGGAGAACAATACGTTCAAATGCCAAGATTGACACAGCAGTTTTACTGAAGGAAGATGATTTGCACCCTCTTAGCTGGAAAATGGAAGGATAACCAAGATTTACCCGGGAGCAGACAAACACGTTCGAATGGCAAAGTAAAAATGACCAGTGGACAATTCAAGAGGCCTATATCTAACGGGGATCGTTTCCCTAGAAACTTACAGTTGATTGATCTAATGCACCAAGGGACTCCCTTGGTCTATCAAATCAACATACCCCTCTTCACATAAGTCCTAAGATTGGGGATTTGTGCTCTTGTATTTAGTTTCGTTAAGTTTTTGCATCGCTATTCAGATTTAGCTTATTATGTTATGTTTAGATAAAATAAACAAGGAAACACGCTAAAGATTTATTGTTACTTCCGGTTGAAATTTTTAAAAAGAAGTATTGCACATTTTTTAAATTAAATAAAATTTTCAGTAGAAAAGTGGAAGTCGTCAAATATGGGCAATTCAACATGCAAAAGGAAGGATTTAATCTAAAAAGGAAATTTTTACTGAAGTATAAAATGGATCACACATGATGAGATCAAAATTTCTGGGCTTTATAGGAGCATTAGCAAAACTATTTAGTTAAATATGATGAAAGTGAAGCTTGAAGTGTTCTAAGAGAAAAGATGATACAGTTAGAAGTGTAAAATGAGGATTTTTAGATTAAATAACGCCAATCTAGTATAAAATAACACGATTTACATTAAAAACAAAAACAAATTTACAAGAAAGTAATTATAACTATGTATATTTAAACAGGTTTCGCAATAAATGAAGATATGACACATAAATGAAGGAGTATATATAAAATAATAAAAAATAAAAATAGTAATTGATTTTAAATTGATTGAAAATTAATATTGATTTTAAATTGACTGGATATTAATATTGATTGATAATTACAAAATTCATAGATAATCAGAACCAAGATTACAAAAGTTTACAAAACAAAACAAAAATTGATTACAGATGAAGGTGTATATAAAAGAAAAGCAAAAAGAAAAATGAGAAAAAAGAAGGATAGGAATTGCTTTTTACTGTTTGATAGATGGAAACTAAATGGAACTAAGATTCCAAAGATGTCTATAAAACAATAACAAAAAACTAAGCTGTATATTCATATCAGCAGTTTATAATTATCAATTAATGCAACTACATTTCAGCACATTAAATAACTTACGTTGTCAAATATGGTTTCGTTATTTGTGCAATACACAGCACACAGTATATTTTGACGAGTAAACAAAATAACACAGGGTAAACTTTAATTATATAGATAATAATGAAAATAGCTATGATATCTTAAATTTCCATCACTATAAAAAGTGTTTCAATTATAAATCATACATTTCATACATGTAACATTTGTACTAAACTAAACAATAAACAGTAGTTTTTTAATGTTTTATCCAAGATTTGGAGAACATCTAGAAAGATATTTCTGAGATCATTGTCCAACGTAGAACAGGACGCTAAAAACCATAGTAGTTACTCAAAGAAACTAATTTTACTTTCTCTACAACGTTTGTAAATATAAATAGCAGGTAGAGAAGTTATTGTGCTTCACTCAAAAATTTGATATCAGATTTCACCGAAAATATATATTTTGAGACCTCTGAATCCCCCAAAAAAAAAAATGTATTTTTTAAAAAAGATCCACGCGGGTGTGTTCTTGTATGTGTGTCTGTGACCGTGGCCGTGAGTGTCTGTGAAGATCATAAATCAAAATCGCAAAGTCCATAAATACCAAACTTGGTATTTAACTTCAGTATCTTCTAAGAATGCGACAAGAAGATTTTCAGGAAATTTCCCCTCACCTCAACTATCCTTTACATGAAAATTCTGATTTCTCAAAAATGACTTAACTATTTTTATTAAATTACCATATGTTAAGATATTTTTAGGAAAAAATAAAAAAGATACATCTTGAATTTTCTGGAAGTAGCCTCTCCTGGGAAAATGCTAGAGATAACTTTTCCATCGCAGATGAGCCGTAAGAGATAAGACGAAAAATTCTACACAAAAATGTCGATCTCATTAAAACACGCAATTTCTAACACATACTTTTTTGAGTTAATCATTTCCGAAATATTCCCAGTTATTGCTGAAATTTTAAAACACTTAAACTATTCTCAAACGGGAATGTATCATTTGTTTTCCTTTTCTTTTACTCCTGGCCTTCTACTGGTAAGAAACAAAATAACAAAACCAATTCTGTTAACGTTTATCTTAATTAGCATGAATTAGAATAGTTTGTTTCAGAATAGGTAGAGAAAGTCATGTGAATGGAATGCATAAGATGTGTTATGCTTTTTCAGCTTCTGTCCTGAAAATGAAGGTAGGGTTGTTTCCGTGTGGAACATAACAACACCATTACAACTCAAGAAATATTCTAATAGAAAATTTTGAGCTATATAAAATTTTTTGTCCGTCTCTCTCTCTCTCTCTCTCTCTCTCTCTCTCTCTCTCTCTGTCTCTTTCTCTTTCTCTTTCTCTCTCTCTCATACATATTGCAGATTACCTATACACGTTAACACTTAATCCTAAAGTAAAATAACCAGAAAATGTTACATGACTTATGTATTCATACTTGTCCTAGTTTGCATTATACGTCAAAAAACTTAAAATTTCTTTCTTTTCCTTCGGTTTCATTTTATTCAGTCATTTCGTCAGCGAGGTATGAGATGGCTGGCTTGCAATAAGAAGAACCGAGTAACTTTATATATGGTCGATTTTGATATGCAGATGTGAAATTTGAGAATGGGAAAGAGCAGAGCATGTAAATAAAATCAGGTGAGATTTTGGGGAAAAGCTTATTGGAATTTCACAACACACATCAATTTCTGGGCTATTGAGGTAGGATGTCATGAAGACACAATTCACTGCAATATAAGAGTAGTGAAGTACTCGTTGACGCGATATAATTCCATTCTACGCACCACATATTATAAATACTAGCAAGAAAATCTGTCTCTTAACTTAAAATAAATACAATTGAACTGGGACAAAGAGACATATATACCTAGGAAGAAAGGAAAAGTCATTAAAGCATAGATTGGTCAGGAGAATGGAGGGCACAGAATATGACTGATAAGTTTGGCATAAAAAGCTATCAATTATATTGTTTAAATGAAGGCCGGGTACCTATTTTAGCGTAATGTGCACAATAGGAGAATGAATGTACAAATAAACTTAAAGAAAAAATGCTGCGTGTTGCTAGATGGAGATTGGTATGTTAGTATATGACCAGAGGAACTGGCAAAACATGGGCAATTTCCTGGTTGAACTCCGCGAAGCCAGATCGAATTCGTTCAATTAGTCAGAGATAATGTATATCTAGTTATTTTTTTCTTTTTCTTTTGTTTTCTGTTTTGTTTCTACGTTGACCTTAACTTTGAAACATGTGTTTACGGTCATCGACCCACGCAGTAAGTATTTGTGAAATAACTTAAATAATTTGACACCAGTAAAGATGTCTTATTCTTCCCTCCATTCATCCACTTTTTAATTCTGATACAGCCACAACGTACTTACGGGAATAAGTAGCTATTGCCAATGTAATGCGGTTGATTATCTGCGTAGTGCAGGCAAAGTTTCCTTGTAAGTATAACTATTCAGCTAGCCTTTCACTGACGAATACTTTGTTGTTGCAATTTTTAATGCTATTACTTTATGTCGATTTAACAACTTGGTCATATTGCGACGGAACCGTTCGTTCAGATACTTCATTATCTTACTGAATAGTTTTGATGTTGTATTGCCGGTCTGTGATGGACAGCCTTTTAAGGTATCATTCCCGAAGAGTCATGATACTTTCGCTTCGCGCCAAGAAAATTGTGTTAAGAGAGCAACCCAGTCTAGCTGTATACCAGACGTAGTCAAATTGCAAAGTGTAGCCAACCTTAAGGTCTCATTACCTTATACCATACCCACTACTTAGTCCACAACTAGTAGGTTGCCGTCGAGTCTTCTGATTATATTGTCTATGGACAGTTGGCAGCGCAATTACAAATACCATCTTTTTTCAGTTTTGCTATTGTTTGAAACTGAAGGTGGAACTTTGGGTGGTAGTATTGATTATCCAATCCTGTTATTTACCTAGGCGAGGGAGGGAAAGCACGAAGAATACCAAACTGGTTGTTCGGCCTGTGGAAGTTGAACTCAGAACCTTTCGAATGCGGGCTACAAACTTTACCGCCTGAACCACCCGATTCAGTGACGACTAGGTGTTGCAATCAATTTGCAAATTTTGCACGTTCATAGGTAATTTAAAATCTCCTATTGTCAATGGAATTTAAAAATTAAAGTTTCAAACATTGTGAAAATTATTTGGGAGTTTATATTAAAGTGGAATAAGTGATATGTATCAAAGCTACTGGAATTATCTAGTGCCAAGAAATCAAATTATACCAGTGACAAAATAAACTGCTAAACAAAATTTTTTGCGCGGACATTTTCTTGGAAAAACTTTAAGCAAAACAGTTTGAAATATTTTAAATTACTTGTATCAAAAATTTGAGGCATATAAAATGGACAAACATGTCAAATCATGAAAAATGGTGGATGAAGGATAGTAAAACAGAAATTATTCAAGAAGAGGAAAAGAAATTTGCTGAGACATAAAAAGCAGCAGTTTGTTAAGAGTGGAACTGCATGCAACCAGAAATTGGAAAATGAGTGCTGAAGAAGACAATAACTGGAAAACTTTCAATAAATTATTCATAATCGGAGACTGAGATAGAAGCAATAATGAGAGAAGTAGATTAGGGTTACACTTAAGTCCTGTGCAGAAACTATGATAGCTTGATGGGATTATTTTTATCTCCTTTATTATCATGATTCTTATATTATAAGTATGGTTATTGATATGCAGCTTTAGCAACATACATTATGTATAGTAACACAATTTTTTACAAATGTTTAATAACACAAACTGACCTCCTAATGAAAATGGTGAGATTGTTATTGCATTACTTATTCTTGAAGCTCTGTATTTTGTGAAGGTTTCGATTCTGGGTCTGCAGATATCTTCTTGTAACTGTAATCCTTGTAACTTGATCTACCGAAATGTTTTGGACTAACAAGGGACCACAAGTTAATGTTAAGAAAACTTGAAACCGATTTACGCATCATCCTAAAGAGAACACTGAAATATGTAAAACCTCGAATATTGCACCATATCGAGCAGAATGGTAAAGATGTGCGGAAGTGCGTCATCAATGTTCAAGTGAAGTTCCTTTAGACTGCTAGGGGGGGCGTCTTACTGTGAGCACTATTGTGGGAGAGAAGCGGCTGAGGGAGAGAGCACCGAGTGCAGTGAATCTTGTAAACGTTGTATCCTGCTAAACTACGCATTCTTTTAATCATTACGTAGTGATCACTGGAGCTCGGTTCTGGGTCAAGAAATTGCCAGATTGAGGTTCGCTACACACAGAGTATAACTATGACGTTATGGCGTAGGCGTGGTCTCTATAGCATGTTGCACTATCAAGCATTGCTCACTGCAAGGCTCATCCACTTCCTGCTAGTAGATAAACCAATGAACATTGAAAGAGATAGCAGATTGAAAAATGCCGAACATGTGAAAGGGTAGGCATTCGACACTCAAGAACTTGTGGATGATTCAAACATATTTTAAGTGATATGAGATCCTTTTATTTCGATACAGTAAGGATGTATCTTGAAATTCACTGCGATGAATTATAAGTGAGTTTGGTTGATTTATATTCATCATCCTTTCAAAGCTCCGCACATTATTAACCTGATTTTTTGTATCAAGTTTTATACCTTTGTTTATGAAAGTACAAGGCGTTTTATTTTCTAATCATATTATGAACTAATTGTTTTATTGTGTCACTTTATGAATTAAAACAATGCTTATAATTTCAATACATGTAATGAGCTACTTTTGTATCAGATTATACTTCAATGTGTGCATGTTTGCGTTACAAACTCCTCCCCAGTAACCGCTCTTTATACCGCTGCCTACTGTGTGTGCTCGTAACTGTGTGCGCTTTGGAACCTAAAACAGAGTAATTACAGCCTGTAATTGAAGTATTTATGCCTTGAAGACACAAATGCTAACCTACGGTTGTATTATAATCGCGTGCGGGGTAAAATCATTCCAGATGAAATATTAAGCCCCATATACTGATTAAACAATTATATACTCGCCAATAATGTAACAGTTTTATTTAACCCTCTTTAGCATATTCAATCTCTTGTGAATGATAGTGAAAATTAAGAAAACATGTTGAAAGAAAAAAGTAGCTTGTATCAGCTATATTTGAGAAATTAAAGTTAACCAAAATTATTGTCTTCTGTGTGCAATTTACAATTCCAATCCTCATTGTTTTCTGTATTTTATTTCATGTCGCCTTTGGAGCATTTTGAGATATTTTTAGCATTAAGATAGGGTTATTTTCATTATTAACAAAATGTTATGGTTCAAATATTACCTTCTTGTGTTTAATTATTCCAAATCTATTAATGTTATTATACCTTAAAGTGGTTATTTATCTTTAATATCCTAATTTTTATTATTTTATTCACTTCTTTACTACATGAACCATTAACGAATGCTATATTTTCTTTATTGGATTTGATTATTGATTCTATTTAGTAATATGGGTTTATTGTTTTTATTTCCTGATTTCACTAAATGTAACTTCACTTAGGCTTTGATAACCTTAAATTAAACATTTTAATTTTACTATAATGCCTTTTGAACAGTATATTGACACAAACTACTAATATAACAGTATTTTAATTTTATGTAACATTTTTTATATTTTCAAATTTCACATATTATCCTTATTACTGTTTTTTTTATATTTTAATCTCTCTTCTTACTTATGATAAAATTTATTTAGTAAATTCTACAACCAAATAGACATATTTGACGAAAAGCTTTACTTCCAAATTGTTAAAAGACTTCCGTTTTACCCATTTTGTTCTCTCCAGAAGATAAGTACCAATTCTTTTCCTAATATAATAGTCTGCTGGTTTCGCAAGTTTCATTCATATTGACTGACCTATCAATTTCCACCTTAGTCTATGTGCCAAATGAAAGCGCGGTGTAGATTCTTCATTGTAGATCAATGACAGGCGTGTTAGAATAAATACTATTACTTTTTTTAACCATCGTTTCGAACATTCGGAAAAAATATGTCTGTCTACGTTTTAAGTCAGAAATTGGACTGCTCGTTTTTAAATGTTCAGGTTCATAGTTATTTAATGAAAGTACTCATGATCTAAACTATTATTTTTGTGAGGTGCCTGTGAATCCAACACTAAGCTGTTCTACAGAATAGTGTGAGGTAAAAACCTTAACTCTGGAAATATACTGAAAAGACCTTTTTTTTTCTTCTTTTTTTTTCTTTTTTTTGTAATTTTCAATCGAATTAGGGTCTTTAAGCTATCTTGATGGAGAGCTTGACTTGATGGTGTTGATTTCTACAGAACGATAGAGAGGGAAGGATACTCCCATGCATAATACAATTAGCATAATTGGTAATGTATTTATGTGTTGGATTTGTGATTGTGTAACAACGCATATTACCTTCTTACGACGGCGATCAAATGTTTCCCCGGAATGAATTTCTTTATTGATGACAGATTGATCTACATTATGCACATTATCAGTTCAACTACCCCATAAAAACTCTCTTCGGGAACGAAGAATGTGTAGTTTCATCTTCTTTTTTTATTCTGAGAAACTGCATAATTTTTGGTGACCCTATGTAAAATATTACTTCAAACTCCATACCCATATCGCATTTGATGACTAAAATAAATCAAGTGGTTTGGCTTCTTCAAGGGTCCATTTTATAAGTTCATATCACGCACTTTCAAGTTGTTTTCACGAGCTTCCATAGATTTAATAAACATCAACTGGAACAGCTGCATGTCTGTGGCTGTTAAATTACAAGATAACTTGCCAATAGAATCCGCTTTTGCAATATATTGCTTGAATAGGTACAACAGCTGTTCGTGCTACAATAGAGAGTATGTCTTTTTTATAGAGTTCAATGATAAGTGAGGATGGGTTTGCTTTGGCTTTCGTTTCTTTGCACTCACTTCCTCCGACGCGTTTCGCAAAGCAAAACAGTGTTCGCGTAGCGCAAACAGTTCAAAGGAGCTTCACTCCGACTGGAAACTAGCTATCCCAAACCGCACATCTTTACCATGAATGCATGCATACCTACATTACATACATACAGTCATGGAAAAAAGTATTCATACACCAGTGTTTATGTAGAAAAACTTAATTTGTTATACCTAAAGTTAACATCCAGAGAGGTTATATGGTAAACTAACAATATGGTATTTCCTCCTGAATCTATACATATAAACGCATGACCTAAATTATTCCTCTTCAAAAAGTAAACAAAACATTTGTACCAGCTGGCTTCTCACAACGAGGAAAAAAGTATTCATACACTCAAAGAAAATGATAGTTTAAATACAATACAGTAACAAAAGTAATACTTTGTGGGCATCCCCGTTCTACGTATTACTTCTGTTAACCTCTTTGGCATGGAATGAACCAGGTTTTTTGTAGTCTCTAGGCAATATTTTACCATTCTTGATGAAGACATTGTTTCAGAGCTGCCTTACTTCGTTTGTCATGCTTTAGGGCCATTCTTTCAAGGGTATCCCAACATGTTCAATTGGATTAAGGTCTGCACTCTGTGCTGGAAACTTGAGAACGTGGGGAGCAGTGGGGAGTATGGTACAACAACCACAAACGAACAATTTCCGCCGTATGATTAGGATCATTGTCTTGTTGATAGTAGCAATCTGTGTCTAAACTCAATTTATCAACACTCTTTTGCAGATTATTCTTTAGGATATTTAAATACTGAAATCTATCCATGTTATCTTCAACAAAAACAAGTTCCCCAACACCAGATGTGGCCATACATTACCATATTATAATTCCTCCTCCACCATGCTTCACTGTGGCTTGAAGGTGCTTAGGTTCAAGCTCAGTATTTGGTCTTCTCCACACCAAAATTCTGCCATAATTTACAAATACATTCAATTTACTTTCATCTGTGAACAGTACCCTGTCCCAGAAACTCCTGTTCTTGCTTAGATGCTCTCGAGCAAATTCAAGTCTGACTTTTTTGTTCTTCTTGCTGATGTATGATTTCTTTCTAGGTACCCTAGCTCCATAGCCTGCACTACTTAGAACATAGCGAACAGCCCTTGGTGTTATTTCCTTTCCGAACTGATCGGTAACATAGGCAGACAATGCAGAGGCTGTCAATTTAGGATATTTTTTATCATTCTTATTTACATATTCTTTTCCCTTTGCTTTAGGTTCTGTGGTCGTCCTCTTCTTTCGCTATTAATGATAGAATTTCTCTCTCTATATCGTGTTATTATGGACTACACAGTTGCCCGGCTTCTTCCAATAACATCAGCAATGTTTGAAAATAATTTTCCCTTTTGATATTGAGAGATAGCTATCTGTCTTTCCTCTACAGTTGTTTCTTTACCTTTGCGACCCATATTTCTGTCGCACGGCATTCACTAATTAACAGAACCAAGAAGCAGGAGGTGTAGCTTGCCGCTGAAGGCCTTGCTTGCTGCAAACGGTTCGTTGGTGGTTTCTGTGTTTACATTTAAAGTGGTGTATGAATACTTTTTTCACTGTCAAATACAGCCAGCATTGGGGTATCGTTTATTTCCTTGAGGTACGTTTGTTTAATACTCAAATCTTTGTTATCATGACACTGTTTATTTAATGGGGTGGGTGCCTACACAGAATCGCAGCGCTGTCATTTAATTTAATATGGAAATATCAGTGGTCAATTTCAATTGCAGTACTGTATGAATACTTATTTCCATGACTGTGCGTATGTACAAACATTACAATGACATTACATACATAGCTCATACATTACATACTACATACCTACAGGTGTCAGGGTTATATGCATACATCTGTATTGATAATTGAACAGAATATACGGAAATTTCATCAATATTTGTTTCATTTGCTACTTATATTATTACTTGGCGGCGTCATGGCCGAGTGATTAGACCGCTCGCCTCCCACCTAAGCGAGGTTCGATCACAAGCATGTGGAATTTGTGGGAACGGAGCGGCGTCTGGGTGGCTTATCTCCAGGTCCTCCGGTTTCCCGCCATTCATTCTACCAATTGCTCCACCATCACCTTTCCTATCATCCATTGCATTTCATATTATGCGCTTCCTCACGCTCACGCCTGGCTACGGGCAGACTACTCATTCCAGGTTCTTCATTCTGTAGTTTATTGACGTTGACTCCCCAACAGCCTTCTGACCCATAGACATTCGCTTGTAAGTCCTAGGGGGCTGTCAGTCTTAAAAACTGGGTGGGTACGCCCACTACAAAAAACCATACGTAATTTTGCTTACTTAGAGTAGTATACTTTCAGGTCGTTAGTGCTTGCAAGTGGTCATGGCACACAAACCGGTCTGTTTATTTTCCCCCAACAGTGGAGGGCCGAAAACGTAAATTTAAGTGAGGCCACGCTTCCACGAATGTTGCATCGGAACTGAGTTTGAATGCTTTCTGTAAGGCCAATGAATCCTCTACCTAAGCCAGTAGGTTACGTGTTGAGGTGTAAAAACGTGGAGGCAAAACAAATAGTTTATAGTGATAGCGTTGTTCATTTCGCGGCGCATTTATGACCACAAAAACATCTGGTAATAAATTACTTATATGACTAGTTTGTGGGAGAACTTTTTGTCCTATTGAAAATATAACACCGAAAGTAAATACAGATTAAAGTACCATATATGAAAATAACTGTATATATACCCCTTAGCATCATACATATGTGTGTGTGTATTATACACAAAGCACCATCAACCAATAACAAGATAGCTTGAAATACATTTATAGACCTTCCGAAAGAGCACCTTTAAATATGCAAAACCTAGGTTATGTGCATCCATACATATATGTGTGTGTGTATGTGTGTGTGTGTGATTTGTTGGCGCATAGACATCAATAATTGCTTAACTACTGCGGATTTTAGCACATCAGCCACAAGGTAGGGACTTTCATGATTTCAAGGATACTCCAAATTATGTAACTCCAATTCTACACCCTACAATACTGTTAACAGCCTCAGAAACAGCAAAGAAGGGCTATCCTGATCATTTCTATAGCCAAATAAAATATAAGTAATTAAGATGCGTTGGAAACTAATTTGATTATATCTATGTTTATTCAAACCAGCACATAAAGGTCAAAGATTCGAATTGGCGTAAACTCCTGTACCTTAAATGGTAAACATTTTACAAAACACGCCGCTATTATTAAAATTGGTGCACATGCCTAATTCTCTTATAATATGAGTAAAATAGTTTCCAAATCATTATTTCGCTAGAAGAAGAAAATCCGCAAGCTTAATTTAATTGCTTTGAAATTGTGTTTACCACATTATTGCACAGGTAATATTGACGAATGTTTATCAGCATTGGAGAAAGAGGGTGGGAAGAAGTTCTGCAACTTTTCCATGAAACACAACCAAGTGACTAACTTAAAAGCATTCTCGTTTCCGTTGTGGTTCAAAATTGCTCCAGTTTACTGGAACACGATTCTTTGTGCATAATGAACGTGTCATCGATATTGATGTCCTATTAGCACCGCAATATGCTGTGTTGTTCCCAAAAATTTTTTCAAAGTTTTCGGGTCTTCTAGTGAGAAATAACGATGCTCTTAGCATGGGAAAATAATGTTCTTCCAAATGAAAAGCCTCTTTTCGAACGGTGAAATGACATTTTAAAATCAGATTTTTCTGCGCTATTATATCCCTAATGTATGACATTAGTAATCATTTTCATCTTGATATGTAGGCTCAAAATAGAGTGTCCTGACTTGAATATGAATAGTTATATTATTTGTAATAATAATTTCATTTTAAGAGCTGCTTATACTTTATATTTATATTCTTATAGTCAACATGGAATTTATTATTATGAAACTTATAGAAGAGTAAGAGGATATTGTCGAGAATATACCAGAAGGTTTTTGTTTATTTTGTACAAATTCTCAATTGGTATGTTAACCTTTTAGCACTATAAAATAAATGAATCTCTAATGTTTCTGAGAGACCAATATTTGAATTCCTATCATAATGAGCCATAGAAAAGCTAAGGCTAGCTCATAGCCGATTTAGTAGTCTATTCGGTTATTTCATTGGGCTGGTCACACAGCACTTCAAAAATATCCGTATCTTATACTTTTGCAAGTTTTGAACCTTCTTTTTCAATACTTTTCTACTTTTTTTTTTACTTCATTCAGTTAATAATCCCCTGAAAGTTATTTATCCTAAAAGTGTGTGTCGTCATTGAATTTTTCTATACAAGATTCAACAAAGAACTGTACACTTACCCACGATTCTCAAACCCGCTAGCCTTGGGAGATGAAGCAACATACTCTAATGGAAAGCAAGAACCAAAATGCATGCATACGCACGATAAAATCATAATTCCTAACGGTTTACGCAGTGTAAAGTTTTTCCTTGAAAAGAGAGAATCTTTTCTTCCATAATTATATACCACAATTGTAATTTTATTAACAATATTCCTATAAAGTTAATTTGAGGCGTTTCTTCTAAACCCCCGAAAGATCTGGCCTTCATAACCAGGTTTTAGATAAAACCTGTTTTAGGTCCATCATCATTAACACAAAACACTACCAAGTATTATGCCCAAGGACTGTTTTGATTCATTGTAGACCTGATAGACGACACAAGATTTTGATCTATTACTGTGTTTACGAGGTCATGCGCCAGAGACCGTTTCAGCACACAAACGCATAAAAGTTCTTGTGAGAGTCGCACAACACGAGTATATTTATATGATATTCCTTATTTTATAAACAAAATTTTCCAATTAAAACCGTAACGTGTTTACTTTCTCTACCACACATGGATTATATGCACAGTAGAGAAGCTATTGCATTCCAACCAAAACTTCGATACGAGACTTCACCTGAAATAAATGTTTTGAGGACACCGGTATAAAATAATTTTTAGAAATAGGTCCCTGTGTGTCTGTGTGCAGCGTAAAAAAGTAGCGTCAAATAAGTATCAAACTTGGCGTTTAAGATTAGTATTTTCCAGCGATGTGATACAAGATTTTCATGAAACTCCCCCCACCCCAAATTACCGATTACATGGAATATATTTCTCAATGTTAATTTTTCTCAAAAACTGTTCTTATGATTTTTATTAAAATTCCATATATTAAATATATTTACATGGCAAATAAAACCGCTATCTTGATTCTTAAGGTATTCATTTTGGAGGACTTTTGCATAGCTGGTAAACTAAGGGACAGACAAAATATTTACACAACATGCAGTTCTTATTAAAATAAATACTTCATGTCCGATACATTGTTGTGGATTGACTATTTCCAAGGCATTCCATGTTATTACTTTCAGTTTTAAAATACTTATACTTTTTCAAGCCTAAAATCACTATTCGCTTTTCTATTATTTACTTCTGGCCATACAAAGAGAATCTAATTTCAGTGTCATCATTTAGCAGCAGCTTTTAAAAGATTTGACCATCGCTTTAACATAATATATTTCCTCATTTCCTTTCTGCTCACAAGCAGAACTACTTTTCTGCCAAATGGTCAGTAGAGAAAGTCAGTGAATGAAACGCATCAGATTTTGTTTTACCTTATAACATACTAGACAGAAAGCTAATATTTGTGATACTTTAAATCAGATGTATTTGTTCCTGTGCTCACTGAAAATATTTATGAACACTTTTGTTCTTTCTTTGGTAGATTTAGTACATTTGTGTGTGTATACATTTTGTAATTCAGAGACATTTGCCACCATTCTTCCCGTTGCAGGAGGGTAGAAAAATTGTTCTCGATAGGTAAGTTGGACCCTTCATAGAGTGCAAAAAGCGTCGTGTCCCCTTACCACTGCTCGTGGTCAGTGTATTAGAAGCATTATATTAGATGTTAGTCTCCAAGGCACTTATTTCGCGTAATTTCTGCGAAATGTTTGATGTTTATTGAAAACGACACATAAACATAACACGTTTGTTTATGTTTGAGTAAACAACGATAATAATTTAAGGGGACATTCAAGAGAGCCGGTCCCCATGGCCGCGCTCGCTAAAGCGTCTCGCTTTGGTGCTTCGTGGGCAGGGGATCGTGGGTTCGAGTCCCGCCTTGGGCATGGGTGTTATATGTTTGTGCAATGTGTCTATGTTTGTAACAGAAACAGTAAAACCAGTAGTCAGTAAAACCTACGGGGGGAAATGTAAATAGGGATACAGTACCGGAGTCCTGATCAGAATCCGTTACTGTTTTTAAAAAAAAAAAAAAAAAAGAGATAAAAGTGATTTTCTAAAGTATTAAATCTAGATCTTTAGCTTCTTATACAGACATTACTGGTAACAAAAGAAGCACTTACTTGTGTGTTTTCATTGTGGTTTACTAGATTTAACTAGCTCAATCATTTTAAATCATATCTTTAATATCCTTGTAAACATTTTCTGTTTGGAAATGTATAGCAAAAAGCAGAAAAAACACAAAAATATCGTAATTAATTAACTAATTAATTTTCAACCAATTTGGAACCAATTTTTAAATTCCAACCAGACATTTTATTACATACATTTTGCAGTGCTTTGGGAAAAATTTTCAGAGATCTAGCTGATTTTTGGAGAGAAGATATACTTTGAATGTGAGAAAAATGGTTTTAAAGTTTGACATATAAAAACATTTAAGCATCGCATCACCTTAAAATGGGTTCCAAAAGACAAATTATGTTCGCTTAAGAAGAATCGAACATTGTAAATGTGTACTTTAAATGTATGATGCATTTTTTGCACCAAAAATCCAATTAGAGACATTTTTTTGTTTTAATTCGCTGGCACTTCTGTGTCTATAGGTAGCATCAGATTACCAGGAAACATGCGAGTCAATTGAGAAATTCAATACCGTTCCGGCATGTTGCCATGGTAGTTCAGTGGTTAGAGCAACCGGCTAGAGACCGGGAGATTTCGTTTAAAATCCCGGCTATGGCAGTGAATTTGTCAGCCTGACTCTACCTATCCAACTCCTGTTCTACACACGGCTTGTGTGAAAACAATTGACCTAATAGTTGGCTAAATTATGAAGTCCAGCACTGAATTTCTTACCACATTGTAAGTCGCAATTGGGGTATGTCATCTTGAAATAATTTTCGAGTACCTTTTGATTTACTGGGAAACATACGAGTTGAAAAATGTAATACCATGCCGGCATTTCCTATGGTAGCTTAGTGGTTACAGCAACCGGCTAAAGATCTGTTGTCAAACCCCAGTTACGGCATTGAATTTTTCAGTCTGACTGCCCTCACATGGCTTGTGTGAAAAAGCAATTAAATTAACATATCTGTGCCCCCTCAACTTAAGGTTTACTTATATGCTTAATGTAAAAAATAATATAACCGGTACAATGGGGCGGGCGCTTGATATCCAATGATTCATAAGCACATACCAAGAATGTCTAGCTTTGATAGTTTGACGGTTTCTAAGAGGTGAGCAGTAGCAAACATAATTGTTTTTTTCGCACAAGCTGTGTGTAAAACAGGATTTGGTTCTGTCAGACTGAGAAATTCAATGTTAGAGTCATTCAATGCTAGTGTACCAGGTGCCTTAAATCTACGTCCACAACCTCACATGTTCACGAAGAAAGTAAACAAAAACACCATTATGTAATAAAACTTTGGAAATTCTTTTACACCAGGTGAGCTTGGTGAGCTAGAATTAGACAAAGCATTAGAATAAGATATGAATTGGCAATAAAGATGATGAGATGTTTGGTAGAGTTTTAAAAAACATCTGAATACGTTTTTAAGGAAACGTGATCATGAAGCATGTTCTCTGCATCAAAGAAAGCAGGGAAAGGATTAAAATTGACGAAACAGCTTCAGCTTTCAACAAAAAGGACTCCACTGAAAGGGAAGTTCCATTTGCAGCTAAAGAAGAAGCTTCTGAAATCTAGAGTTTACCAGCGATTGTGAATGTAGCATGGAGCTGAAAAAAAAACATTGAGTAAAATGTAAAGAAGATAGAATATGTAATTTACACTGACTCACTAAGCACAATTCTTGCAACTCCGAATCTAAGTCCTATGCATCCTTTAATAAATGACATACTTCACCTATATTCTATCACTCAGCGCTCTGGAAAACAAGTACTCCTCACTTGGGTACCGTCACATGCAAATATCGATGGAAATGAAAACGCCGATAAAGCTGCAAAGGAAGCCACCCGACATCCTATCAGTGACCACGGAATAACTTCTACACATCAAGACGTCATTAGATACACCAAACAGCTGTTTATAGAAAACTGGAAAACGACATGGTCAACATCTCACAGCAAACTTCATGATGCCCGAGTTGGATCTATCAATTTCTTCGAACCCCTCCGAAAATTAAAACGTCGTGAGCAAACAATAATTACCCGCCTCAAAGTTGGACACTGCAAACTGGCACATTCCTTCATCATTAATAAAGATTCAGAATCAAAATGTGAGGCCTGCAACACACCACTTGCTGTCCTACATATCCTGCTGCAGTGTCCGAGATACGCCAAACAGAGACTTCAGGCCGGCTTCAATGACTTACCAAGTGCTCTACATAACCACCAGAAATATTTATAAGACAGTGTAAACTTTTTGAATTATTGTAAAGTATAAATGTAATCATTTTGTATATTACCAATGTGTAAATAACTATTTTATGTACAATTTGTAAGATCGCGATATGACCATGTTGTTAAAGCGACCCAAAATAAATTATATTGCAAAAAAAAAAAAAAAAAAAAAAAAAAAGATATCCAGAGAGCCTTAAGATGAGGTGCAGGAAGAACAAGGAGAAGATTCGATAGACGGAAAGAATACCGAACGAAGTTTCAGCAAGAGTGGTCGAAAAAAGATAATCTTTCATGTTGTACAGAAAAATCGAACCATGGAACAAATTATTAGAAGTAGAGGACTTCTACTAGATTCTATTGAAGGAAAACTAAAAGGAATGTCAAGACTGGGTAAAAGAAAAATTGAGATACTTGATTAATCAAAAAGAAAATAAGCTATGGCGAGTTAAAAGATGCAAAATGTACAAAAAGTTGAAAAGCGGAGTTATACCTGAGGGTACAGACCTGCCGAAAGAAAAGTAGCACAAAGTAAGCCTACTATACGTTTACAAAGTTTCGTTGGTGACAGGAGGAATTTAAAGCAAACGGTTTTGCTGCACCACATAACAAAGACATATGCTTGCCATTTAGTCGCTTTGTGTTTGTAAATATATCTACGAATTGGTTTTCGTACTCTGGGTCCTTGAGTGCATATGGGAATTTTTACTTTAAGCACGATAGGCTTAAAAAGAAAAAAAGAAAAAAAAAAAGAAAAAAATAAATAAAAGAATAAGAAACTTAAGACACTTCAATCTGTATTCTAATTATATAATTATTGATTCTTGTCTGCTATTGACTCTTTAATTGATTAACTACAGAGTTTATTCCACAAATTTATGTACCTGAATAAAAGATTTGCATATTATATATAGAGAATCAACTAATGAAATTGTTGATTTTTTAAATAAAAATCCAATTATACAGATTTACGGTAGAATAAAACGGAAATTAGGAAGAACAGAAATAAGAAAAATTGAAATATGTGATCCAAGAGGAATAAATAATAAAGTCATAAGGCTACAAAAAGAAATTTAAACTGACATTGCATACCAGAAACAAAACAGAAATTAAAAGGATCATTAGAATTATGATTTCCAAGGTGTCCGTAAAAAAAAAGAAAAAAAAAAGCAGAAGCGGCAATATCAATACTAAACAAAAATAATCCAAATGACTAATAATAACAGGAGACGTGAATGCGGGAGTAGGAAACAAACCAATAACAAAATTAATGGGTAAATATGGAGATACCCTCTTCTCAAACAAAGAGATATACAAATATGCGTGGCTTTAAAAGTATAATAGACTACATGGTAGTAAACCAAAAAGCAATTGAGATAGTATTAGACACAAGAGTATATAGGGGAACTGATATCAGCTCAGACACTTACTTTTAATTTCAAAACTAGCAATACCAGCCAGATGGAAAAAACAATGGGAGAAGAACTATAAAACCAATCAAAAAAACGATAAATATACATTCAAGACCCAAGTATTAAAGGATGAATCTAAAATAAATTTGTATAGAAAAAGACTAACACAACAAAAAACATTAAGTGAAATATAAACAAAAATGGGAAAGCCAATGCAAATAATATTGCAAGCGGCGACAGAAACATTAAGTACAAGACAAATAAATAAAATCAAGAAGGCCTAAACATTTGGAATGAATACATTCAGCATTTAAAAAATGAAAAAAAGTAAGTTAAAACAGCAGAAAACCTAATAGAACAGAAAAGGAAAACATCTATTACTAGAAAATAACACTAGAACAAATAAACTGTTTTAATTATTTAGGCTGCAGTATCTCATACTTACAAAATGAAGATATAATAAACAAAATAAATAAATTCCACCTGATAACTGGCATCATCAAACTACATTTAAATTTAAGTAAGAGGAAATCGTCAAAAATAAGATTTTACAAAGTGATGGATGTTCCAGTGTTAACGTATGGCCTGAATGTTGGACAATGACTAAACAAATGTAAAGAAAGATAGAAGCAGAGATGCGTTTTGCGTTTTTAAGACACATAGGTCAGTAAAATACTGAAGACATAGTAAAGAATTAACAGCATTCAATCTACTAGAAAGAAGAAAGGAAACCAAACAAACTGGAAGCAACAAGTGATTGGGATGGATGACACCGCTACACAAAATTGTTTTTAAAATATATACCAAAAGGATAATGAAACATAGATAGATCTAAAAGAAGATGGACAGAACGGTTTAAATGATGAGCCCAGAACGGGTCAAAAGCCTTAAACCATGAAAGATAAAACTAAAGAGGGTGATAGTGACGATAGTAATAATAATAATAATAATAATAATAATAATAATATGTAGAAAGCTGTGGCCGATTTCCAACCAAAACAAATTAAAATGCATTGTATTAACTTCAGTTAGCTCTGTTAATAAATAAAGCAAAAATCTGATGTGTTCCACCCACATTAACTTTCTCTACATCTCTGCAACAAATTATTGTTAAAAAGTATTCCTCTATCTACTTCATGATAATCGAGATAAACATTATCAAAAATTGTCCTTAATACTTGGTCCCTCGTAAGTAGAAGGGAAAAAATATTATGTATTTCATTCACATAATTTGCTCTAGCTATTCGTCAAACGAACCTTATATCCAAAAGATTAACATTTTATCTCTATTATGCTAATCAAGATAACATAAGCAGAATTAGTCTTATTACTAGCTTACCTGTAAATAGAAGGGAAATTAGCAAATGTACAGGCTAGAGTGATAGTAAAGTCCTTTAAATGCCGATCACTATGTGAAACAATTGAAATTTCATTTTCTTTGCTTGCCAGAAATAAACAATAGAGAAACAAGAAGAAAAACGGCTTCCCGTTTGAGAAAAGCTTTAAGTGGCTTAAAATTTATAGCAATAATCCGGAATATCTCGAAAACGGTTTAGATGTATATGACATATATTGTGTGTTTTAATGAAACCTATAGTTTTTGTGTGTAGGAAGGTTTTGTTCATCTTTTACGGTTGCCAATTACACAAGAGTCCTCCAGAATGAAGAGGTCTTCAGAGGCTATTCCCAGAAAATTTAAGATATACATTTTGTGTGTCATAAAATCTTAAAAAATAAGGTATTTTAATCAAAATCGTTAAAGCCATTACTGAGAAAATCAAAATTTTTGAAAAGGGTACTTGGGGTGGTGGATTTTCTTGAAAATCTTAGTGTCGCATCCTTGGAAGATACTCAGCTTAAATTCCATGTCTGGTATTCAATCGACTTTTCGTTTTTTGAGCTATGCTGCCCACAGACACGCACTCGCACACACACACACAGACACACACACACATTTTCTAAAAATGTTTTTTGGAAACAGGGGGTGTCAAAACATTATTTTCTATAATTTTCTCGATATCGAATTTTGGGTGCAATACAATATCTTTATTATACACTGTGTACACAGTATGTGTTCAGAAAGTAAAAATTACGTTTTAACTGCATATATAGGAATATTACAATCAACATTTAAAACAATAGAGCGAGTCTCAAGTATATTCTTAAGCCTTTTATTTTCTTTCCCTGCTTCTCATTAAAAATGTAGAGTTTTTTTACTGGTGTAGTCAATTAAATAGAACCAAAGAGTATCACCACTGTACGGTATTGTACAATATTATTTCATAAGCATCGTACCTTAGTATAATAAATGTTCCAAAAGATGCCCTTCTACCTCAAAGCATTTTACAACTCTGAGAATAAACGATTGCTGTGTCGGTAAAAATATGTGCCTTCTAATACTGACAAGTATTTCGTATGCACGCCTTCTCCAGACAACATGAAAACATGAAAGCATAACAACATGCGCGCCTACGAAATGCTTGTGCAAAGAACTTTTATTGAAGACGATTCTTTCTGCAACGCTTAGTTTTGGAGAGATCTACAGTTAAATGGTCCAATCTGTATATACACCACACACACATACAAAGAATAAAAGATACAAGGGATACAAAATGATCACAGAGAGTATGTTGGATGACCGTGATTAAAAGTAAATTATAATGACATCTTCCTGTAAAAAAGAGGTCAACTGTTGTTATAAATATGCCAGCATATACTTGGAGGAAGATTTACGCTTATAAAATTATGAAACCCTTAAGTAACGCAATTAAATGAACACATGAAAATGTCTGGCTAAAATTTATGATAGAACAACTAGCAGCAGTATTATACCTAACAAGACATGACCCCTTAACCTAAGAAGAATTTAATTATATATTTACATTAAGTCGCGCAGATGATATGAATCCAGGACTGCTTGTCTGAAATTCTAATATTCTGACATATGTTAGGTAGTAAAAGAAATCAGTCTAATGTAAAACTTATTTATAGTCCCAAGAGTTTATAAGTACTTAATTAGCACATGACTTTCTCTGTCTGCAATTTATTTTGGTATGTGTTCTAGCCACTATTTTATTTTCTAATTTATTTTCTAATTGCAATTTTGCTTAAGGTAAGTACACAACATCATACATATAGCCGAAGCGAAAGTCAAATGCTCAAAGGGGTAATTTAAACATTCAGTCTTACACCTTTCAATACGATTTCCTGAGTAAACAAGATTAAAACATTAAATTGCAAACCTTTTAGAAAGGTTCAGCAACGAAACACGTCAAAATTACAATTCATATTTTAATGAGCTCTGTATTTTTACAATAATGCATATCCACATTGTTCCTTTTTACTTTCTCTACACGTACTATGTACATAGTATATAGAGAAGGTGTTGCATTCTACCCAAAAATTTGATTCAGAGATTTCACCGGAAATAGATGTCTTGGGTCCACCTGAATAAAAAAAAAAAAACTTTTGGAAAAAACTTCGTGTGTATGTGTGTGTGTGTGTGTGTGGACAGCATAACTCAAAAACGAAAAGTGCGTTAAATACCAAACTTCGTATTTAAGTTCGGTATCTTCCAAGGATGAGGCACGAAGGTTTTCAAGTAAATTCCCCACCCCCAACTACCTTTTATATGGAACTTTTATCGAAAACTTTCATTTTCTCAAAAATGGCTCTAACAATTTTGATTAAGATGTCGTGTATTGAAGATATTTACCTGAAAAATAAACTGTATATCTTGAATTTCTACATCTATGCAACCAATTATTGTAGGAAAGCTTAGGCTTCTATTTACTTCATGCTAATTGAGAAAACATTAGCAGAAATAGTCTTATTACTTGCTTTCATATAAGTAGAAGGGAAAAACGGAGTACCATTGGTTAAAGTCATAGCCAAAAGCTGGTTGCTATGTGACTCAAGTTTCTTTGTTTGTATGGACAGGAGCTGACAAATTCCTGTATGAGAAAAGTATGTTTTTCAATCCTGAAACTAAAAATCAGGAATATCTTAAAAACGATCAACTCCACGAAAAAAATGTGTGTAACATAAATTGTGTGTTTTAATGTGTTCTACATTTTCTGTGTGTTACATTTTTGTCCATCTCTTACGGTTAAGCATTTATGCAGAAATCCGTATAATTCATCCAGAATAAAGTAGTTTACAGAGGTTATTCCCAGAAAATTCAAGGTATACATTTTATTTGTTAAGTAAATATCTTAAAAATACGAGATTTTAATCGAAATCCTTACAGCAATTTTTAAAAGAATCAAAATTTTCGAAAATTTTTCCAAGTAAAGGGTAGTTTGGGGTGGGGGATTTTCTTGAAAATCTTCGTGTCGCATCCTTCGAAGATACGAAACCTAAATACCAAGTGTGGTTTTCAACGGTCTTTTCATTTTTGAGCTATGCTGCCCACAGACACACACACACACACACACACACACACACACACACACACACACACACACGTATACTGACATTTTTCTGAAAATGCTTTTTTTGGATTCAGGGGGGTCTCAAAACATATATTTTCAGTGAAATCTCAGTATCGAATTTTGAGTGCAATGCAATACCTTCCCTATGCACTATGTATATAGTGCGTATAGAGAAAGTAATAAATCTATCTATCTCAAATCATCACTAATAGTCATCAATTATATTGAAATATGAATATAAAAAATTTGGATTGAGCGGAGTAATCTACGCGGAGCCTATAAAACATATCTTTGATTTTTGCGCTAGTGCATAAAATATAAAAAAAATCTGATGTGTTCCATTCACATGACTTTCTCTATATTTCTGTAACAAGTTATTGTTAATCGAGTAAAAATAGCAGAAATAGTCCTATTTCTTGCTTTATTGTAAGTAGAAGCAAAATAAGGGAGTACCGTAGGTTAAAGTGAAAGCCAAAAGCTAGTTGCTATATGACTGAAGTTCGTTTGTTTGTATGAACACGAGTTGACAAATTCCTGTATGAGAAAAGTGTAAGTTTTTCAAAGCTGAAACCAAAAAAAAAAGGAATATCTCAAAAACGATCAACTCCACGAAAAAAATGTATGTAACATAAGTTGTGTGTTTTAGCGTGCTCTACATGTTTTGCGTATTACGTTTTTGTCCATCTCTTACGGTTTAGTAGTTACGCAAAATTCATCCAGGATAAAGTAGTCTTCAGAGGCTATTCCTAGAAAATTCAAGATATATTGTTTGTGAGGTAAATATCTTTGGTATACGATATTTTAACCAAAATCGTTAGAGCCATTTTTAAGAAAATAAAAATTGTCGAAAAAAGTTCCATGTAAAGGGTAGTTTGGGGTGGGGGGATTTTCTTGAAAATCTTCGTTTCGCATCCTTGGAAGAAACCAAACTTAAATACCAGGTTTGGTATTCAATAGTCTTTTCGTTTTTGAGCTATGCTGTGCACAGACACACACACACACCAGACAGACAGACACACGGACCTTTTTGTAAAAAAAAAAAATTTTTATTCAGGGGGACCAAAAACATGTATTTCCGGTGAAATCTCAGTATGAATTTTTGGCTGGAATGCAATACCTTCTCTATACACTACGTAAATGCTAACTTCGTATACCCAAGGTCGCAGGTTCAAACCCGGCGGAGAACAATGGCTTTTTTCGGGCGTAAAAATCCTTAGTATGGCTTCCTTCGGAAGGGAAGTAAAGCCATTGGTCCCGTGTCGTAGATTTACGGCACGTAAAAGAACTTCAAGCCTGATAGAGAGGCATCTGAGCAAAAGTAAGCGGTCTTTCACGCCCAGTATGGAATGGGACGCTGAGAACCACAGTAGTTAAAGAGCGTCCATAAATAACACGTCATTTTATTTTTGTAGAGAAAGTTACTATAACATAACGCTGGTCTAGTAAAAACAGCCTATCCAGTACAGATTTTATATTCGACATACAAAATATAGAGAAACTGCGCAGATCTCGCTTAGAAATCTGTCTTAAATTGTAGATTTCGATAAAATATTAAATAAGGTCATAAGAGACAGTTTGTGCAAGATAACGAAGACTGTATTAAACTTATTCCTGCTATTGAATAATTTTATTGTCAAAGTAGCTGTAATTCAATAAGTAAACAACGGCAACTTCATGCAACCACCTATTTTAACATATGCACTATAGCATTTACCTGTAATTTTAATTTTTGATGTTATAATATTTAAACCTAGCAACTTCTGCTTTCATAAGCCAAAATAGCGTGCCCATGAAATCGCCTAGTTAATTTAAAACTCAGAAGATACCTACAGCTTCACTGTATTTGCGTATAAGAACAAGATAATATATTTTAAGGGCATGTGACAAATTAGATAAAAAAAAATCTGATGTGTTCCATTCATATGACTTTCTCTACATCTCTGTAACAAATTATTGTTAGAATGCTTATGCTTCTATTTAATGTATGTTTACTGAGAAAAAATTAGCAGAAGTAGTCTTATTACTTGCTTCCTTGTAAATAGATGCGAAATAAGGGAGTACCACAGGTTAAAGTGATAGTCAAAAGCTGGTTGCTATGTGACTGAAGCTCCTTTATGTGAATGGACAGGAGTTGACAAATTTCTGTATGAGAAAGGTATAAGTTGTTTAAAGCTGAAATCCAAAACACGGAATATATCAAAAACAATATATAATGAAATTGCAATCCATTTTGGGAAAAATCCTAAGAATGGAGGTAAACTGCCTAGAGATAATATTGAAATAAATAATGTATGTTTGATGATTTTTTGTGGTTTAGTTAATTAAATCTTTGTGAATTCAGCCATTGATATTATTCTCCATGATACTTATTATGTTGTCGTCCACATCTTATATATAACCTAATTTGTGTGTTTTAACGTGCTCTACTTTTTTGTGCGGTAAGTTTTTACTCATCTCTTACGGTTTAGCAGTTATGCGTAAAAGTCATCCAGAATAAAGTAGTCTTCAGAGGCTATTCCCAGAAGGTTCAAGATATACTATTTATTTGTCAGGTAAATCTCTTTAGTATACGATATTTTAATCCAAATCGTTAGAGCCATTTTTGAGAAAATCAAAATTTCCGGAAAAAAGTTCCAAGTAAAGGGTAGTTAGGGGTGGGGGGATTTTCTTGAAAATCTTCGTGTCACATGATTAGAAGATACCAAACCTAAATACCAAGTTTGGTCTTTAACGAACTTTTTGATTTTGAGCTATGCTGCCCACAGACACACACGCAAACACACACTCTCTCACACTCACACAGACAGATAGACAGACAGAGTGACACACACACTGACATTTTTTCTAAAAATGCTTTATTATTATTATTATTATTATTATTATTATTCAGGAGGTGTAAAAACATGTATTTCCGGTGAAATCTCGGTATCGAATTTTGGGTGCATTACAACCTTCTCTATACACTATGTACATAGTACGTATAGAGAAACTAAAAATGGTAACTGAATGTTTTATGAAATATTGCAGTGTATTTGAAAATGTTATCTGTTATTTATATTATTTATCACAATTTATTTGTGAAATCAATATTAATAAATGCAACTCCTGATGTGCTTCCACACATAGGCCCCTCACGAATATTGGCAATTTCGAGGTAATCCGCTGTTATAACAGGCGAAGAAATATCGACACAATATCACATGCAATAGACAACAATTTGCAAACAGATCGTCTTCATATAGCGCAGTGATGGAGTTTTTAAAAAAGCATTATGCTGCTACCCAAGCTCGCATTGAGCCAACTATTGAAGTGTTTAGATTAGTTTGCTCACTTTGTATTTCGATAACTAGGTAAAGAAATTCGTTTGCTTGAACTCTTGCCTTTCTTTTGCTATACCAACGGTATGGGTTTAGGTTAAATGTTAAATTGGCATTTTGAGCAACTGCAGACATTTGGTGCATGCCTATAATGGTATCTTGAAAATCTTGTAGATGATTGAGTTAGTCTTCATGCAGGTCTCTTCTTGAATGTATTATATATAGTGCCAATAATAGCGCCTTGAAGAGTTGTAGATCTAAAATCTAGATGGAGCTTCCAGCCGAGTAATGTGCCACAATCGGGCACCGTCCACAGTTTAATGCAGTGGTATCGATCTGTTTGCAAACTGTTGTCTATTGCATGTGTTACTGTGTCGATATTTCTTCGCCCGTTATTTTCTACTTTTAATTCTGCATTAAATTAAAGAAGATCTGCCGTTCTACTTTGTATACATATTGAGTAGAGCAACTGTAAAATCTCCTACGATATAGGCAAGATTTCAATCACACTGACATGCATACAGCAAAGTCCACAACATCCAGTCCATCTGTATTTGCTGACACTGGAAATTTCACATCAATTACCTCACCGATATTAAAAGTAAATCTTGCAACTCCAACTAACAGCGTGCGTTAATCAAACACGCTACTGTTAAGCTATAACTTGTAGCGCCAAAGTTCATAATGTTAGTATTAGAAGATGGGTCTCGGAAACGATGTTTTCAGATGTGTCTGTAATCTGAGGGTTGCATAAAACCAGAGAATAAGGGACAGGAGAACCACCTTGTACTTCTTTATATATTTTCTAGAACAAGATTTATTCGATTGATGCTTGAATTACACCTACAATATCTAAAACTACTTGCTCTATAGTCGAGTGGACTCAAAATGCTTAATAACTATTTTGCTCTTATACTTTTACATTCAATTTTTAACACAAGCAAGTTCCGTATTGTAATTTTTTAAAAATGTTATTAATGATCATCATATTGCTATTGTAAACATCACTATTTTGTTGGTGCGTAAAGACTCCGATAGGTTACAGGTAATCAAAAATCGTCGTTGTATAAATTGACCGTTATCAATACTTATTATTCGCGAGTATTAGTTTAACATAACTCAGGTAGCAAGAACATAGCTAATTAGCAGTTACCGCTCCGCCCGTATTTTGGGACGACGTAAAGTAAGTGTTTGAAGAACTGAAGAAGATAAAGTGACTCTTGGAGACGGTGGTGCTACACGTACCACAGAAATCTTCGTCCATAATATTTGCAAATGAACTGCATATCTTAAATATAAGTGTCTTTACATGACATTATCTGTTTCGTAACATATAGTCTCACTTGTTTTTTTTTTTGGCTTTATTTAGACTTGAGCGGTTGAAAATTCTCTTAAATTGTTACTTCCTCTACACGTACTATGTATATAGTGTATAGAGAAGATATTGTATTGTACCCAAAAATTCGATACCGAGATTTTACAGGAAATACACATTTTGGGTCCCTCTGAATCCAAGAAAAGCATTCTTGGAAAGGGTGCGTGTGTGAGTGTGTGTGTACAGCATAGCTCAAAAACGAAGAGGCCGTTAAATACCAAAATTGGTATTTAAGTTTAGTATCTTCTAAGGATGCGACACTAAGATTTTGAAGAAAATCCCTCCCCCCTCCACCCCAAACTTGCCTTTACATGGAAAAAATTTCCAAACTTTTTATTTTTTCAAAAATGGCTGTAACGATTTTAAGTAAAATCTCTTATATTTAAGATATTTACATGACAACTAAATGTGTATCTTGAATTTTCTCGCAATAGCCTCTGAAGATGATTTTTATTGAATATTTAGCATAACTAGTAAACCGTAAAGCTTACTGCACAAATAATGTAGATTACGATAAAACACACAATTTATGTCATATACATTTTTTTTTTTTCGTGGAGTTGGTTACTTTCAGATATTCCTTGTTATTGATTTTAGGTTTAAAAAATGTTACTTTTCTCATACGGGAATTTGTCAACTCTTGGCCATGCAAAAAAACTGATTTCAATCCCATAGCAATCATATTTTAAAACGTTTTACTGTCGGTTTAGCCTAGTGTATACCCTTATTTCCCTTGTAGTTATAAAAGAACTAAGTAATAAGACCGTTTCTCCTAATGTTTTAGCATTGAATAGATAGAAGCATAGGCTTATTAACAATAATTTGTCACAGAGATGTAGAGAAAGTCATGGAATGGAGCACACCCAATTTTTTTTCTAAAGATGTTTGATATCTTTTCATACAAAATTGCAACAAGGCTTCATTTAAAAGTGAATATTGCTTGCCTTTAATAAATGTTTCTCTAAATTAACATTACAAAAAGTTAGCTGCTCACAAATAAAGTTTACACTTGCTGACACGTGTTTTATAGCTGACACAACATAAGAGAATATTTAACTTGTTCAGGCATGCTGTTTCCCAATAAAAATAGCGTACACGCTGTGGCATTATCATCCCTTGCATTGTTTGCTATGAGAGCTTCTTTTATCAAAACTGAAGCATTATTTGCTTTTTATTGTTCTCTCCTGCACGCTTCAGTGTTATTATCCAGGGCTTTCCTACCACAAAAAATATAATTTTTCGTTGTGCTGCTTTCCAAGTCACACATTCTGTACTGCATAATATCGAGCAAACAACCGACACTAAAACCTCGATATAAAGTCTAATCTCCTGCGTCATATGGGTAATCCTGACACCTTAGACATATAACACTATTACTTCACTACCTATGTAATACCCTTTGTCGCCATTGAGGAGTAATGGTGTCGCTAAAGGTAGATTGATATTCTCACTTCTTATTTTTACTATAAACCCCATGATATATATTTGGAAATTTAAAGAATAGATTAAACTTCATATACTATATATACAGAGTGTTTCAAAAATACGGGGCATAATTTCAGGTATGTATTTCCCACATGAAGACAATAAAAATAGTTCATCATAACATGTGTCCGGAAATGCTTCATTTCCGAGTTATGGCCTTCACAACATTGGAATTCACTGGAACGTTTTTCTTTCTGCAGGTCTTTGTCGTCAAAGGAGACATTAGGAGGACGCTCTGATAGTTCATTCTGAGGAAGGTTACATTCAGTGTTCTTTAGGCATTAAGACTGTGCGACATGTATTCAAATCAAGAGCTGGCAGAGATACACTTCATGTACGGTAAGGCGGACGATAATGCTGCGCTGGCTCGTCGTTTGCACCAGGAGAGGTACCCACAGCGACAATGTCCAGATCGGAAGACATTTGTACGTGTCCATTCCCGTCTGTGCGAGTATGGAACATTCACCTCTCCTGGTTTGGGAAGGGGACGACCAAGATCTACAACTCCAGAAGTGCAGGAGGAGATTCTGGAGGCTGTGGACAGGACTCCTTCTATCAGCACACGACGGTTAGCGTTGCAAGTCAATGTTCCTCATACGACTGTCTGGAGACTGTTGAACGAGTATCAATTGTATCCTTATCATTTGCAACGTGTAAGGCCCTGTCACCAGCAGATTACCCTGCACGAGTTAGGTTCTGTCAGTGGTTCTTGCAGCAGTGTGGTGTAAATCCGAACTTTTCTACTGTCGTATTATTTACAGATGAAGCACAGTTCACAAGAGATGGCATAACAAATTTCCACAATCAGCATGTATGGTCGCATGAAAACCCACGTGCAACTGTTTTATCTCATCACCAGGTGCGGTTCTCCCTCAACATGTGGGCCGGTATCATTGGTGATCGATTAGTTGGACCCCATGTACTTGTAAACAGACTTACGGGGCAGGCGTACACAAACTTCCTGGAAAACACCATACCTGACGTTTTCGAAGACACTCCACTGATCAATCATCAACACATTCACTTCTTGCATGATGGCGCTCCTGCACACTTCAGTCTTACGGCTCGCCGATACTTGGATCGAAGGTTTCCTGATCGATGGATAGGTAGAGGTGGCCCAATTGCTGAACCCTCTCGATTTCTACTTGTGGGGCCATTTAAAACCATTGGTTTATTCGTCTCCGGTGCCGGATTTGGAATCCCTTCGGAATTGAATTGTGGCAAGTTGTGAGGACATACGCAATACTCCTGGAGTTTGGGATCGTGTTCGCAGGTCAATGAGACATCGATGTGAGGTCTGTATTGAAGCAGGAGGTGGACATTTTGAACATCTTCTGTAATGACAACAACCTGCGGAAAGAAAAACGTTCCAGTGAATTTCAATGTTGTGAAAGCCATAACTCGGAAATGAAGCATTTCCGGACACATATTATAATGAACTAATTTGATTGTCTACATGTGGAAAATACATACCTGAAATTATGCCCCGTATTTTTGAAACATCCTGTATACACACATAGTAACAATGGAATAATGCTGTTGAATAGTGTTGCACGATCTCTGCGATTTACTCTAGGTTGTGCTGATCAAGTAGATTTTTGTTTTAAAATTTTAAGTAGTTTTCGCTTCTTTATATACACTGTGGGAGGTGAATAAATGCAAATGATGCTATATTTGCAGTTTTTTTCGCTATTCTCTAAAGTTATGTTCATGAGGAGATTTTGCCAAGCTTTTAGAATGGTTATTGTTCCCTCTCTCAACCTTCACACGTCACACAATGGACACTCCTATGGCCTTTGTTTCATTTTGAACAATACTATTAGTAAGCGGACAGAATGAGATACATTTAAGTATAGTACGCATTGAGCCCTACCTAAATATCTAATTATTTGCACTTATTCACCTACATTGCAGTTATACATATAAATTAAGGAAAATAATACGGTGATTTCTAGAATTTATGAAGCTTACGTTACTAACTTAATATCCAAAATATCCAACATAACTTTATAGTTCTATCTATTTTTTAAAAAGTTTTGTCCTATCTTTTGCACAGTGGATAATAACGTTCAACTTCCTTATGAGTCCGTGTATAGTCCTTAACTGCCTAAAAGAAATTGGCTTTTTTCATTTCTTTCAAACAACATCTTGTTCAACATTTCTACTTTGCTGCACAAAGGAAATAAATACTCATTTTTCGTATCGATTTGGAATGATAAATAAAGTGATATATTTATATGATGATATAAATGATTAATGCTGGATAATGCCAGATGCGCTTTTGTGGTGTTCAATGATGGCAGAGAAATTTGTTCACAAAACGCTATACTCTCTGCGGAGTGGTCAATTGTACAAGCTGATCTCTTTGCTAATAACAAAGCTGTCATCTGGCCCAAAGGTTAAAATTCTGATTGTTGCATTTTCAGTGATTCACAATTTGCACATACTACTTTACAATTTTAGTGCTTTAGCACTAAAATTGTAATATATAGTATTATATAAGAAACATACTATACTGGGTAACAGGTAATATAGTGTCATATCAGAAACATACTATACTGGGTAACAGGCCACATCGGCACAGTAGGGAGAGAAAGATCTGATGATTTGACAAAAAAGTCTACCACCTAATTTTAATTTTAGTAAAAATGTATGTCCTCTATCTTATACTAGGAATAAACTTAAGGAGAATATTGCAAGGCATTGAAATGAACCGAGGACGTCCAGCTGTATATCAACCATCAATAAATATATCTTTTTCCCAACAGTTAAGCCTCATCTACGCTTTAAAAATGTCACACCATGCTTTATATTCACTCAAACTTTGTTAGTACACGCTAAATTTGGTTCTTATTTGCGAAGATTCAAGATACTAGACACTACGAATGTAATATAATATTATATATATACACACACACACACAACGTGATTCACCTGTTCCTTATTATTTTTGGAGATAGGCAATACTTCATTCTTTGAAAGTAGGTAATAAGCTCGAAATTACCGTGCTTTCGGCCATTTCGTAACCATGCAATCCAGCCTTCTCTTCATCGTAAAGTAGACCTTAGCAGCAATAGTTACGTCCATTCCAAAAGCAGGCGCTTAATCACCTGTTACAGTACATGTAATATCAATATGACCGCTGTCATATGTTCTACAACGTAAATTATGATGAAAGAAGACTAAATGAACGGCTTAAGCTACAAAAAGGCGTCCACAACAGTTATAAAGAGATCAGAAGCGGAGAGGGAGACATGTGTGACATTATACCTCCAAGTTTTAACAGAGCAAGCGGGCGCAATGCTTGTAGCTAAACTGGTAAATTTCATGTTCCTTTACCACCTCCAGCGTGCCAGCGGTTCGAGTCCCACAGTCTACGCACACTTTTTTTCTTCTCTATGTATTATCCATCGATGTGCAAAGTTAGTTCTGTGTTTATCACTCTCATAATTTCAGGTGTAAACAAAAAGGTATGCGAATGAAGAATAAACGAAGGTTCATTTTACGTGTTTTCCAGTCTTTGATCCTTAATTTTCTTTCTAACTATTTTGAAAAAGAAACTTCACTAAGCCTTTAAACAAAAGTAAATTTTCAAAACGTATAAAGTTAATAAAAATAATTTCAAAATACAACTCCTAACATGTTATTGATTGTTCTTCGTAGTTAGAGAATGTTTCATCACTAAGTTTCATATTGAAAACACCTTATTCTGTGGATATTGAGACGTTTGATAAGCTATGGGAATTAAACCTAATTTTCTTTTCAATTGGTGAATACCTATGTATTTGGCACAGTTTGTGATTGTCAATCTAGGTATCTTGTTTATTTCTTATTTTAGAGACACCCTGAAAATGGGTCTGGTTCTGTAATATTAACTGAAATACCAATGTTAGTTTTAAAACATGTAATAATCCCTGCATGCCTAAAAGAAACTGGATGAATATGCCTCAGAATGTTCATTTCCATGTGTGTTTCCTGTAACTGGACTGATTAAGTTAGAATAAACGTAAACAAAGAACAATAAAAAAAAGTAAATAAGCAAGTTAAAAAGTGTCCCGTCTAGCTTTATGCCAAATCAGGAAGAAAGAAAGCGGGGAAAAAAGTTGTCAACGTTTTTGTAAGATTCGAGCATGAATCCAGCATCTTGGAAATCAGTCTAACACCGTGCATTAATCACATACGCTACTGTTCAGCGCCAAAATCTATAATCTTAGTCTGCAGAAGTTGGGTCTCGGGAACGATTTTTTCAGGTTAGACTGTAATCTGCGTGTTGTATAGAACCGGAGAATAAGGGACAGGTGAACCACCTTATATATATATATATATATATATATATATATATATATATATATATATATACACACTGAACAAGAAACAGTATAACATCTATGGTGATGTTGTGTTTACGTGTATTTTTTTTATTTTCTCTACTCGTACTGTATGCATAGTGTGTGAAGAGGGTATTACATTTCACCCAAAAATTCAGTACCAAGATTTCACCGGAAATAGACGTTTTAGGGTCCCCTGTATCTGAAACTTGGTATTTAGATTTGATATCTTCCAAGGATGCGACACGAGGATTTTCAAGAAAACCGTCCCACCCCCACTACCCTTTACATGGAAAACATTTCAAAAATTTTGATTTTCTAAAAAAGGCTCTAACGATTTTGATTAAATTCCCGTATATTAAAGATATTTACGTATCAAATAAAATGTATATCTTGAATTTTCTGGGAATAGGCTCTGAAGACCTCTTTATTCTGGATGAATTTTGATAAATTTTACTTAACTGCTAAACGGTAAGAGATAGACAAAAACTTACTACACAGAAAATATTGATCTGGTCAAAACACACAATTTATGTCCTTTACATTTTTGTTATGGAGGTAGCCGTTTCCGAGATATTCCTTGTTTTTGGTTTCAGTTGTGAGTACTTATATTTTTCTGAGACAGTAAGTGCCCGTTTTCCTTTGTTTCTATCCCTGGCCAAGCAAAGAAGCGATTTGCAATGACAATCGAATAACGACAGCTTTAAAGCATTTGTCTATCGGTTTATCACAATTAACAAGGTGCAGACAGAAGAATAATCTTATGTAAGAAGTTTGTAGAACAGCAAGAGAAAGTCATGCGAGTGTAACATCAGATATTTAGACATGCCTTATTATTGGTTTAAGTTTTAAAATACTTAAAACGTTTCACGTACGGAGTTTGTCAACTCCTGACAATGCAAAGAAACGGATTTCATCACATGGCAGCCAGCTTTTAAAAGATTTGACTATCGTTTTAGCCTAGTGTATTTCCATATTTATAATCTACTTACAAGAAAACATTTCTGCTAATCCTTATCTGATTAGCATGGAGTAGGTGGAAGCATAAGTTTTTAACAATAATTTGTTACAGATATGTACAGAAGGTCATGTGAATGGAACATATCGGATTTTTGTGATATTAGATCTCATAAACTACTCTATGAAATATTTAGAAAAATGCTGTCATTGAATATTCCAAAAGATTTTGTGTTTTATTAGTTTCTCTACACGTACTGTCAGTACATAGTAGGTAGATAATGCCAAGATTTCGACGAAATGTGTGTTTTAATTCCTCTGAGCCCAAAAATCTTGTTTAAGAAAAATGTCCCTGTGTGCATCTGGACAGCGTAACTCAAAAGTCTGCTAAATACCACACTTGGTATTTAATTTTAGTATCTTCCAAGGATGCGACACGCAGCACCCTAAACTATATTTTACATGGACGATTTTTTTCGAAATGTTCCATTTTCTCAAAAATGGCTCTAACGATTTTCATTAAAATCATTGTATATTAAATATATTTGCAATAAAAATAAAATGTATATCTTCAAATTGTTGGGAATAATCTCTGAGTGCTCTGTCTGCATATTGCACAAGATTTCATAATTGGTAAGGGATAGACAAAACCTTACTACACGATAAATGTATGTCTCGTCAAAACAAGCATCCAATTTTTGTATTGAAGCTAAGGTTTCCGAGATATTCGCTGTTACTGACTTAAATTTTAAATTACGTATACTTTTTTCAAACATAGGCCATCAGTGTTTCCTTTGTTTTACTCCTGTGTCGTAGGCCTAATGGATTCCCTTATTTCCCTTCTTAGAAATAAGTAGCACAATTTCTGATAATATTTATCTCAATCAGTATGAAGCAGATAGAAGAATACTCTTTAGTAATAAGTTTGTTTGCAGAATAGGTAGAGAAAGTCATGTAAATGGAATATATACATCGGATTTTAAGACGTTATAGTGCTTTTTTTAAAAATATAGGTACATTATTTATCTTTTCTTTAAACAGCATGACTAATATGTAGTTACTAATATTGTAATTCATTTGCATTGTAGCTATAAGCCTAATATAACTTCAGTTGAAATATGCTGAAATATAGTGATTAAGCCTCTGGCTCGTAATCGCCGCATCTTATTGTTGCACGTTTAAAGTCGGCTTACATTGTGTAGCAGCACTCATTGTCGCAGGGGCCATAAATTTGGCACGTGAAGAGCGGCCACAACACTTAAAAACTATGGAATACCATACCTGGGCGCAATGGATATGTGCTAGAGCGTTTGCTGTTTCTGGAGGTCACTGTCCAGGTATAACAGGAAGAGGTATAAGCCATGCAAATCGGTTTGTGACAAGTTCTGAGCGCACAGTTGCGCGAGAGAGAACTTCCAACTGTCTACGCACCAAAGCGACGAGTTTTTTTTTTTTTTTCTTTTGATAGTGTTTAACGCCCGCTATTACTACCAAGGCAATGACACTGATAATACATGGAATGAAGATGGAGCACCGGTGGAATGCGATAGCGGGGAAAACCCGCCCCTGCGCCGTTTTGTCTACCACAAATCTCACATGCGGTCGCTTGGCATCGAACCCAGGCCAACTAGGTTAGAAGCGAATGGTCTAACCACTCGGCCACGGCGCGTTTGAATTGCAGAATTGTTGTGAAACCATTGGAATAACTATTTTTAATCAGTTTGGAATTAATAAACAGGAATTTTGGACAGCTGGAGTCAATGCCATAGCTTGGATTTGTACTACAGATCTCCTGGTCTCCGTCCAGATACTCTAATCACTGCGCTAACATGGCAACATGCCGACACGGTATTAAATTTCCGAACTGAATCGCTTGTTTTCTAGTAAACTACAAGGAAAACACAAAAGTATTTTGAAATGAAATAGACCAATGGCGACTTACAATGTCGTAAGTACATTAACACTAATTGACTCAATAATTAGTTGTACTATGAAGCCCGAGCTTAGAGCACTTACGATACTGCAGCGGTTTCAGCTGGATGTTTGCCCACCATGTCGTGTGTGCGTGGGTGTGAGACCGGCAATGGCTTTGGTAGGCTAAGGGCCCACGCGGGTTGTAGCGTCATGGGGTTTTTATTATGTAGTATAAAGTTATGATTTTAAATATCGTTGTTGAGTATTTTAAAACGTATTACACTTGAATATGTTTACGAATTTTGTATTTATTCCTCCAATTAAATTCTTCACGTGCCACATGATCCAAACGGAAGAATTGTCACAGAAAATGTATTTACATTGTTTCAAATATTTAAATTTAAGTAGATATATTTTAATATGGCACAGTGGGCTCATAAATTAATTGTTTTCTTTTCTTGGGGTTCTACTTCAGAGAACAACAATGTGTTTCAAGCCTGTATTTGTGAAAAAGATTACCTTCATATAAAATGGTTGTTTAATCCTTGTCTGAGACGTATTGCACAATTGTAATTTATGTACAAACCTTACGCGAGAATAAAACTGAAAAATCTGATGTGTTCCATTCACATGACTTTCTCCACATCTCTGCAACAAATAATTGTTAAAAACCATATTCTTCTATCTTCTTTATGATAATCGCGATAAGCATTTGCAGACAATTTCTTCACTACTTGCTTCTTTGTAAGTAGGAGGAAAATAAGGGAATACACTAATCTAAAACAATTGTCAAATCTTTTAAAAGCTGGTTGCCATGTGGTTGAAATATGTTTCTATGCAGGGCCAGGAGTTCACACTTGCCGTGTGAGAAAAATTTAAGTGTTTTAAATCTGAAACAAATAAGGAATATCTAAAAAATGGTCAGTTCCAGGAGAAAAACTGAATGACCTAAATTGTGTGTTTTAATGCGATCTACATTTTTTGTAGTAATAAGTTTCTGTCTAACTCTTACGGTTTACCAGTTATGCAAATTCAGCAAAATGCATTTAGAATAAAGAGGTCTTTAGAGGCTATTCTCAGAAAATTCAAGATATTCATTTTATTTTCCAAATAACATCTTTAATCTACGGTATTTTAATAAAAATTGTTAGAAATTGTCGAAATGTTTTCCATGTAAAGGATAGTTTGGGGTGAGGGGATTTTTCTCAGAATCTTCATGTCGCATCCTTGGAAAATACTAAACTTAATTACCAAGTTTGGTATTTTACCACTTTTCGTTTTTGTGTTATCGTGTTCAGACACAGGGACACACTGCACCTTTTTCCAAAAACGTTTTCTTTTGTTACAGGGGACCCTAAAACGTGTATTTCCGGTGAAATCTCGGTATCAAATTTTAGGATGGAATGTAATGCCTTATCTATACACTATGTACATTGTAAGTGCAGAGAAAATAAAAATATCTTATGATAAGTAGAAAATTATAGTTCAGATATATGTACTTTGGAATCGAACTGCGTAAAAAATTAAGAGGTTGTAACATTATATTGGTATTTTACAAGAAATTCTGAGTTTAACAGAAAAATGCGAACGACCGACACGCTGACCGAATGAACTAAACGTTTGCACAGTATCTGCACGTTAATCTTTCTTGTTGGTAGCGTTGCGTGCTAAATAGTGGCTTCCACGATCTTATCTGCTACTTCCTTACCCACTCCAACTTCAGGAAAGTTACTTAAGTAGCAGTCTCCATCTGGCATTTCATAAAAGCAACGGACTAAAAATAAAGGAAAAAAATGGGATTTGAGGACTCACAGGATAGTTTCTACCCATCCTTCAGCGAGCTTTTCTTAAAAAACTTAATTCTTCTAACTACTTCGTGTGTAATATTAATGGGTATTTGTAAGTGACTTCCAATTGAATGCAGACTTTGATTTTAGGTTTCTCTAAAGCTATTTAATATAATAAAATGAAAATTTGATACTGAAACATTATCCATGTAAAAGTATTATTGTATATTTAAAATTTCTTATGTATTACATTCGCATGATTTCCTCCACATTTCTGTAACAAATGATTCTTCAACAGCTTATTTTTATATCTAATTCGTCCTAAAGTGATTAACATCAGCAGAAATTATTAATTTATTATAAGCAGAAGGGTAATTAGGCACTAGGCTAAAAGAATTGTGAAATCTTTTAAAAGCTGCTTGCTATGTGATTGAAAGTCATTCTCATTGCATGGCCTGGAGTTGATAAATTCCTGGATAAGAAAGTATTTTAAAATTGAAACCAATAACAAGGAATATCTCGAAAACTCCACAAAAAGTTATTCGACATTAATTCGGCGTTTTAACAATCTCTTTTCAATATCTTGCGCCTACATTATATCAAAGGCATCCAAAGTTCTAGAAAATACAAGATATAAATTCTATTTTCATGTATCTAATACTAGGTGGGCTATAAGCGCCGTATTTCCCGTGTGCAATAACCCTTCGTGCGATAAAGAAATTGCCGTACTAAACGGGGCAAGTAGAAGCAAACGCCGGTCAGTGGCGGGAGAGCAACATTCGTTGCATACTTCTTGCATATCAACAAAAACTTGAATTACAGAGCCTTTATTTTTCATGCGATTCTTGGCGCCCCATTCTATGTTGGGAATGAAAGACCGCTTAAATTTGCTCAGAAGCCTCCTTATCAGGCTTAAGGTTCTTTAACATACTGTAAAGCTACCACACGGGACCACCGGCTTTAGTTCCGATCCGAAGGAAGCCTTGCTAAGGATTTTTACGCTCAAAAATCCATCGCCCTACGCCGGGTATAAACCAGAGGCCAACATGTTACTCCTAGACTACGGAGGGCGAGTTGATAGAGAATACCATGTGATTTTAACGCACGTTTTTAATTTTTATACTACGTACTAGGTTGCCCATGTGTGCAGATAACATTTCATGCGCTAAAAAGCTGCCGAATTCAACGTGGCAATTAAAAGCAGACACCGGTCAATGGCGAGTGCGCGAATTTCGCTGTACACATTTTGCATATCAGCGAAAATGGAGGGAGAATCGCGTTCTCGCAAACTTGTATTGGAGTCTGTGATGACATACAAGAGACCGATATTTAGCACCATCCATAAGAACTGACTTCTCAATGTACTGTCTTGCATTCGGCACAGTGGTCTTCTGTCTATATGCAGACTTTTCATATAGGACGCTCAAAAAGAATTAAACCGTCAATTTCTGAATACAGTCGAGAGCACGGAATTGTGTCGATACAATTGTCATAATCGTAAACAAATGCTGAATAAACTCTTACATGCACAGCCCCATCTATTATTTGGTTCTATTACTTTGGTTCTTTTCCCCTTTTCTTTCAAACCTTTTGAAATCAATCTTATGGTAGAAATCGGCTTATGGTTTAACCGTGTGTGTTTCTGAATACTGTAACTCTAAAATCAAAGACGTATGCTAATCCTAGTATTTTAGTTATGCAATTTTTAAAAATGTGACACGAATATTTTGAAGAAAGTCTGCTACCCCGGAATAAAATTTACATGGAACACCTCAAAACCTTATTTTTCAAACTATCTTAACGATGTTGATTAAATTACCATATATGTTTAAAACATTTCAGGACAAATGAAGCGATATAAACAATTTTGCAATAATACTTTGTTAAAGAAAAGTTAAAGAAAGTCATGCAAATATAATACAATCGATATTTTCTTTACTGTTTTGGTGCAATTTCCATTTGCTAGATCTCATTAGTTTGAGGACAATTTTTGGAAATATTTTAATGTAAGTGCAGTGTTTACACTCCGTAACGCATTTTGGAGGCTTTATATTTAATCGGTTCATTTTTTATTTAAATACCTACGTAATAAATAGCTTTTTTTTTTTTAATTTTGAGGATGCTAACATCTTTATAACATTTCTTAAATCTACTACATATTAATTAAATTAAAATCAATAAAATTATCCGCTGTGTTCTCTGATCTTAATCCGAGCAGACCTTGCCTAAGCTGAGAATACCGTGCCTGAGAATACACATATCAAATTTCCTGAGTAATTGTAAAACTATGTGTGTAGTTTAAATGGAAGGAAAACAAATATGTTCACTTAAACGACTATCTACCCCTATAATATACTCCGTCCATACTTCTCGCGTCATATAGATGTATACACATTTATAGAATGTCAATAAAGATTAAGAAGAAAAAAAAACATAAGAGTCTGTCAGGGAGTTCAATTTGCTCAGCAGGCGTGTCCAAAGGAACCTTGCAAGAAACTGACGTCACAACGCAGTCCCCCCCCCCCAATTAAGGAGGGGAAGTATGGTGAGTTATACAAACTGTCAAACAGAAATATAGAGGTGTGTGTGTGTGTGTCTGTGACCAGCATAACTCAAAAACGAAAAGTCCATTAAATATCAGTATTTAAGCTCAGCATATTTCAAGAAGCTTTTCTTCAAACACAACGGAAGACGATGACTTTTTCTGGCGTTAACATCCTTAGCATGGCTTCCTTCGGAAAGTAAGTACAGCCGTTAATCCCGCATCGTAGATTTATGGCGCGAAAAAGTACCTCAATGCTGATAAAGAGGCCACTGAGCACAGTATAGAATGACATGCTGAGAATCACAGCAGTTAAAGAGCGTCCATAAATATAACTCCATTTTATTTTCATAATATTTACAAGAAGATTCCTCCATCTCAAATTTCCTTTTACATGTAAACCTTTTCTTAAATATTGACAGTCTCAAAATTGGCTATAATAATTTTGATTAAAATTCCAAATGAAAGTATTTTTCATCACAAATGAAGTGTATATCTTGTATGTTGGGAATTGATCTTGAGCGAGATCTGAGCCCTGTTCAATATGGTAAATCTAAGTGATGGACAACATTTTACTACAGTAAGAATGTAGAATCAAATACAAATTTATGTGTGTGTTATTGCCTGTAAAGCTTACTTAAACCTATTAGGCACTGTAAGGTATAAATACTTACAATGCATAGAAAATATTTTCAATTGGTAATTAGTTAATTTATAGAATAGAAGACATTATTAACTGTATATTTAAATAGATTTTTCTTTAAAATATTTACATGTATTATTGGTTTAAATGATGATGTAGTTAAAACTCAGAATATATGTCTAATACAGTTTTGTGTGGAATTAACCATGTTGGGAGATTCCTTGATATTGGTATAAATTGTTGAATACTTATACTTTTCTCAAATGAGAAGTCGTCATTCACTGTTTTTCTTTTCTTTAAATACAACAGCATTTGATGCAGATGAGGAAGGCGTTGCATTTACAAACATTCCCTCAAGGCGCATAGCGGAATGCGCCAATGCTTCACATGATGGTAATGAGTTACATCGTCTTCCCTTCTGCTCCTTCAATGTTCTACAACATTAATTTTAGCCATTCGATACATCAAATATCGTAAATGCCAAAGAATAGAGTAGGGATCTATTGAAACAGGTGTTGTTTAAGATGTAGGGGTTGTATATAGAGAGTAGGTCTCGTTATCAGTCTGTCTAGTATGGCTTCCTTCGGAAGGGAAGTAAATCCGTTGATCCCGTGTCGTAGATTTGCGGCACGTAAAAGAACTTAAGCCTGATAGAGAGGCCTATGAGCAAAATTTACTGGTCTTTCACGCCTAGTATAGAATGGGACGCTGAGAATCACAGCAGTTAAAGAGCGTCCATAAACAAAACGCTATTTCATTTCATTTTCAGTCTGCTGGGATTTAGGGTAACTCCGCTAGTCAATATGTGTGTGGCGAGCGCACACAAAGAGATTTTGGTAAGGCTAATGTGTACTGCGTGCCTGTGAATCATTTAATACATTTTTAAAAGTCTGACAAGTTCCATTCACATTACTTTCTCAACATCTCTATAATAAATTTTGAAAATCTTACTCTTCCATCTACTTCACGCTAATCAAGATAAACATTAGCACAAATTGCCTTATTACTTGCTTCTTGGCAAGTAGAAGGAAAATAAGAGAGTACACTAGGCAAGCGATAAATGCCCATCTTTACATATGTTTCTCAAGTCTTAGGCACTGCTAAAAACATTCACATACGCCGTTTACATGTACTCCTAAAACAGATTCCTGAGAATCGTTTGTCAGGAACCAGCAGCTACATCAAGAAGTCATTCTCCTTCCAGTTCACAAGTTTATACGCAAGATCGCTGCTCGCTTCTTCCAGGAGCTGTGACGTACAACATCGGCGAACGCACCCGCCAGCCCACACGCCTGAAGAGACGACTACCACAGGATCTACCACTCAGTAACTCCGATGATTCCGATCACTAACTACACTTTACTCTCACATCACTTTTTACTCATTATACAGTTCTTTATCCATATTTCATAGTTAAAAGGAACCTCTTAGGTTTTCTTAAATGTTATTATTAATTATGCATTCATATTCTAAGATTCTCAGAAGTCTAAAGCACTTAATGCTGATCGATCATTAACAAAATAAAAAAAAATTCGGCGATTGTTGTGACATTAATAGTGAATGCTGCTATTGCGAGTGGTTAGAGGGGCACTGTGTTCGAACCGGCGAGTGATGCGGAAGAAAGAAGGCACTGCTTAGAGCATATTGTATTACCTTGCTATGTCGCGAAGAGAACATAACGACAGTAATGGAATGACAGTGAGGATAAGTGAAATATCATTGAAAACTGGACTAAATCAGCAGTCTGAAAATAGACTCATTTAATAATTAAAAACAATTACGTACACAATAGATGGAAGGTATTAAATGTAATAATTTGGGGATCTCATTAACATATTGAGTTTTTGCTTATTGCACTGTTTCAGCTTTCCCATTTGTACTTTCTCTAGCACGTATGTACATGAATGTACATAGTAGCTAGAGAAGATGTTGTAATCCAACCAAAAATTCGATGCCCAGATTTCACAAGAAATATATTTTTTGAGGTCTCGAGTCCAAAAAGTATCTTTAGAAAAAGGTTCATTGTGTTTATGGATAGCATAGCTCAAAAATTAAAAATTATGTTTAGCACCAAACTTTGTATACTTAGTATCTTCCAAGTGTGCAACACGAAGATTTTCAAGAAAATCCCCCAACCCAAATTACCCATGATAAAATGTTTGTAAATTTTGTTTTTCTCAAAAAGGTCTATGATTTTGATTAAAATACCGTACATTAAGTATATTTACAGGATAAATAAAAATATATATATTTCATTTTCTAAGAAATGTGTCAGAAGATTCTGGATGAATTTTGTATAGGTGGTAAACTGTAAGATGTAGACAAAAGCTTTCTACAACAAAAAATTTAGATCTCGTTAACACACATGATTTATGATATACTTTTTTTTTGGTGTAAAAGTTGTTGATATCTTTGGGATATCGTTGTCATTGGTTTCAGTTTTAAAGTATGCAACTTTTCTCAAACGGGAATTCACTTTTCCATTTCTCTCTTGCTTAATCACTCTCCGGTCGTCTCCTTAGGGCAGCGCAGCTGCTTACCAAGCGGGAGACCTGGTTCGATCCCCAAAACCGGCGTGGGGATTTTTCCCCCGCTGGGAGACCTGGCCCGGGTGCACTCAGCCTCGTAAGGGGCCGATTGAGGAGCTACTTGATGAAGAAGTAGCGGCTCCAGGTCATGAGGACCGCATTAACCGGACGGGGGGAATCGAGGTGCTGACCACGTCTCACCCTCCAATACTGCACCCCATCCATGACGTCTGTAGTGGACCGAGATGGGGGACGCAGCGGCCGGGCGGTAGGCCAAAGTTCCCCGTGAGCTGTCGTGCCATGGAGTTATTATTAATCACTGTCCATGCAAAGCGAACAACATTTGTTTCACCTATGGACTAGTTTTTAAAAAGATTAGACTATTGCTTTTGCCTATTTCCCTTCTGCTTAAAGGAAACAAGCAATAAAACCGATTGCGCTAATGTTTATGTCAATTAGCATGATGTGGATAAAAGAACAACGTTTTGTATGAATACTTTGTAGGTGGAACAGCCACAGAAAATCATGTGAATAGAACACATCATTTTTTACTTTCTCTACACGTACTATGTACATTGTATAGAGAAGGTACTGTATTCCACCCAAAAATTCGATACCGAGATTTCACCGGAAATACATGTTTTGGGTCCCCTGAATCCAAAGAAAGAAAGCATTTTTGGAAAAAGATCCGTGCGCCTGTGTGTGTATGTGTGTGTGGACAGCATAGCTCAAAAACGAAAAGTCCGTAAAATACCAAACTTCGTATTTAAGTTTGGTACCTTCCAAAGATGCGACACGAAGATTTTCAAGAAAATCCCCCCGCCCCCTACTACCCTTTACATGGAAAACATTCGACAATTTTGATTTTTTCGAAAATGACTAACGATCTTGATTAAAATCTCTTATATTAAAAATATTTACATGCAAATAAAATATATATTTTGAATTTTCTGGGAATAGCATCTGAAGACTACTTTATTCTGGATAAATTTTACATAACTGCTAAACCGCAAGAAATGGACAAAAGCTTATCACACAAAAATTGTAGAGCGCGTTAAAACACACGATTTATGTTACATACATTTTTTCGTGGAGTTGATCGTTTTTTTTATATATATTCCCTGGTTTTTGGTTTGAGCTTTGAAAAACTTATACTTTTCTCATACGAAATGTGTCAACTCCTGTTCATACAAAGGAACCAACCTCTGACTGTCACTTTAACCTATAGTACTCCCTTATTTCGCTTCTACTTACAAAGAAGCAAGTAATAAGATCATTTCTGCTAATTTTTTCTCAATTAGCATGAAGTAAGAGAAGCATAAGCTTTTTAGCAATAATTTGTTGCAGAGATGTAGAGAAAGGCATGTGAACGGAAGATTGTTTTCTTTGTCTCGACACTCCTAACTCTAAGCAACATATTAGGAATAATCGCTTGTTTACACGGAGCCTCGACTGGATTCCAGCGAAATAATCTCTTGAACATCAGCACGAGGACTATGATAGCCCTTGGCAATAACTATTGCAGAACCCTTATCGAATATTTCAAGTGACATCAATGTGCAGAAAATGTGCTCACTTCTCGTGAAGCATGTGATATTTACGGCTGAAATAAAAGTGATTCCGCAGAGAAAGCATGTAGTGGGTCATGCACCCTAGAGTACTGGACACGCCCCTCTCATAAATAATTATTCATTTCAGACAATGAAAAGGTAAATGTACTGTCATCTGCAGTTACGTAAGAGGACAGCAATGTGAATATTTCGACGCAACTTTTACTACACTTCCCACGCAAGTCACAGTGATTATGACAAAGGTATAAGTTGAGAACATTTTGCAACATGTAAACAATGCGAGGTCAGGCCTAGAGGTTGCTTTTAAATGCGGGTGCTTGCTGAAATATTCTATTTATTAAGAAAGTATATACCCAATTGTATATTGCGAAATTAACTTTCACAAATCATTTTATAAATCTTCATTTAAAGAACGGTCTTCATGCAAATCATTGTATCAATTAAGATAATATCTTGATTTTTCTTAAAGTTCAATTTTATCTGTTTCGTATTTTGTCCCCCAATTCTTGTAATTTTACCAACGTAGAGAGTGACTTAATACTCTAAGGAGAAGTTTTACTTTCTCTACTATCATACTGTACAGAGAAGGTATTGCATTCCACCCAAAACTTCGATCTGGTCCCCTGTTATGGTCCCCTGAATCCAAAAAGAGCATTTTTAGAAAAAAGGTTCGCGTTTAGTTGTGTGTGTCCGTGCGCCTGTGAACATAACTCGAAAAAAATTATGTAAAACATCAAACTTGGTACAAAAGTTGAGTATCTTCCAGGGATGCGACACGAAGATTTTGAAGAAAATTCCCCCAAACGAAACTAACCTTTCCATGAAAAACATTTTGAAAAGATTTATTTTTTCAAAAATGGCTCTAATGATTTTGATTAAAATACTATATGTTAAAGATATTTATTTACACGGCAAATAAAATAAATATCTTTAATTTTCTGGTAATAACCTTTGCAGATCTGTTTATTATGGATAATTTTTTCTGGATATTGCATAGCTAGTAAACCGTAAGAGACTACACAAAATATTCAGATTTCGTTGAAACACATGATTTATATCATATGCATTTTTCCGCGGGGTTGATCATTTTCGAGACATTCCTTGTTATTAATTTCAGATTTAAAATACTTAAACTTTTCGCATACGGAAATTTGTCAATTCCTGGCAATGCAAAGAAATGGAATTGATACACATGGCAACCAGCTATAAAAGATTTGATTATCGTTTTTCCTTCTACTTACAAGAAAGCAGTTTTGCCATGTTTATCTCGATTAGCATGAAGTAGACAGAAGAATAAGCTTTTTAATCATAATTTGTTACAGAGGTGTAGAGCCCGCCTTGGAAGTGTGATGGTACCATGTCTGCTTCACATTCAACAGGTTGAGAGTTCGAATCTCGCTAAGGATGAGAGAGAAGAATGTCGAGTAACTTTAAGCTCCATGGACCCCGAAATCTTGAACACCAATTGCATTCATCGTCCGATATGACTAACCCGTTTAGAGGTCGTTAAGCTTCAACAACCAAAACAGAATTGTTGAGAAAGTCATGTAAATAGTACACTTCAGATTTTTATTCTATTAGTTATATAAGTTCTCTATATCACGGCACTTTAATCAAAATTCTTACAGCCATTTTTGAGAAAAATAAAATATAACTTACATTTTTTTTTTCCAAATATAGATTCATTTGGTGGGTGGGGATGTTTTTATGTACCATCTAATAAAGATGCTGAACTTCAGAATTAATTTTGCTATTTATCTGTATTTTCGTTTTTAAATTAAGATGTACCAAGTAAGTAAACAGTCACGGTTTTCATCATCATCATCATCATTTTAACATCTGATAATCCTAGTTGACAATTCTCCCATCAACTCTTCACAGGGCAATCCACAGACGGTCTATGGCTCAAGAACTCTCAGGGATCTTCTTAGCCTTTGGAGACAGTGCAAAGGATAAAGGTAAGTCCGAGACTGGAGCATAGTGATACGTACAATCAATCTACAGTCTACATTTTAACAAGTATTCTTTTTGAAAAACTCGGCAACTTTTATTAATATTTAATGATTATTGTGAATTGTTTCTTCCACACTAGCTGTATGTAGGACAGGAGTTGAATAGGTAGAGTCAGACTGAAATTAGCCACGATAAGCTAATTATGTTCCCGGTGTAATATTCAGATATTGTCTTAGCATGTCTTTAAGTAGCATCTCCCTTTGTATTTTCAGATGGAAAAGAGGCAAAATTGGGATAAAAATGAAATTAAACCTGTTCAAGAGGAGAACAAGCAGTTGGTGAATTTGAGATATCGAAAACCACACAGAGGATGTATTTGAAGTCTCTGAAATAAAAAAGCATTAAGTCTGCGAGATTTTAAATGTTACACGTCGCAAACTTATTTTACTTCCCAAGTTAGAGGCTCAGCTCGTTGAGTACCGCAAAGCAATGGAGAAATAGTTTACATTCAAACTATGTTGAAAGTAAGGTTTTTCAGATAACCATTATAAATAATAGTGAGCATCCTTATAAGTTCCTGCAAGGACTTGTAGGAAGAAAAGTTTAATTTTTCATGAGACGACATCTTGATATCTCCTTTATAACAAAGCATTGCCCTCTAATTCTAGAGTCCAGTGATTCGCAAAGGAGAGCGTGGATAATATTCTTTTTTTTTTTTTTTTTTTTTTTTTTTTTTCCAATTCTAAAACTGGAAAGGAAGAAAATAAAATATAATCCTATGAGAATATTTAACATTAATGAAACAGGCTTAACAACAGTTCTGCGTAAATGGATTGTTGCTGTAAAAAGTAAACTCAAGTTCACTCATTGTCTACTGCCGAAAGTGGTTCACTTTTGACTCTGGCAACTTGCGAGTCCGTATCTGGGCAGTTTACTGCGCACATATGGTTTTAAGGCTGAACTACTCGACGGAATTCCTCGAAGTACCATTGGAGAAATTCTATCTGGGTGATTACAGCTGGACTTTTACACTAAATGGTCCCAGCACTTCAGCAACATTGTCAATCCATTCAACGAAGATCCAGCGCTCCTGATTTTAGGTGGTCACCAGAAATACTTCTGCAACATCGACGTTATTCAGCTTGGACAAGATAATGGTATACTCATATTTTCCCTGCTTCCAAACTGCATTAATAAAATACAACCACTAGTCATTTCATTTATGGCTCCGTTAAAATCTCATTATGCCCAAGAGTTTACAAAATGGCTGGATGCCCAACAAAATAGGACTGCTGTTCACTATCAGAACGGTGCTCTGAAAGTTGGTGCTTACACAAGAGGTGCATATATATGTCAAAAGTTATCAATGGAGTTAGATCCACGGGTATTTTTCCAGTAAGCAGCAGCAAGAACATGTTTACTCGAACGAAGGATAAACCGCAATGGTATGTATCCGTTTTTCTTACGGATCTAACCGTGCGATATGATAGACCTTGAATGAAAGTATTTTCGAACCACTTTTTATTCAACCAGAGTGCTCCTGTATAAAACAACCGTGATAATCTCACATAACCTCAAGAAAGTTTGTCTGCGCCCTCATCGAAAACTTCCACCCTTATCACAGACTCACTTTACAGGAATATTGTGGTATCACAGCAGAAGAAGCAGGATCAGGAGAAAGCAGGGTCAAGAAAGAATGGCCTGTGGAAACAGAAGGCGGAAAAGAAAAGTTGTTTAAAGTTCCAGTAAAGTAGATGCTATTGATGAAACTGAGTAAGAAAATGTATTCGCAGAACAACAAAAGACAAAATAGATCAGCGCATATTAAGGGCTGTTTGTGGTGCCATGCTATGCAATAGTTGTTTGAAAAGCAAATGTTAGAACTCTGGTGTTTTATGATATTAACTAATTTTTGCATGTAAATATGTGTTTAAGGATTAAGTTTTTTTGCATTTGATAATGAGAGTTATAGCTGGATCACCTTTCTCATACAAAAAGAAATGTCACTCTTTTGTTATCATTATTTTGATATTATTCGTAAAGATATAACAAAGTTGGCTTTTGCACAAACTGCAATTATACGTGGGTGTGTAACAAAACATGTACTACGTTTTGTTCAATATATATTATAGATTCACGAGTAATTATAAAATGAGGGGCATGTTTGCATACCTTAACCTACTTTCTCCACCTACTAGGCACATTGTGAATGCGTCATAGAAAAAGTAATCTTTATAATATGAGGAATGTATCAAAGGGAAACCTGTAAAAAACCAAGATGAAGCATACCTACATTCCTCCATTTAAAGGTATTCAGCAGCCAAAGACTACGAAAAATGTTAGTTTTTTTTTTTTTTTTTTTTTTTTTTTTTTTTTTACATCTTATTACAATTCTCTAATGACTATCGTTATAGTAATGTTTACTTTCTCTACGCGTACTATGTATATAGTGTATAGATAAAAGTAATGAACCCAAAAATTCGATACCGAGATATCATTGGAAATACATGTTTTGGGGCCCCTGATACCAAAAAAAGTATTTTTGGAAAAATTTCCATCTGTCTGTCTGTCGACAGCATAGCTCAAAAACGAAAAGTCCATTAAGCACCAAACTTGGTATTTAAGTTTGCTGTCTTCCAAGGATGCGACACGAAGATTTTTAAGAAAATCCTCCCACCCCAACTACCCTTTACAAGGAAAAATGTTCGAACATTTTTATTTTCTAAAAAATTGCTAACGATTTTGATTTAAATATCCTATATTAGAGATATATACCTGACAAATAAGATGTACATCTTGAATTTTCTGGGAATAGCTTCTGAAGACTGCTTTATCTTGGGTGAGTTTTACGTTAATTTACATAACTGGCAAACCGTAAGAAATAGACAAAAACTCACTTAAAAGAAAATTTAGATCACGCTAAAGCATAGAATTTATGTTATATATATTTTTGTTCGTGAAGTCGATCACTTACTTATCGAAAACTTATACTTTTCTCATACGGGAATTTGTCAAATTCTGTCCACAGAAACAAACGAGCTTCAGTCACATTAGCAACCATCTTTTTTTTAATATTTTAGCCTATGCTACTTCCTTGTTTCCTTTATACTTGTATGGAAGCAAGAAATAAGAATATTTCTGATAATTTTGTCTCGATTAGCATGAAGTAAAAACAAGCATAAGCTTTTTAACAATAATTTATTGCAGTGAATGGAACACATCAGATTTTTACTTTCTCTACTCACACTATGTACAAAGTGTATAGAGAAGGTATTGCACTCGACCAAAAATTCGATATCGAGATTTCACCGGAAATATACGTTTTAGGGTCCCCTGTATTCAAAAAAGGTATTTTCAGAAAAAGGTCCGTGTGTGTGTCCGTGTGTCTGTGAACACAATAACTCAAAAACGAAAAATCGGTAAAATACCAAACTTATTTAAGTTTAGTATCTTCCAGGGATGCGACACGAAGATTTTAAAAAAATCGCCCTCCTCAAACTACCCTTTACATTGAAGTATTTTCGAAAATTTTGATTTTCTAAAAAATGACTCTCACGATTTTGATTAAAACATCGTATATTAAAGATATTTACCTGACAAATAAAATGTATATTTTGAATTTTCTGGGAATAGTCTCTGAAGACTACTTTATTATCGGTCAATTTTACGAAATTTTGCATAACTACTAAACCGTAAGAGATGGACAAAAACTTACCACTCAACAAATGTAGAGCACTTTGAAACACACAATTTATGTTATACACATTTTTTTCGTGGAGTTGAATGTTTCTGAGATATTCCTTGTTTTTGGTTTCAACTATAAAAAACATACCTTTCTCATACAGGACTTTGTGAACTCATGTCCATACAAATAAAGGAACTTCACATAGCAACCAGCTTTTGGCCATCACTTTAACCTATGGTATTCCCTTATTTCGCTTCTACTTACAAGGAAACGAGTAATAAGACTATGTCTGCTAATTTTTTATCAATTAGCAGGAATTAAATAGAAGCATAGGCTTTTAACAATAATTTATTGCTGAGTTGTAGAGAAAGTCATGTGAATGGAACACATCAGATTTTTTATCTGATTCTAAAAAGTTTATTTCTAGGTTGTCTTAGTCTAATTTGTTTCTAATTATTTTCCCCACAGGTATTCAGTGTTTACTAGCAAGTGTAAAAATACACTTCTAGCCCATGCTTAGGATTATCAGGTGCATTTTTACTTCCCTTGTGAATGTCTCGTGACTTAATATGCAAGTGCGGTACGTATGTAATAGGTAATCATGAGGACCTGCAGCCAGTGGCTCGAAAGGTCGCGTTTCCTTTCACCTGTATCTCATTACGTGATATTTCCTCGTTGTTTGCCTTCAACAGCAGCTCCAGGGCTACTTGTGGACGAACTTCTGAACTGTGAACATAACGTTTCAAGTACACCTTCCACTACAACGTAGCCAACAAAGTTTTTACGGTATTGATTACTAAACATTAAGTGTTTTTGGTGCACAGTGGACAACAATTAACCCTTAGTTGCCTGCATTAGTATACCACATATACCGTTTTTCATTTAATTCAAGTTTAAAACTTTAAGTTCTAGTAAAAAAAATCTGATATGTTCCATTCACATGACTTTCTCTACATCTCTGCAACAAATTATTGTTAAAAAGCTCTTACTTCCATTTACTAAAAACTAATCGAGAAAAAATTAGCAAAAATAATCTTATTACTTGTTTCTTTATAAGCAGAAGCGAAATAAGGTTAAAGAGATAGTCAGAAACTGTTGCTATGTGACTGAAGCTCCTTTGTTTATATGGACAGGAGTTGACAAATTCCTTTATGAGAAAAGTATAAATTTCTTATAGCTGAAAACAAAAACAAGGGATATCTTAAAAACCATCAACTAAACGAAAAAAATGTTTATAACATAAATTGTGTGTTTTAGTGTGCTCCATATTTACTGTGTAGTAAGTTTTTGTTCATATTTTTCTCATACAAGGACGCCTGTCATACAAGGAAGTAAGTAATAAGACTATTTCTGCTAACTTTTTCTTGATTAGTATGAAGTAAAAAGAAGATAAGCTTTATAAAATGATTTGTTGCAGAAATGTAGAGAAAGACATGTGAATGAAATATTCTGTTTGTTTTTTTGTTTTTTGTTTTTTTTTGTACATCAATATGTTTCTTTATTACAGAAATTGTTTTCCTTCGTCAACAATTAAATGAACCAATGAAAAACTTGCCTGCCTCAGTAGTGTAGGGGTAGTGTCCCGAGTTTGAATCTTACTTAGGGTGGGTTACCCGGATAATGATTTTCAAGAATGCCGAGTAACTTTAAGCTCCATGTATCCCGAGCTTTATTTGAGCATTATTTCACTGGTTTCATTCATCATCCGATGAACAGGTTAAAGGAGGTTAAACTTCGAACTAATAAATAATAAAGAAGTAAAATTAAAATCTTGTTTTGGACATGAAAATTTCCAAATTCTTTAAGTTCGCATTGGTTTAGTACCTGTGGTATCTATTGTAATTTGTTAACTTCGTATAGTTCACTACCGGTGCAATAACGATGCATCATACTCTCCATTTATCGTTCTTCCATGTGCAAGTAATCAATGTACACCACGCGACCATCACCTTGTCTGTGGATTTCAACACCTTTACCCTCTTCGGAGTCGCTTCGCCCTTAAAATCTCACTGTGCTTTTGTCTCTGAAGTGTAGAAGTGTATCCATATTTCATCCACAGTTATGAATCGACATAACACTCTCAGAATTGAGACGCAAAAGTGTCAAACCAGCTTCCAAATCGATCACAGGATTGAGAGCAAATGCTGCACCCATTTTGCCCAGACTTTTGTCAGAGCTAATTTTTGGTGCAACATTGAGAACAATGTGCCTTGTGATAAGCTTGTGGCCTCTACCATTTCGCGAAATTTAATTCGTTGATCGATCAAAACCATATCCTCGATTTTATCAACAATTTTGAAGGAAGTCACTTCTACTGGACGTCCGGATCAATGTTCATTATTTGTGGATATACGGCCAAGTTTAAATTCATTTATCCAATTGCAAACGCAGGAGCAGAAGTGACATAAACTTCATTCAATTCAGCTTGTATCTCTTTCGGTGTTAAGCATTTTAAATAGAAGTGTTTAATCACCGCATGGAACCCGTCGGCCCCCCCCCCCATCTTTCTAAAGAAGGACAAATGCTAACGAAATCAGTGATGTATATAGTGAAACACTGTCATCTAGTAAGAGACCACGATTACTATATACAATCAATTTTACGCGTGTATTTTCTTTGATTTTCTAAGGATTTATAGAATGTCCCTCGTAACCCCAAATATAATACTCATTTTTAACCTTTAAAATAGGCCATGTAAGTCTGGTTTACCCTCAGAAGTATTCTTCCTACGTTTACATGGTCTTCCAAATTTTTAGTAGCAACTGGTTTCTATTGCAAAGGCCTGTTTTATCAGTCCTTCTTCTGGTATATCAGAAGTAATCTTTCCATTTCGGTTTATATTCCCAACACTTTATTAAACATTTTAATTGTTTTCTTACTATTTCACCCTTGTTTCTTTAAGTTAACAGCCAAAAAAATACCTTAAACATTCCATTTCGGCGATTTCAATTACTATTTTATCGCTTTATCAATGCCACAGCTCTTTGGCTTTAGAAATTATAATAGACACTCCATATAATTTTTAATTTGTAATATCTTATCTCTTCTTTTGCTTTTCAAAGTTCGTTTCATAGTCTTATAAATACTTTGAAATTTATAGTTTTGTTTTAAAGTCTCCTTTATATTCACATGATGGATTATATCGAGGAAATTAAAATATTTTAACTTGTTCTAGTGCTTTGTCTTTAGGTATATTCTTTGTTTTGGTTGTATATTTACCAATAAATGCCATCACTATTGTTGTCTGTGTTGAGATAATTATATTAAATTTTGAGATTTTTTTTATTAAGTTGGTGCAAAACTATTAGAAGTGTGTCTTCATTATTTGGTGGAACGTTCTGATTATCTGCAGCAGGATTGAATTTAAAACCATATGCTCAAATCTAAAACGGATTGTTCTTTCCTCTAGGTTTATAGTTTTTCCTTAAAACCGCTATCCATACTGATGAGTGTGCCTTCAAATATTTTCATCATTAAAATGAGATGTTGAGGGCATCCCTTTTTATTCATTATATACTATAGCGCATGACGCATAGTGTTACATAATGAACAAACTAGTTATCTCTAAATTATCTTATTATTACATTATTTGTCTTATTATTAAGACGCAATCAGCACCGAGTCTGTCTTGCCTAAAATCATGTTGTCTCTTGTTAAATCGATTATTACTTGATAAATCACGCGCCTCTCACCTGTGCGTTGCAGATTTAATTCCAAGGGACTGAATATAGAGTTTGTGGTGCACAAACGACTTCTGGGCGGGTTTTCCCTGATTCTGAGGGGTTTTTTTCCGGTATTGATTCTACCTTTTGCTCTAGCATCACCTTCCCTTATCATGCATTTCGCCTACATTTTATATCATGTACTTCCTCACTTTCATATGAGGCATTGGGCGGACTCAACGTCCCTGAATCTGATCCATTACCGTCTGCTCCTTAACGGTGTCTGACCCGAGGCATTGACTTAGATTCTTGGGGAGTAGAAGCAATTGAAAAAGAAGAAGAAAAAGAAAGAAGTATTGAAAGGACCCATCTCCCTATAACTTATACACTCTCCTCTATTACCGTTTTTCAATATTGGTTATATTATAGCTTGCTTCAATTCTTCTGCATTTATGGGCTAGACCCTCAAACATTTTGGTATTTTAGTAGACTATTTTAAAATGTGCACGTTACCAAGGTGCTTTATGAGATTTAAATAACAATGCACTAATCCATGATGTGAATTTGCAGCAGGTAATAAAACCTCAAACCTTTTCTTTACTTTCCACTTTGTGCTAACACTATTATCCAACAAAAGGAGAAAGGAGTTACCGAGGACTCATCGAGAGAACTCAATTTGGGTTAGAGAGTGTCAGAAGTGATAAAACATTGAAGGAAGACCCTTGACCCCCGATGATGAATCTAGCTAGAAGCTATACCACAGGCTCTAAGCCCCCTGCTACGCCATCCTTATAGCCGCTCCCTACAGAAGATTAATTTAAAGAAAGGTTGTTTGCTTCTTCATTATCGTTTACCTTACGGTTGCATGTAACACAACCGCAGCCAAGAGAAAGGAGATGTTTGCTGTCATCAATTAGATGTATTTAGAAAAGAAACCTGTATTTGGACTGGATGCTGCGGAGAGAAAGCCATAAAAAGATGTTCACCTTAGTGGCAACCTAACACTATCGCCGCAACCGTTATTCTACTGACACTGTCCATTCGATTCGTCCTTCCTCATCTCTGTTTGTAGACGTACTCAGATTATTAGAATACACATTTTCATGGATCTAATTTTTGAACATATTTTTGTGGAACATGCATAATTAAGGGTTATAGTTAAATCATTATTGAATAGAACAAAATAGTATGTATTACTCCTTAGCTCAAAATGCTTTTAACCTAATAAGAGTTTTTAACTAATAATAAAAAAATATTTTCAAAATTATTAAACTAACTATCTTTGCTAAAGGTTCGTAAATGTTTCCATGACAAAAAACTTCAATTTTTAAATATTTCTTGATAAATAGCTTAGTTACATTTATTTATTTACTCTCCTAAAGTTTTAACACTGACTTTACAAAAGCATGTCAGGGTTATTTTATAACATAACAAATATTCAGAATTATAATCTATAATAATGCATAAGGAATTAAACAAATATATAAACAATAATTACATTACAATGTTTTAAAAATAAAACTAATAAGTTGATTAACATTATGTAAAAACATTTGTTTTTTAATATCTGGTTACAGGTGGTTTGAAAGACATTTAGCATAATATATAAAAGTTGTTCTACATTAAGTCTATGTATATATCAACAAGCAAGTGGTTAACATTTTGATAGGAATGTAGATAAGAACATAATTAATTTGAATTAATTATTTTAAAACGTTAAATATCTTGCTGGATTTACATTGTTGGTCATTAGAAATTTAGAAATCAGGAGAGAACCAAAAGCAGAAAATTGAAGAACCCATATATATATATATATATATATATATATATATATATATATATATATATATATATAGATTGTCAGTTACACGAATAACAAGAGCTGCCATGAACTACAGCCCAATAGAGAAAAGGTCAAAGAAAGGTCATTAAAAGATGACGAGAGCAGTTTGATGGGGCGGAACGGAACGCAGGATAGAGGCCTTGAAGAAGAGTAGCTCTATTGTTACTGCATTCCTCTTATCCAGAGATATCAACGATTGAATGTTTACTAGGCTAAGTGTGGCAACAATGTTTTATAACAATTAAAGTAAGATGCAGTAATTTACTAGATTTACACTTATCAATTTGACAACATCTGCACCTTATTTCTGTGTTGTTTTAGGTGTTCTAACACAACCTTCTGGTTAAAATTTAGTACTACTAGTTTATTGGAAATACATATTAAGAGGGTTCATAATATTAATAAAGCACCCATTTTCTTTCCAAATACATGTATCTATTAAGGATATAAAGCGAATATTTTCAAGGAATTCACGTTATTCTAAGCCAACCGTTAAGCGGGAAGGCTCTGTTGTTCTATACTTATGTTATTTAATTATAATTATTATAATAATATTATTTAATTATAATACAGGTAATGTTTTGAGATATTGCTTTAGATGCAAGTATATATGTATATCCTACATTTTTTGCAAATAGCTGTTAAACCTAATTATTTGTGTGAAGTTGTATGTAACTGGTCAGGAATAGAGATTTAAAAAGTATTACTCACGGAAAATACAGGTATTTTAAAGTTCTCATTGACTTAGATCTTTATTGCACTACACTGCTTTAAAATAACATTTGATAATCTTGTACACATAATAAGGCAATACTTTGCAATGTTAAGCAGTAATTATTTTGATTTTCCATAGGCCAGAATGGCATTTTAAATACATTTTATATCTTTTTGTGCGCGTCATACACTCTTATCCCTATTGGTCGTTAAATCAGTGAGTGTATATTTGTAATCTGAATAAAATTTAGGTTGAATTGTGATATAGTGAAATCCTACAGAAAATACTTTTCAACCACAATAAACAAATGAGTATCTTAGAAGGACGATTCCAAATGTCATGTTGCCCCTTGTCCGTATTAAGTCATAGCAAACGTTAAATGACTTCAGATTAGAGATACTCGATATGTCTTCTCTTTTCATTATCTATAATCAATTGATTGTGCTCTCGTCCGATTAAGTATCCACTTTAATTTCTTTCATTTACTATGAAATTATGGAAAAGAATGGGTTTTTAATTATAATCTATAAAACAATCCTTTTTCTTGTTTAACAAACAGCCTTTATCAACAATATTTTCCTACACTGCCTAAATACTCTGAATCTCAAATCCTCAAACAAGGGATCAAAGATAACCTGAAGTTTAGTGAACTTTGTGTGTCCAACAGTTCAAAAATTGTTGTTTAGTAAATCATGTAGAAAAATAGTAAAACGGAGCATTGTATGTACTGAGCTGGTTCCAAAAATTGCGTAAGTATATCTAAACAGATAATTCTAGAAATTGCAATTACAAAAACATAAAAATCTGTAGATTTTGAGTATCGTCAGCGTAGGTTATACATTCATTATAGCATCTATTTGTCACTGGCAGTAACTAAAATCTGACTGTTCGTCGAACCAGATCTACTGATTAGACAATTTTATAGTTATTTTTTTTAAATATTGACAGCCATAATAAAGCATAATCTCAATAACTGCTCAATTTCCATCTGTATCTCCGGAAAATATATTTGATGTGTCTGCTCTTCCTGGATAGGTATAAGGCGATCCTCCTGCATGTTTGCTGTTCACCATACATTTTTGTGCTCTAATTACGGTACGCCCCCCCCCCCCGCTTTTGCTACTACGTATAGTATATAGGAACATTTTCATTTCAACCAACATTTCGATACTGAGATCATACTGGAAATGTATGCTTTGAGACCCCCTTAATAAAAAAAAGCATTTTAGAAAAATGTCCGAGTGTGTATCTGGACAGCTTAACTTAAGGGCAAAAAGTCGGTTAGAAATCAAAATTGATATTTAAGTTCGGCATCTTCCAAGAATGTGATATGAAGGTTTTCAATAAAATCCACTCATCTAGTATTTAACGTTGTTTAGTTTTTGAGTTATGCTGTCCATAGTGTCACACGGATCTTTTTCTAAAAAATTATGGTTTTTTTTGGACTTAGGGGACTTCGAACACATATATCCGGTGAACTCTTGGTATCGGTAGATATAATACTATGTATATAGCACTGTAGAGAAAGTAGAACAACTTTAGAAATACTGAGAGTAGCTTCTCTGATTCGATTATTTAGAAATCTAAGACCCAGTACATACTTCGTTCAGTTTGAATAGTTTTATTTCTAGTACTATTGAGGCAGTCTAATTGTAGAAATGTTCATTTAACTATTTATTTGATTACCACAGCAAATAATTGACAAACTATACAATCATTCACATAATAAAATATTTAAGCTAGTATAGAAAAAGATTCTGATGTATTCCATTCACATGACTTTCCCTACCTATTCTGTAAAAAATTATTCTTACAAAAGTAATTCACACTAATTCATAAACTAATACATTTGGCTAAACCGATGGTCAAATCTTTTAAATGTTGGTTGCTACTTGATTAAAATGTGATTCTCTTTACATAGTTAGGAATAATATAAAAAGAAAAACCAACGATAAATTGTGTTTGAGAAAAAGTTTTTAAGTATTTTAAAACTGAAACCAATAGCAAGGAACAATTCGGATAAGGTTAACTTCATAAATTATTTAAATTGTATGTTTTATCTAGATCTGAATTTTTGGGTAATCAGATTTTGTCTATATCTTACGGTATACCACTTATGATAAAATCATCCAGAATGAAGAATGTTTGGAGAGTTTTCCCAGAAAATGCAAAATTTACATGTTATTTGTTATCTAGGTTAATATCTTTAATATACGACATTTTAATCGGAGCTATGGAAAATGTTTCATGCAAAGCATAGCTTGGAGTGGGGGATTTTCATGAAAATCTTCGTGTCGCATTCTTAGATGATGCTGAACTTAGTTACCAAGTTAGGTATTTAACCACTTTTCATTTTTGAGTTATGCTTTCATACATCCACACACGAACACATGCGGGTCTTTTTCTAAAAGATTTTGCTGGATACCTACAGAGTGCCCAAAAGCATGTATTTCTGGTAAGATTTGGATATCGAATTTTTGGGTGAAATGCAAAATTTCTAAACCTGTGTACTATGTACTAAGTAGAGACGGTAAAGAAATAACGTATCAAAACGTTATGATGACGTTATAACTTATTCAGCAATTGTATGTTAGGCATTAGGAAGGTTGTATATTCATTGATAGATATATTTATTTGTGATGAGAATTATTGGTCGAATAGAAATTATACTTTCTCATAAAACCTATACCTGTATCTACATTAGTTCATTCTTCTACCTTGGAGTTTAATTTATTAATTTGGGCTGCTTGTTTCTGAGGAAAGGTGCGTTTTAAAATGTACTGTTTGACGTAACCAAGCACTTTTGAAAAACGCTTCTATTTAACTGCACCTGAAAATATTCACTTGACAATACATCTTGAGTACATATTCCAATTTCTGGACACGATAGCTCTATCAGCTCATACTTTGTATAAATAAAAACAAAATGAGCCTGGCGAGCTGTAGCTGACCCCTTACGTAATATTTGATGAAGGTTCATTCAATATATTCTCGTTATATTTGAGAGGGAAGCTTCATGGAAAGTGAAGACGGCGGACTTCATAATCTTTGATTCCTTTCACTTCTGGCCTTGAACGCAAAGTCAACACATACACACTACCGCACTCGCCAGATGAACATTATTTTCATTATATTGTTAATAAAAGAATCACATTTTATTTGCATTTTACAAGAGGTGTATGCGTGTATGCTTAAGTGAGCGTGTCAGAGTAAAAGAGAGAAAGACAGACCTCTGAGAGATAACCCAACTTATACCTACAAAAATAGACAGACAGACCGACAGACCGACAGACCGACAGACCGATAGATAGATAGATAGATAGATAGATAGATAGATAGATAGATAGATAGATAGATAGATAGATAGATAGATAGATAGATAGATAGATAGATAGATAGATAGATAGATAGATAGATAGATAGATAGATAGATAGATAGATAGATAGATAGATAGATAGATAGATAGATAGATAGATAGATAGATAGATAGATAGATAGATAGATAGATAGATAGATAGATAGATAGATAGATAGATAGATAGATAGATAGATAGATAGATAGATAGATAGATAGATAGATAGATAGATAGATAGATAGATAGATAGATAGATAGATAGATAGATAGATAGATAGATAGATAGATAGATAGATAGATAGATAGATAGATAGATAGATAGATAGATAGATAGATAGATAGATAGATAGATAGATAGATAGATAGATAGATAGATAGATAGATAGATAGATAGATAGATAGATAGATAGATAGATAGATAGATAGATAGATAGATAGATAGATAGATAGATAGATAGATAGATAGATAGATAGATAGATAGATAGATAGATAGATAGATAGATAGATAGATAGATAGATAGATAGATAGATAGATAGATAGATAGATAGATAGATAGATAGATAGATAGATAGATAGATAGATAGATAGATAGATAGATAGATAGATAGATAGATAGATAGATAGATAGATAGATAGATAGATAGATAGATAGATAGATAGATAGATAGATAGATAGATAGATAGATAGATAGATAGATAGATAGATAGATAGATAGATAGATAGATAGATAGATAGATAGATAGATAGATAGATAGATAGATAGATAGATAGATAGATAGATAGATAGATAGATAGATAGATAGATAGATAGATAGATAGATAGATAGATAGATAGATAGATAGATAGATAGATAGATAGATAGATAGATAGATAGATAGATAGATAGATAGATAGATAGATAGATAGATAGATAGATAGATAGATAGATAGATAGATAGATAGATAGATAGATAGATAGATAGATAGATAGATAGATAGATAGATAGATAGATAGATAGATAGATAGATAGATAGATAGATAGATAGATAGATAGATAGATAGATAGATAGATAGATAGATAGATAGATAGATAGATAGATAGATAGATAGATAGATAGATAGATAGATAGATAGATAGATAGATAGATAGATAGATAGATAGATAGATAGATAGATAGATAGATAGATAGATAGATAGATAGATAGATAGATAGATAGATAGATAGATAGATAGATAGATAGATAGATAGATAGATAGATAGATAGATAGATAGATAGATAGATAGATAGATAGATAGATAGATAGATAGATAGATAGATAGATAGATAGATAGATAGATAGATAGATAGATAGATAGATAGATACTTTATTTCACTGCTTAGGGCGTGGCCCGGTGGCAGCGCTGTCAATGTAATAATACAATGATTTAAATAAAAAATAATGTGAGTAGTACACTGTTAAAATGCCAACGACGTCATAGTATACTAATACATATATAATTGTAACAACAGTAATAGTAACGCAATATTTTTATTTACTATCCTGACTATAAATCACTCTTCTTTAGTCTCTTTTTAAAACTATTTACACTTTGAGGCAAAGTCTCCAGTAAATCTGCAGGTATTTTGTTCCATTCGTTTATTGTTCTATTTGTGAAGGAGAATTTACCTATGTCCATTTTCTGTTCCCTATTTCTTATTTTTTCCGAGCGATCATTCCTCCCACAGTATAATACCACTTTTATATCTTCTGATCTTAAATTAATAATCTATCTTCTTCTTCTTCCATCATGCAATGTCTAAGTTCCTCTCTTTCATTCACTCGAGATACTTAGTTAGCACTGTCTCTTTCAGATCTCTATCGAGAGGTTCGCAAATGAATAAAAGAAAGTTTCCACAATCAGCACACGGTGCTGTCTAAAAAGATTAAAGAACTGACAAAAGTCGTTATCATACAACGTTAGATCCTCAGCATTGCTTACCATCTATTGTGGTTACATAAGCAGGTGATGCGGATGAAGCCTTGCTGGTTTAAATATTTCTCAGTGGGCATTGTTGCGTAGTTCTTATGTGCATAAGTAGTTGGACTAGAAATAAATTAATTGAAGGTGAAGAAAGTGAATGAATTAGACTGAATCAAACCTCAACATATTATTGCTATGTGTTAAGCGACAGGAATTTCTTTGAACATTTGAAGCAATCAAATAACTGTTGCCATACGGAACATTTAGAATCTGGCCATTAATCGGCAAAAAAGTCACTTTAGTTACAATATGTTATGGTCAATGCCGGCGGCAAGTGAGGGGTGAATTGAGTAAAATTAAACAAAGACCCTCCCCCCCCCAAAAAAAAAATAATTTTGCCCAAAATTCAGACTTTTAAGAATAAATGAAAACATCGGTTCCATTAACAATGCTTTTGGTATTATGGATAATGATTAAACAGAAACATTAAAAGTGAAAAACCAAAGTACTCAAAAACAATAATAAAGCGTATAGTGTCTTCAAGGTGTCTGTACTTTTTCAGAATTTCTTTACTTGCTCGAGAAGGCATGAAGGGAACACATTTCATTGTAGTCCTTAAGTCATATTGAGGCTACCAGCCTTCGGGTGGAGGGATGAAGCAAAAAGGACCACACAAATCGCCTTGAAGAAAAAAAAAAAACTAGGAAAATAAGGAAATACCAAGAGTCAGATTGAGCACTTACTTCAGATGGAACTTGGGGCCTACCGAATGCCAGTTACAGACAACACCGTCTGACCATGTGGGTCGGTGCAACAAAGTAATTTTTCTGTTTACTTTTCCGAAGGGTTTCGAAGAAATAACAACCAGTAGGCGAATTGCCTATAAGTTACATATCGCATCTGCTATGTTCATTACTCTTAAATATTTGCTTTCAAAACTAGATTCAACCGTCACTACAATAACGTGCGTAGCAGTGTTGGACGTGTCTCTGTTTAATGCAACAGATTGCAATATAATACACTCAGCACTTCCCATGGCATCCCTTACATTCACAACAGAAGCACTTATGAGTTCCTAACAAAATGCATTCACCGCAACTACACCAGACAGTAAGGAGGGAGGGAGAGAGAGTGTGTGTGTGTGTGTGTGTGTGTGTGTGTGTGCCGGAGGGTATTACACACTGCAGCCTTTGGCTTATTGTGTATATGACGCCGGGGGGATGGGATCAGATGACAATAATGTCAACATCAATGGAAACCGGACGCGGGTGAAGAGCCACCGTGGAGAGTCCTTAATAGATTCCAAGAAATCCTAAACTTACGTGGAGAGCGCTAGAACCCCGCGCCGAAGGTCTGACTGAACTCCATGGATCTACAGATAACTTATAACGCCATCCCGACGCCGAGAGCATTACTTCCATGGTAGGACGCTACCAGTTCAGTCCTCGCCCACACTTGCGACCCTGAAAGAGAATTGCTGAATGAAATGAAGGGACAGGAATATCGGGGAATGAAGAAACCTCCCCAACATTTACTTAGTGACCAGGAAAACCCCCAAAAGACCCCACGGGTCAGAGAGGTCAGCCGCAGGAATCGATTCCACGATCTCCCGAATGAGCCGGTCCCCATGGCCACACTTGCTAAAGCGTCTCGCTTTGGTGCTTCGTGGGCAGGGGATCGTGGGTTCGATTCCCGCCTTGGGCATGGATGTTATATGTTTGTGCAATGTGTATATGTTTGTAAAAGAAACAGTAAAACCAGTAAACCAGTAATCAGTAAAACCTACGGGGGGAAATGTAAATAGGGATACAGTACCGGAGTCCTGATCAGACTCCGTTACTGTTTTTATTAAAAAAAAAAAAAAAAAAAATGTCGCTTCCAGACGAAACGTCTGAACCACCTGACTCGATACACCAGACTGTTCCATGGATTCTTAATATTTTGTTCTTCTGACTTTACAATTGAACCTTCCTTGGATGTAATTGATATGACCTGTCAAGAAACCAATAAATGTTATAATGTTAGGAAACGATATACCACCAACAATGAACTAGAAATAGATTGGTGTGGCTACGCATGACATTCTAATGCACAGCTGTCGAGGAGGGAAGCTATTCAAGAGGTTAGCATCCGATAGTCAGAAAGATAAGCAGAGATAAGTAGACAGCACTCTCGCTGACAGCCCGAAATCTCAATCGTCTAATATTAAAAATTTCTGGAATTTACCTTCTCTCCGTTTCTAAAATTTCTGAAACCCTGAGGGAGAGATCAGTTGCATAGGCAATGATTATCCGAGTGTGCAATAGAGTGAGAAAATGAGGGCATTTCTGTACGCAGTGTTGTTTTCCAAGCGAGTTTGTGGCAATAGATATAGCTGCAGTGAGTGCTGCTGCAGGTGACTAGAGAAGTATTGTGTTCGACTCCCCAGGAAGTGAATCTTACAGTCAAGAAGCATTATTCGTAGTAACTCCTGCATTAAGCATTCGTTTTTAGTTAATTTCTGCTCATGTTCATTCTCCGATTACCTCCTTTGCTTAAACTAGGTCAGATACCTGCAGAGGAAATATAGGCTTGTTGTGTTATCTTATGTAGGAGACTACTCAGAGAAAAGAATGTTAATGAGAAGTAATTAACTGAAGAAGTGATTGACAGAAAAAGGAGCGGAAGTTTGTTTCTAAACCAGAATTTACCTAGCAACTGATATTAAATTACGAATAAATCATCAGCTAGGTAGGCCGGTACTAAGGGATTTTCATCTGGAACATCCCTGATAAGAGATTTTAGTTCCTAAGATATGGTGTTTGCAATAAAAAAAAATCTGATGTGTACCATTCACATGACTTTCTCTATATCCCTGCAACAAATTATTTTTAAAAAGCTTATACTTCTATTAACTTCATGCTAATCAGTAAAACATTAGCAGAAATAGCCATATTACTTGCTTCCTTGTAAATAGGTGAAATAAGGGAGTACCGTAGGTTAAAGTGATAATCAAAAGCTGGTTGCTATGTCACTGAAGTTCCTTTGTTTGTATGGACAGAAGTTGACAAATTCCTCTATGAGAACTGTAAAAGTTTCTCATAGCAGAAACCAAAAATAAGGCATGTCACAAAAGCGATGAACTCCACGAAAAAAATGTATATTACATAAATTGTGTGTTTTAACGTGCTCTAAATTTTTTGTGCAGTAAGTTTTTGTCCATCTCTTACGGTTTAGCAGTTATTCAAAATTTAGTAAAATTCATCCATAATAAACTAGTCTTCAGAGGCTATTCCCAGAAAATTCAAGGTATAAATTTTATTTGTCAGGTAAATCTTTTTAATATACGAAATTTTAATAAAAATCGTTAGAGCCATTTTTGAGAAAATCAAAATTTTCGAAAAAAATTCCATGTAAAGGGTGGTTGGGGGTGGGGGGATTTTTCTGAAAATCTTCGTGTCGCATCCCTGGAAGATGGTAAACTTAAATACTAAGTTTGGTATTTTACCTACTTTTCGTTTTTGAGTTATGGTGTTCAGACACACACACACACACACACACACACACACACACACACGGCCTTTTTTCCGAAAATGCTTTTTTTATATAAAGGGGACCCTAAAACATATTCCCGGTGAAATCTCGGTATCGAATTTTTTGGTGGAGTGCAATACATTCTGTATACACTATGTACATAGTGTCTATAGAGAAAGTAAAAATAGTTTAAAATTGTAGACAACAAAGACGTGATGAGTCTTCGTTTAAGAAGTTCATCCTTGTGTATTCTCACGTATTTTATCCCTTTAAGAGTAAACACTGGCCAATGATTCAGTTGCCTTAAGTATTTATAAGTTTTTGTTTCCTAATCCAGTTTGTATTCCCCGGACATCTTGCAGAAAAAAATTGTGTACTAACCTGTTGCATGCGTGAATCGTGTGAATTGCATTCTGAGCGTGTGTTTTTCCTTGTTTCTTTTCTTTCTTTCTTTGTTTTTATTTATTTCTCTGAAAAACACAAATACTTCTGTCTGAATGGATGCGTGTGTGTATCCGCGCATCTTCTGTCTTCCAATGTATAGAACTCGTTTTCTTTAAAGAAAAATTCACCACTATGTGGGAATTTCCAGGACAAATACTGTATGTTCCTTTTCGTTTTATTTAGTTGTTAGTCATTCTTTAGTTTTCAATTGAGAGGTGAAGCTGATGGATATATAAATTCCCGGTCCCCAAGCTACCTAGTTATCCTCTTTGAATAAGACACATTAGAGACATGTATACAATTCCTGCAAAGTAATACCACATCGTAAAATTGTTTGGTTATTAACCTTTCACGCTCAGCTTACTATACAGGTGTACTACAAGTTTTAAAAATACGCTCTTAGAATACACAAAGTTGGTTTAAGCAATTATTTTTAATTTTGGAGAACAACATGTTATTCCAGGGAATGCACTTGAAATCTCGTTTGAGAGGCTAGTTAGTCCAAGATCATACACAGAAATTACCTAACAGTTTAAAAATCGGGAAATCAAGCCATATACTTCTTATATTGTGTTAACATAGACCCAATTAGGGGATGGTCTGTCGCATGGCCTTTGCATTCTCTGCCTCCGACCAGCAGAGTGTGGTAATGTCAGGTGACCTCCCCCTAACCTCTTATATGCGGCTTGCGAGTACGAAGCCGAAATACACCATTAAGTTGCTCTTGTTATTCTCAATTACCTAACGAGTCTTAGAGTGCCCACTACTTGGAACTGAACACTCCCACCCGCCCTTCACCAAAGTAGCAACGTAACCGAGGCGTTATGGGACGACATTTACATTTTAACTACCGGGAAGTCATATTTTTATCGACAGGGCCGGACGGCCAGTTTTAAGGTCACTTTGGGAGCAACAAAAGGGGAGAGTATCGCGTAACAGTATCCATTCATATTCACACATATTTCAAGTAGAAATGTCCATATGTTTTGCTGTTTTAGGGATTTGGCCATATTTTTACTTTCTCTAACCCCATATGTACAATGTACATAGGGATAGAGAAGATATTGCAATGCACCCAAAAATTAGATACCGAGATTTCACCGAAAATACATGTTTTGAGTCCCCCTGAATCCATAAAAGCATTTTTGGAAAAAGGTGCGTGTATGTGTGTGTGTGTGCGTCTGTGGACAGCATAACTCAAAAACGAAAATACCGTTAAATACCAAACTTGGTATTTAAGTTTGATATCTTCCAAGGATGCAACACGTAGATTTTCAAGAAAATCACCCCATCCTCAACTACCCTTTACGTGGAACGTTTTTCAAAAATTTTGATTTTCTCAAAAATGGCTCTAACGATTTTGATTAATATATCGTATATTACATATATTTTCCTGACAAATAATATGTATATCTTGAATTTTCTGGGAATAGCCTCTGAAAACTATTTTATTCTGGAAGAATTTTACATAACTGCTAAACCGTAAGAGATGGACAAAAACTTAACACACAAAAAATGTAGAGCACATTAAAACACACAATTTATGTTATATAAAAAATTTTCGAGGAGTTGATCGTGTTTGAGATATTCCTTGCTTTTGGTTTCAGCTTTGAAAACTTGTACTTTTCTCATACAGGAATTTGTCAACTCGTGTCCATACAAACAAAGGAACTTGCTTCTACTTACAAGGAAGCAAGTAATAAAACTATTTCTGCTAATGTTTATCTCGATTAGCATGGTGTTGAAAGAAGTTTGTAGAGTGGCTAGAGAAAGTTATGTTAGTGTAACACGTCATATTTTTTTATAATTTACAACCGAAGTGGTAGTTAGTTTTCCATATATTCTGTTTTTTGCAGATGGATCCTCTTACATTATTTCAATGTATACTTCGGCATAAAGTGTTTATGCTTCCCTTTTGAATAAGTCAATTTAGACATACAAACAGATGCTGCAATCATTCTGAATGAACTTCTATCTAAGGAATTGTGAACGTCAATATTTCTGGTACAGTTATGGCGTAGCGTGAAATAAAATAAAATGGGAACGCTATAGTTAAAATCCCCTATTAGAAATAAACATGGAGGTGATATCCGTGCAGATTATCAAATAGAGCACCTATAAATTACGTTCAAGATTGACAATGAAAGAAACATTTAGCACAAATAAAAACGACAAAATAAGGTTATTGCAGTAAAATGTGCCTTTTGTGCACCGCTCTAAATCTTTTTCACCGAACGCGAAGCAAACGCAGCAATACATTTCTATACCTATTAGCTAAGAGTACCTGTCACATCCTGAAGATTAATTTGTGCGTTTGTTTTTTTATTAATCTCGTTATTTAATTTTTAAGAAGGCAGTTTCCTTTTAAACTTACTTCGTCTTAAGTGTAAACTCATAGAGGCCTTGACCATAAGATGTTTAACGGTCTGAAGTTTCAGATATGTTATTCATCGTTGTGAAAGAACATATGCATATTTCATGAAAAATTAAATGCGCGGCGAAAATACTAACATTATAGCAGGTGTAGTACACTACTCATTGTAAATAACACACAGTTTGAATATCTGTATTATTCGCAAAGAAGCAATTGAGAACAGCACCCCAAAATCAGAACCACGCCAGCGTACGCTGAATGCTATCGTATAAACGTAGAGTGACATGGATTTGCTGAGGCGAGGGGACTGGCAAAGGGTTGGCGCGATCATTGTGAGGAGATCATTGAAGCTATATGCAGACAGTCAAACGCTGAGACATCTCAGCGTAAGCGATGTTTCAGAACGGATTACTAATACATTTTGTGATTGCTTGTTTAGGTCAGCACTAAAACCTACCAAATTTAGGTAATTATTTTTAACCAGCTCTAGAAAGCAGCTGTCCTACGTTAATGCTATTTCAAAGTAAAATACACATAAAACAAAGACAGTGCTCAGCCCTCGAAGCCTCTCCTTAAGTGACGCCCCTGTCAGTTGTCCATTTGGTAAATCTGACTTGTTAGTTTCAAGCGGTAGAGTAGTGTGAATGTTACACTCTTGTAGAAGGAAATAATAACTGTTAATGCCTTCAGCAAAGTAGTTGCCATTATTTTAAATTATGTGAATCATAGACATAATGTGTAGGAGAACTTATATTACAGATTGCGTTGAAATGACAATTTGAAATACCTAGTTTATATTACAAAATGAACGTTGAGGGTGCCAATTGGGATCCTATACGACGGGATTTTGTACGTTATCAGAGTGACATACGTTTCGATCTTCTGTCGTTTATTCTTCTGTGTTTAACATGGATAAGAATTTCCTTTCAACGGCTTAACAGCTAGACGTTATCAGAGTGACATACGTTTCGATCTTCTGTCGTTTATTCTTCTGTGTTTAACATGGATAAGAATTTCCTTTCAACGGTTTAACAGCTAGACCCAATAATGAAATAAGTTATTTTAAGGTATATTGCAACGTGTGTATTCAATTTTAAAACTATTCACAACGAAAAAGAATTACTTCTCGTTTGATAATTAGCATGACATTCTTTTAATATCTCGGGCGTCGAGGTTTTGTGGAGAACCAGTTGTAAGACATGTGTACAAGGATGATAATTGACGTCGTTTATTGTACGTAGCAATTCAATGAGAAAATCATAAGTACATTTTTGTGGTTCATCCTGTTACTTGAATATTATAGTTTCTCCAATAATAAGCACGTAATTCTCTTTATATTTGATAGTTAATTTAGATGTATTAATTTAGAATAATACAAAGACAGCAAGGCCTGTACACACTATCTACAAAATGAGTCCAATTTGGAACAGTAAAGTCAAATTACTAGTGTAAAGAATCGTGGTAAATTATTAACTGGAATATATTCTTTTATTTATTGTGGTTATATGAAATAAACTGGAATAATACTTATTTATATGTTAAGAATGATCTTTTCTTTTAATGTATCGATATTAGACGAGTATTTTGTTATATCATAGCGTTGCTAATACAAGCCACATTTGGGATGATAAAATAAACTATTTTATGTTGCACCTACGAGGTTTCTATTCTAACATGTTGGCTCCTCTAATGCCATATAAATATTATCGTTTGTTTAAAGGATTAAATATTCAGATATGAAGAGGATTACGCGAAGAAAATATATATATGATTGCACAGGTATTATACGGATTTATAAAATTTCATTTAACGTACATTTAACATGGAATAAACAGCACAGATACTACTAATATTGATAAACAATAAAACAATATAATATCCGTTTCAAATTTATAAAAAGATCCTTTCCTTCAAGTCTTTGAGTTTAGGGTTGCTCCGACGACCTGTCATTAAAATTTACTCATTTGCTGTTTACAAAGACACCAGTAACAGGGGCTGGAAAACACAACGGGTGATAGAGACCTTTTTATTTAAAAATACATATACTGGAATACATCTGCTGTATTTTAACTATTATATGAATTCATACATTAGAACAATCAGTCATCCCTAGGTTATCTTCAATTGATGTACTCTGATAAGTGACGGATGTATCTTAGACCTGTATTCATTCACTGGATTGTTTAGATTTAAGAAAACTGAATAGTGTGGTTTCGTCCAGCTTCCATTGTAACTTAAGTTCTTACTGACTTCATTTAATTGTCTCTTACATTTCTTTTAGTTTTTACTGTACCTATCTTATTTTTTTCTTCAGGTGTAGCAGTGAAATGCAACATGCACAACGTGGCTACTTTTTCAGGGCGGTTTACCCACCGAGAAATCTAACACAACACCTCTTTAATCCCTAGCGGTAGCGTGCTCAATGGATTGCAAACTCGCTCGGAGAGTAGCAACTGTTATCACATCAAACAAATTATAACTCACTTATGAAGTAGAGAACAATCCTCATATTGTCGTTGAAAACTTCTTCAGAACATTCTAGAATGTTCCAGCAGAGGGAAAGGAAGATGCAAAAATGATTCTAATGTCTACACTAAGCGAGAGTAGGTACTACTTATCTCTTCTTACTTCTCCAGCTTGCTGATAGTAGGTAACATTTGTGCAAATTTTTCAACAAATGTTAGCAATTTGGTAATATGATACTTACCTAGAGAAACTCCCCCGAACCAATTATGAAATGGATCCAGGGTAAAAACTTAGTAAAAATAAAGTGTTGCTACTATGCTATTAGAAAAACAATGCACTACAATGATTCCAATTATTTTCTGTACCCAAATGGTAGATTCAAAAGACTTATTTGGAAGATGATGCCATAGTGACGTTTAATTTCTAGCTTGATATTATAACATGAGCATTATTGTAAAGCATACAAATGACTTGTGTAATTCTGTTAAAGTGGCTTAAGACGGAACTAAACTGATGTAACATTCAAGACAACTCTGGATATCATAACCAAGTTTGTTCACTTAAACTCCACTGAACTCCAAACTTCAAAGTAACTGACTGGTATAGTAGTCCGAATATTTGAATATGGCATAATGACTCAATGCATTTTACAGTCTCCACCATATATATTGACTATCTATAATAATTATACCAAATAAATAGTTGATAAAAAAATTACACTTGAATATAGACATTAGAAATACATGATTTTCTTAAACTTTTGAGAATTGCCTGTGAAGTCCTCTTCATTCGGGAGGAATTATGTATAACCTTGCAAAGCTGAAACCATATTGCACAGAAAACATGGATATCTTCAAGACACACAGTTTACTTCAAACAATCTTTTGTGCCAATTCTACAAAATGTCCGTTTTATTGATTTGAATATGATTTGAAGGCCTGACCAATGACTGGGATTTCTCTGTCAACGAAGTGGTCATGAATTACAAATTCTTATTTGGATTAATATAAAGTAGAAGAATAAGCTTACGTAAGAAAAGTTTGATACTACATAAAATCGGATGTGTATCATTCACATGACTTTATCTGTTCTCCAAACAAACTGTTCTTACAAAAGAATATTTTTATCCTCAACATGCTAATCGAGATAAACATTACCAGAAGTAGTCTACATGCTTCTTTGTAAGCAGAAGAGAAACAATGGTAGCCACTAGGCTAAAGCAGCAGTCGAATATTATAAAAGCTGTTGCTATGCAATTGACATTGAAATTTGATTCTCTTTCCATAGCCAGGAGTAAAACAGCATAAATTTGAAAAGGTTGAAGACTTCTTATTTGGGAAAAGTACTTTAACATTGAAAGCAATAACGCGGAATATTTCAAAACAGTTAAAAGCAAAGCCCGTATATGGCACAAGTTGTTTTAACATATACACGTTTGTCTATCAGTTTACAAGTTATGGATATGAATTTTATTTGCCAAGTAAATATTTGCAGCATATGGCATTTTAATCATTTGTTAGATAACAACGCTATCAATTGTCAGGATCATATCAGCGCCACCGGTGTGCTGGAATTTCGTCTTGCAGGAGTTCTTTAACATGCCAATAAATCTACTGACATGGGCGGGTTGTTTCTAAGTATATTTAAAAACTGAACCCGCGTTTTTGAGTTCAAGCCCAGTACTAACCCAGTGAGTTACTAACATTTCGTTTTGGGGTTATACTGTCCCTTGGCTAATACACATAAATCACTCACTCACACATAATGCCTTTTTTTTTTTAATATTCAGGGTTCCTCGAAACATATATTTCCGGTGGCACCTCGGCAGCTAATTATTGGGCGGAATAGAATAGCTTCTCTATCTACACTGTAAAATACCTTAGTACTACGTACATTGTACATAATTTGTGCCAGAAAAAATACTACATGTTATTTGGGTATACTGCACTACTTTTTAAAAATCGAATTTCTGCACAAAGTTTTTATGAAAGTTACAAACAGGTCACACTGCTGAGATTTTTAAGCATGACCTGAAAGAATTGACTATGTGTATTCTACGTGTTTCATAAAGACCTAAATGTTAAATAATAAGACACCATGGATAAAAAAGTTAAATAATAGACACTAATTTGATTAGTATTTTGTTAGAATGTTCGGTTCAAATGACAATGAATAAACAATAAATAAAACATTTCATGGTGTGGATATTCCCATTCACATCATTGTTTTCGGAATCCTTGTGTACTCGAGTACAGAAAACTTTTGCGACTATCTCCATAAATAAGTCATGTTTTATTATATTTACTTTCTCTAGCACGTATGATGTACAATGTACATAGTAGCTACAAGGCAATGCAATAGTAGATACGTAGAAAATGTATTGTATTCCACCTACAAATTTTAAAACGAGATTTCATCGAAAATACATGTTTTTAGAAAAGATCCTGTGTGTGTGTTTGTGTGTGTGTGTGTGCACGGACCATAATTCAAAAATGAAAATACGATTAAACAGCTTACTTCGCATTCCTGTTCAATATGTTCCTAGAATTCGACACAAAAGATTCTCAGGAAGATTATCACAATCTCAATTACCCTTTAAATGGAACATTTTTCGAACATTTTTATTTTCTCAAAAATGGCTGTAACCACTTTGTTTAAAATATCATATCCTTAAGATATTTTAATGGCAAACGAAATATGTATCTTAAACTTTCTGGTAATAGCCTCTAAAGACCCGTTCATTTTGAGTTACTTTTGCATAACTGGTAAGAGACATACAAAAACTTCTAAACAGCAAATATAGATCTCATCTAATCACATAGTTTATGTCCTTTACATTTTTGTTGTGGAGTAACTAATTACGAGATATTCCATATTATTGGTTTCGTTTTAAACACATTACTAAAAAAGCAAGTCATCCTGTTTCTTTTGTTTTATTCCTGGTCATGCGAATTTCATGACAATCGCATAGCTACAGCTTTTGAAAATTTGACTATCGCTTTAGCCTACAATATTCCTTTATTTCCTTTCTAATTATAAGCAACTCACCATTAAGGCCATTCTGATAATGTTTATATCAATTAGCATGAAGTAGAAAGAAGAGTAATCTTTTTGAAGATGCTTGTTTGCAGAGCCAATAAAAAAATCATAAGAATGGAACACATAAGTTTTATTTGTATTGTTTTTGTATTTCCTACGGATTATTTGAATTTATGTAATGCTTAAAATGATTAATGCTCGTCAGGCCCAGAAACTAATGCCTGCGTTACAAGAATTATGGTTCACGAACAAGCCGCTTTCGGGGACAAATGGGAGATTTTCATGTTACATAATCTATTTAGATATTAAAATCTAGGGAAAGCACGGCACAATATTATAAAGTGTTCAAAAACACTTCGAATTGAACTAAAAGAAAAGATTTACAATCCCTGTTCAGAATGTAAACAAAGATTCTGTGCCAACATGCTCATTTACCGCGACTTTCTCCAGGATCGTCACTTGGAAATTATCTTGCTTACCTGCACGCTGCCCTCCCCGCCAACAGCTGATTAGCAAGTCTAAGTACCTACTGTCCTGAAGAGTAAACGTACATATGCTTCTGTTAAAGCAGAACCATTACACTTGCAAAATTATAGCTGATCATATTTCTAATGCTTCTCAAACAATGCGATATCAATATTTGTTTACATGCTTAGCCTATTTCTAACGAGTATGAAGTCAACAAATTTATTTTCAAGGATCCGATCAGGTAACATAGTTCAACAGGCTTGAAGAATAGTTAGAAGCTTCTCCTACGGTCACATATAAATATTTGCTAGATCATGTTGCTTATATTTTATTGATATTTTTATTTTCTCTGAAAGGTATGTACATGCAATGGCCATAGTAGCTAGAGCAGACGATATTGTACTCAATCCAAAAATCGTATGTTCAGATTTCCCCTGAAATACGTTTTGAGTTCCCCTGAGTGCGAAAAAAACATTTTAGAAAACGGTCCCTGTGTAGTACGTGTGCGTGTACGTGCGTATGCCTTTGGGCAGCATAGCTCAAAAATGAAAAGACCTTAAAAACCAAACTTGGTATTTACGTTAAGCATCTTCCCGGGATGCGAAACGAAGATGTTTTGAGAAAATCCCCTCACACAAACTCCCTTTACATGGAAAAACTTTTGAAAAGTTTGTTTTTCTCAAAAATTGTTGTAACAAGTTTGATTAAAATACTGTATATTAAATGTTTTTACATCACAAATAAAATGCATACTTTGAAAATTTTGGTAGTAGTCTCTAAAGAGCTGTTTATTCTGGATGAGTTTTGCAGAATTTTGCATAACGGTTTAACCATAAGATATAGACAAAAGCTACTACATGAAAATGTAGAACTCGTCAAAACACAATTTATTCCGTATGCAATTTCTTCATGGAACTGGCCACTTCCGAGATATTGCTTGTTATTAGTTTCTGTTTTAAAATTCTTAAAACTTTTCTCATACGGAAAATTGTTAAAACCTGGTCATGCAAAGCAACGGAATTCAATCACATTGCAATCGAACTTTAAAGAATACGGCTTTCCTTGTAGCCTAGTGTATTCCTTTATTTCCCCTCTACTTATAAGAAAGTATATAATAAGACTATTTCTTCTGTTTATCTCAACTTACATGACGTAGATAAAGGAATTCTCTTTTGTAAAGAAAGTTAGTTTTAAAATTTAAAATGTTCGGGCTGTTTTGCCGTGGTCTGTAGGTTAAAATATGTTTAGTTAAAATATTTCTACTTAACGTTTCCTCCCTGTCTGTGAGGGACATCTTCAGAGGCAATGTGCTCACGTCGCTAACTTGGAAAGAATTGCTAATCTTTGAACATCTTCGTGTCGCATCCTTGGAAGATACCGAACTTAAATACCAAATTTGGTATTTAACCCTTTTCGTTTTTGAGCTATGCTGTCCACAGATAGACAGACAGACACACACACACACGAACTCTGAAAATGCTTTTTTTTTTTTGGACTCTGGGGATCCTAAAACGTGTATTTGCGGTGAAATCTCGACATCGAATTTTTGGGTGTAACACAATACTTCTCTATCCCTGTACATTGTATATACGGGGCTAGAGAAAGTAAAAATCATACAGTGCTGAAAACATGTAATAAATTCCTTGCGTACAAAAGCCTATACTATACGTATTTACAATGTTTTGTTTTGTTTTTTTCTGGCAACTGATAGAACGCTAACAATCTTATTTTCAACTAAGTGTTTTATGTTTTATTGGAATGTACTGCACACAAGGCGCAATATAAAGAGAGGTGCTTATCATTTAAATGCGACTGCCAATTTTTTTTTTCATTCGTTAATTATTAAAAACGTCCTTCACATACTATACGCGAAACCAAACGTTCTGAAAATAGTTTCAAGTTAGGATGTGTCCATGAATAGGAATAGATAAGTTTAGTCTGTGTCATATTTGTGTGTAGCACATCTTTGCGCCTCCAATGTTCACTACAGCCAGAGGTAAATAAGTGGAGCGAACAAAGGAGCAGTAAGGTATATTGCCTCTAAGATGGGGTCTTCCCGTGTATGGTCTAATATACACACATACACAATTTTAATCTCTCCTTCAATGTTTACTTTCTCTACACGTACTATATACATAGCTAATAGAGAAGGTATTGCATTCCACCTAAAAATTAGACACCGAGATTTCTCCGGAAATACACGTTTTAGGTTCCACTGTATCCAAAAAAAAAGCGTTTTGGAAAAAGGTTCGTGTGTGTCCGTGTTGGTATTTAAGTTAATTATCTTACAGGCATGCGACACGAAGCTTTTGAGAAAGATCCCCGCACGCCAAACTGCCATTTACATGGAAAAAATTTTGATTTTGATTTTCTCAAAAATGGCTCTAACGATTTTGATTAAAATTATATTAAATATATTTAAATGACAAATAAAATATATATCTTGAATGTTCTGGAAATAGTCTGTAAAGATCTCTTTATTCTAGACGAATTTTCCTGAGTTTGGGTAACTGGTAAACCGTAAGAGGTAGACAACACTTACTTCAAAATAATGAAGATCTCGTTAAAACACACAATTTATGTCATACACCTTTTTTACGTGGAATTGACCATTTCTGTGATATTTCAAACTATTTGTTTCAGAATTAAAATATTTTCTCCTGGTCATGCATAGAAACGGATTTCAACCACATGGCAACCATCTTTTAAAATGTTTGGCTATCACTTTAGCCTAGTGTATTCCCTTATTTTCCTTCTACTTACAAGGAAGCAATTAAGATAATTTCTGCTAATATTAATTTCTTATCATCACAGAGTATATAGAAGAATATGCTTCTTAACAATGTGTCACAGTGATATAGAGAAAGCCATGTCAATGGAACACATCAGATTTTTTCTATTTCTATCGGATTTACCAATCATAGTAGCCTGTCTCCCCCTGTCATTGCTTAAATGGACAGTAGCTGTATTATGTCAGTAAACTTCGATCCTTGTTACCTTTGCTAAAGAGTAAACTTCATCATCGATCCAGGTCTCGTAAATGTAAAGCTAAAGCTCTTTGAGGCTAATCAACGTGCATAATTATTCTAGTGGTGCTCACAGCCCCCCCCCTCTGTACTTCTCTCCGCTCATGAGCTTATTATGCCAGACATTGCGTCGTGGTTACAAAAGTCCTTTGTCGCCATAGTGCCCTTCATTTGATCGCCAATATTACTGGCAGTTCCAATGTCCAATGTAGGTATTACATCTACTATGGCAGTCTCTCAGCGTTTGCTTTCTCATTACAATTTCATCAATGATTTAAGTGCCAAAAACGTACGCTTTCTATTCCTTGTTTTACTTTCGCTGACCTACCGTAGTACAGAAAATACTGCTCTAGTCTAGTAACTACTTTCAAAATGTTAGGTTTGAAGCGCATTACACACCCTAAAAAGTAGTTCTGGAAAAATGTGTGTGTTCACTTTTATGTGAGAGAGAAAAGAGACAGAGGGGGTTAAAAGTTTTTCTTTTATTTTTTAGTTTCAAGTGGAGGGGAAAAAACCACCTTAAGGACTAACCCGGGCTGGCATTTCCGGAGTGTCGGGGTCTCCCAGAGTGGGCCTACCGACTAAAAAACCCCTCCACCGGTATTGGAAGGTAAGGATGCTGCGGTACCGCTGTTGCACCCGCGCAGTCAAAGGTAAAGGTGAACTGGCCCGCTGTGCGGCCGCCAGAGGAGAGGATTCTGCTAGCAGGCCGGCTTGACCGAGATATCGAAAACCCTTATAACCAGGGTAGAGCTCGCACGTAGCCTCCAGGCATTTATGTTCTACCGTAACTCTTCTCTGAGATGGAGGGATTAGGGTAGAGATGCGAAAGGTGACCAGGTTCCATACGTTTCCAGATAAAACGCAACCGACATCGCCTGGCCCACACTCTCAAGGCCACATCCCTGGTATCCTGAGGAGCACCCCACGAAGTTAAGACTTAGCTGTGGGACCTGCAGGAGAAGAAACCTCGACATCCACCACCCAGCCGCAGCCCGTCGAACACGGTTAGTGGTCCTTTAACACTGAAACAGATGACAACGACGTAATAAGCATAGAAGATGGTAGAAGATAAAATATCCCTGGCATTCAACTACTACTCGGAGGAACCAGTTACATTTTTGAGTATGAGTGGACCGTTGCCGGGAATTAAACCCGGGGGTTCCCGAATGCGAGTTGCACTCTATCGTGGTACCACCTCGCTCGATGAGAGAGAGCGAGCGAGAGATAGAACGCGGGGGAGACAGCAGGCGTAAATGTGTAAATAACATTACTCAAAATTGAAAAACTGTTAGTTACACTTGCAATACGTTTTCTATCCGGTATCATTTATTTTTATCGCTCTTATTCTAACAAAAGTTAATTTTACTATCCTCTTCAAGTCAATCGAGGTGAATGTTTTCAAGTGTTTGTTTCAACATTTTTCAAGGTAATGGGGGAGCCCAAAGAAATAGTATATTTTTATGAGGCGAATCGTGCCACAAAAATCTTACTGAAGAGATAATTCTCAAATATCTCGGATTCCATGGAGCTTATGGTTGCTCAATATTCGTCTTCTTAGGATATGCAATATATATGCGCACAGTTCAACAGGCATACAAATATCTTACATTGTACTTTAAACAACATCGCATGTATATAAGAAAATGAAAAAATATCCCACGCAGAGAAGATTTTTCTTTTGTTTTCTTTCTTTGTTTTTTATTGGAAGAACCTTTAAACTACTAGGTTATAATAACCTCCTGTAATCCGCTAGGTCATATCGGATGATGAAATGATTCTCAAAAGAGTTCGAGAATCCTTGAAGCTTAAAGTTACTCAAAATCGTCTTCTCAGGATAAGAGAAATCCCCGAGTATAACAAAAGGAAAAACATATCTGGTAACGCACCCTAATCGAGATTCCAACTCGGGAACTCTTAAATATGAGGCAGGCATGCTACCCATGAATAAAGAGGCTATGTAAGATCAAGATTTCAATTGGAATCCTATGTCAGAGCTGAAGCAACAAAAAAATCGAATCTATCCCCACCCCCACCTCCCCCCCTTCTCCCCCTCTCTCTCTCTCTCTCACCCATCCACTCACCCACACATACATACGAGTTTAAGAAATCTTAAGAACTATAGCCGCTACAGCGTACTATTTCATCCGAAAGAGGGCAGCACAAAAGTATATATGCTATTTATTCTGCTTAGAAGCTGCTGTAATCTCCAGACTATTCTTGCCGAATTCTCTTTGGCACCTAGATCGCACTTGCCTGTTTTATTCAGTGCCGGCTACGACTTACCCTAATTGCAATAGCAAATTTATGTCCTGTTTTGTAGCTGCTGAAAGGAACATGCTGCGAAAAGTAAGGTTTTCTTCGATGCATCACTCCTTTCTCACTAGTTTTAATCCGTTGATTACAATATAGAGCTTTTTAGCATGATGGTTTCTCGTGGCTTTTTCCTTAAGTAACACGCCACCGATGCCGAGAAAGTGAACGATAACTACTTGGTAACGCTTGTGTAGCTAGACTGTGACTAACGGAACAGTTACGTAATGCCACTGTTACCGACTTAGAACTCGATTTTAACATTCCTAAATGAAACTATATAAATAAGGATTGATTACTTTGATGCAATTAGAATTATAGTAATTAGTAGATAGTGAATAATAGATAATTTAAATTAGAGCACCAGCTTCAGAAAATAAAATACTTTTTCTGTATAGAATATCATGGACTCTACAGTATCTCTCTAGAATAGATATTCAGGTATTTTATTTTGGGGGCATATGAAACAAAACAAAAATCCATTCACATAGCTCTCTTTACCTGTTCCACATAAAAATTTTACAAAGGATTACTCTTTTATTTGTATCATATTAAATAATATAAACATTAGCAGAAATGGCCCTATTGCTTGGTTCCTTTTAAGTATATGGGAAATAAGGGAACACACTAGGCTAAAGCGATAGTCACATCTTTTAAAAGTTGATCCTATGAGAAAAAATTGAAGTTCGTATCGCTACAGTAAAACAAGAGATGAAACGAAAAGTTAGGAAGTTTGAAATTGAAACCAATAAAACAGAATGTCTCAGAAATGGTCAACTCTTTATAACATATAAAAAAATAATGTGTTTTAACGAAATCTATGGTTTATCAGTCGCTCGCGTTGCTCTTCGTTGTTTAAGCAGAAAACGGCAAGGTTCCACATTCCAGCTCCACCGCCGCATACCAGACCGAATATCAGAACGCGATACACGGCCGGCATTGTCACACATGGAAAGACCACCTATTCAAATCGTATTAAATAAGTCAAAGGATGCTATCCGATTGAATACGTTGCAAGCTCATATGTTTATTTGCAATATACTTGCCAGGAACTGGAGTAATAAATGACAGGACAGTGCTATTTTTATCGTTTTCATAATCTCGCAATTTGTTCTTCTCAAAACATTAATCTAAAAACGTGCTTATATGAGAATACATAGAACAACAGACTACATATGTTAGCAAGGTTGACTAACGTAAATCCAAATCGGCAACATAAAGGCTTGATTTATTTAGTCTGAAACATACTTATTCTAAAACGATCTGAATTTGCCTTTAAATTTAACATGAAAACGTTAACATGAAATTAGAGTCAAATCGGTTTCAATTACCCATGAAAATATAGCGATTGATTTAAACGTAAACTTAAAAAATTGTAATCTCCAAGTTTTCAAATTTATGTCTATGTCCTACATAAGAAACGGATTAGAGGGAGATTCTCGTCACGTGATCGTTCTGCCATTTAGTCGTCATTGGGTGACTTACTGACTACTTTTCTATGTAATATTATTAGACAGGAATCGTTGCAATATCTTAAAAATAGCAGAAAAATAAACTGTGATGATGGGTGGTGCTTTTGCGATTTATCAGATAGCTTGTTCGTTTTGATACTTTTTTTGTGCATATCCTCTTTGCAGCAGACATTTAATGCTCTTCTGTGATATCTACTATTCTTTTCGATTGTCGTTGTGAATGACAACATATAGTGTAAAACGTAGCTAATGAGATAGACAGGCTGCAGCACGAACTGGAATCACATGATTCTTCTGGTCCATCATGACTCGATGAGGTAATGTTACACTCACTAATATATCTATATTTTCCACAGAGAAATGAACTGCTTGTTAAACTCGTGGAAAAGATTGTCAAATAATGAAACTAACTTTGTTAATCATGAATGTTGACCATGTTTCAGACCACCATTACTAAGAAACGCTGATTCGCGCCACAACCTGTCTCATTATCCATGTTAACAGCATGCTAAAGATTTGAGTCATTATGTTAATGCTTGAATTCACCGAAACAGGAAACAGGAAGCATTGACATACATTGTATACATTAATGAGGGCTACGATTTGTACATTAATTTCTTTACCTCAAACTCTCTCTTCACCCATCCCTTTCCCATGGCCCCCAAGGTATATACAGGGTTACTACAAAAGAAATAGACAACTTCAACTGCCTGAAAAACAAAAACTATTAGAGATAGCAACCTAATTATTTTGGAGGTATGTTGAGAAACTCTCAAAGTTTCGTTTGTTACTATTGGTAATGCTGTAGTGTTTTGTTTGTTGTTGCAGAAGCTGAAATGGCGGAAAATCCTATGGAAAAGGCATATTGCGTGTTGGAATTTGCTAGAACGCAATCAGCAACGCATACGGTGTGACTTTTGCATCGACATGTTGCGACATGATGAAGACGATGCTGGTTTTTGTGAGCGCATCATTTCATTTTTGTGGTAACGTGTTCTAAAATGTCGTTGGACAACAGTTGCTGTTGACATTAACAAAGACATTAACAAATATAATTTTAAAAAAAATCTGATGAATCTAACTAATATCTCTGGGGGAAGTTAGATTTTGATTTTAGCTAACTAAATCGAATAAATTAATTATTACATCCAAATAAAAAAACATATTTGAATGAAATTTAGTATGAATACATATTTTGGTACAGTAATATCTGTGAAAAGAAATCTGATGTGTTCCATTCATCTGACTCTCTTTATTTATTCTTAACAAACAATTCTTACAAAAGTTTATTCTTCCATCTCCTTCATGATAAACATTAGCAGAAATTGTTTTATTATTTGCTTCCTTGTCTGTAGAAGGCAAATAATAGTGATATGGCATATCTTTTAAAACCTGATTGTTGTATGCAATAATTGAAATTCGATGCTCAATCAGGAGTAGGAGTAAAACAAAAGAAATATGAGAAAAAAGAAGACCGCCAGTTTGAAAAGGTTTAAGGTAGTTTAAAATTTAAACCAATAACAAGGAATATCTCGGGAACGACCAACTAAAAAATGTATATGAAATAAGTTGTCTGTTTTAAAAGATATACATTTTTGATGTAGTGAGTTTCTGTCTACTCTTATATTTAAGTACTAAGCAAAAATAATCCAGAATTCAGAGGCTATTCTCAGAAAATTCCAGATATACATTTTATATGAAAGTATCTTTATTACGCGGCATTTTAATTAAAATCTTTGAAGCCATTTATGAGAAAATAAAACAAATTCTAAAAAAATCCATAAAAAGAGTAGTTGAGTATGATATGGTTGATTTTCTGAAAATCTTCGTATCGCATCCTTGGAAGATACTGATCTTAAGTACCAAATGTCGTGTTTGACGAAATTTCGTTTTAAAATTATGATGTCCATAGACACACATCAGGAGCTTTTCAAAAATTCCTTTTCTTTTCGGTATATCTTCAAAGCATGTATTTCCGTTGACATCTCGGATCGAACTTCTGGGTGGAATGCAATAGCTGCTCTACCTACTTCACATTATACGTACTGCACGAGAAAGTATGAATGAATGAATAAGTGTATTTATTGACATAACAATATCATACATTGAAGTTCAACAATCGTACGGGTACACAGACTGGACGTGCTTTTGTAATACACACTAAAAAGCAATATTAAAACAACAACAAAGAATTAAAAGAGCAAACACGAAAATAAAAACCAAAGTTATTCAAATACAGCAATTTAAACTTACAGCACAGGGTACACCTTATTCAGAAGCATAAATATACTCTTTTATAATAGATAAATACACTTAAAAGAAATATATACACATAATATACACAAAATATATAAAATTATAACACAACAAGGACCTAATAGTGACATAAAATATATGAATGTAAAACATTGTAGTCACTTTTGTGTAGTTCTTCTCATCCCTCCTCCCCTCTCTTCTCTTCTCTATTGGCAGCCTTCTCAGATTTCAGATGTCTTGCCTAAAGTATAAATTTACCTAACCCATCCACGTCATCCGTACCTGCCAGTAGCGTCCAACGTTTCTAGCCCTACATTCGCTGTGCTAAAGAATCGCGGTAAATATTTTTCTAGTCATTCCTCCGCACCCCTACATCTTGCGAAGATATGGGTCCACGATTCTTCCTCCTTGCAAATGGGACAGATTCTCATACCATTCTCGTCAGCAATTTTTGTGCTCCTCCATAATCCTAGTCTAATCCACGCGAGCACCTCTCTAATGAGTTTGGTACCCGTTTTTATGTATTGCTCCATACCCCTCTCCGATTTTAGCACAGACTGTACTTCTAAAGAAACCTTCTCCGTGCATTGTGCAATTATTTGCTGTCTGTCAATGTCACAGAGGCGGTGCTTAATTTTTCTCCAACTACTCCACCTGTTTGCCTGCCCCGCCATCCAAATGTATCCCATCCCAATGGTTTCCAGTCTTTTGATGCCCATGTCGAATATAGCTCTAGCCTTAATACTTTGGAAATCACTTTTATTGTTTCTGTGATCCCTTTATTTAAAATCATCAGGTCAAAATCATTGCAAATAAAAATATCGTTTTTGATTTTACTTTTTACTTTCATATATGTCTTAAGAATTCGCTGAAAACAAATCCCGATTCCGTTGAACTGAATCCGTCTATAATAACACAAGCCCAATTTACGTTTATTCAGGCCAATAGTGTAATTAGTGATTTATTATGCTATAAATGCAGTTAAAAGTAATTTATTCCTTTAAATGGATACAATTTGGCACGCAAATACAACAAAACACAGCTATTAAATGGCACAAAACTTTAAGTTCTCATTACAAGCGCAGAAGTAAGTGAATTCATTAGCGCGTATCCTACTGGAAAAGCTACTTCCTGTATGTATTTATCTGCGAAATAATTCTACAAATAAAAGCAAGGTAAACGAGGCAGAACATTGAATGTTGATATATTAATGCACCCGTAACAAACGAAAATCTTGGGGAAGGGATAGTTTGCAAGTTTACAACATGCTCTAGTGCATACACTAATAAAATGTTTAACGCAGAGGCACGGAAGGAAGATTTTAGCTTAGTGATTTGCAAGAGAAAATCACCGGACCTCCGGTTACTTACTGCTAAGTACATACTAGTTATCTAGGGTATTTACGGCTGCTTACGGAAGCGGCTATATCTACAGAAAATTGTAAAACGATTAAATAATTCAAACAGGATGTTTCCTAAGCAAACGAAACACTAAGGACCTCTATCCGAGACCTAAAGACCGAAATTATCCATAAGCCTTTATTATGTTATTCGGTATTTGTCTATAAATACATAAAAATGTAACTTCTGAAAAACTTGCGAGCATGACGGTGCTATAAGCAAATTAATTTTTATGCTCTTAGTACACTTATTTCACCTTTTAATAGAAACAGAACTGATTAAACCTGTAAACTAGAACTTCAAATTCGATTTTCACATATTCGTAACTAAATTATGCTGTAGGCTTTTTATACAACATATATTGCAAATTTTTGCACTTATCTGTAATGGATTGAGTTAAATAAAGAAAGCCAAAATTGGATAAAATAGAAATATATACTTAATTTTAAGAAACTTCCAAAATCCAAGTTCTTTAAGGTTTTTATGACCTTTTTATGTTACTAAATACTTATGTACAAATCTAGGATTTTGTTTAGTGAGATTTATATGTGCGTTTCACGAGTGTCCGTGCCAATGTTCTATTAGTACCTTATTTTTTTTTAACAAGCCTTAGTTTGAAACATACTTCACATTTTATCAACTAAGCAAATACTCAGACGATAGTATATCTGATTCAGAAGGAGACGGTGTCATATTTGCATACCTGTCATAATGCCCGAAATTTTTCTTCTGTTTTCCCTCAATCATCAGCAAACAACGGCTTGGATATACAATTACTACTGGCCAAGATTCATGCATAGAATAAAGGAAATAGAAATAAAATTGATGTCATAGCAAAGTCCTTACATGACTGAAGTTTTAACTAATGGAAGATCAGCATAGAGCAGAACGGTTCCACGGCTCTTAGTCGGCCGGTAGTGAAGCGCGAGATTTCGGTGTTCTAATGTTTGTTCCAGATAACCTTGCCCAGCAACTCTTAACTGTCATGTGACTGGTCTGTGCGACAAACTCTTGCACACTGGCACGAGTTTGTTAGCTGACACAAAACAAAGTTTATTGCGTGAAACACCTAAATTCGGTACCGGTATTCTGTTCTCCAAACGTACTCATTTATTTGCAATTTTAGCCGAGCTTGATGAAAACTCAAAACTTCACTTACACTTTTAAAATATCACGATTTTGCCCCATGTCCGTGCCTTTATAGTTATTTTGGTAGACAGAATCACCCACTTGATGGCCTCTCTTTCCTTTGATCTACAACGCTGCCCATTTATGGTAGGATTGAAGAACTTAAAGACCAGCCGGTTGTCGATTTCCGTGTCGAAGTTCTTTATTTCTTGTTTTAATCTGTGTATAAAAACATTTTCTCACGTTGGCAATTCTGACGCAGTCCTAGCTGATTTTACTAAAGATGCATCCCAGGTAATTTACTGATTTGTATCCCAAAAACGTGATGGCAACGCTGATTTGTCTAAATGTTTATTTTGTGAGTGGCTTCTGTGCGCATTTGTGTGTGTGTGTGTGTGTGTGTGTGTGTGTATTTCTTATGGTTTGACCTATACATTCACATTGTGAGCATTCAGATTTGTATATCCCAGATTTTTTATTTCGTGGTATTTGATCCATATATTACGGTTTTAAATGATTCTGATATTATATGCAATGTTAAATTTTACAATTTTTTTTCAAAAATTTTAGTAGCACAAGGACGAAATGTGAACTTTTCAAATATGGGTTTATCTTTTGCTGGAAGTAAGTTGGCAAGTTGCTTAATTTTTTTTTCTTTTTGATTGTGTTTTTTAATCGTTTTATCCACTAAAGGTATAGCAAACGCATTTTTATTTGCTAACTGTATTATGTGATTTTATTCTTGTTTTTATCCTCTCCCTTTAAGGGAATATGTGTGAATTTGTGTGTTAGGCTATTAATCGCTGCGTGCTTATGAGAAGTTGGATAAAGCCTTCCGCTTTTATGTAGTGGTCTTATGTGATACTTTTCTATAAATCCCGAATAGTAATTTCCCGTTGGTTCTCACTATCTGGAAATCTAAATATGGAGTAAATTATGTTTTACTACTCATGTTGTGAACTTGATATTCTCATCTTGTAGGTTTGGCAGTTACAATGCTTGGTCTAAAGTTTCTTTTCAAACACGTCAATCGCACACTTATACCCCCCAGAGGTCTACAACTGTAGGTACGGGTTTAGCGCCCCCAGGGTCCCGAGCCAACCCTGACTCCATCCTGTACGCAACCTCCGAGTGGTGAGGGACTCAGCCCTTGTGTATACCGTGCGTGGAGACCCGTGTCGGTGGAAAAGGGATATTCTGGTTCGTTGACGATTGCGCATCTGAGCCTGGGCTCTGGCTATCAGTGACTGGAGAAGGTGCGCAACCTAGTACACCACTTTGGCTTCTGTTTCGCCTTAACGGGAGGCTAGGGACTAATCCATCCCTAGTCAATCGGCCCAAACTAGGTACTATACCTAACTCCAGGGTGAGCGACCGCTTGTGAGATTTGTGGTGGACAAAGCGGTGCAGGGGCGGGTTTTCTCCAGGTTCTCCGGTTTCCCCCGCCATCTCATTCCACCGGGGCTCCATCTTCATGTATCATCAGTGTCATCGCCTGTGGTGCCAGAGCAGTAAAAGCGGGAGTGAGCGGGACGGTGAGCCTGCTATATCTCTTTGGGCTCAGTGATGCGTGAGGAATACTGAGGGATGAAATATTTCGCCATTTTATGGTAAAAACAAAACCCACTAATAATTTAGTTAATGGCAAAGAAGTAGTCGAGTGCACTGGTCCTCGCTACACAATTATAACTAGGATGGCTAAAGGTAAGAAAAGGTTAATCGGTTAGCCCTTTTGCTGTATAAAAAGGTCTTGACAAAATTGCTGGTTCAGTTCACTCATGTATTCGGACGTGTGTGTGTGTGTGTGTGTGTGTGTGTGTGCGCGCGCGCGCGTATGTTTGTGTGAACAAAACTCATAAACCAAAAGTCCATTAATACAATCTTGATATCTCAATTCTGAATTTCCCAAGGATGAGACAAGAAAATTTTCAAGAACATCCCCCTCCCACGCCTCAAACTATTCTTTACTTCGAAACTATTTCAAAAATGTTTATTTCCTCAAAAATGGTTCTAACGATTTTGACTAAACTGCCGAAGTATGATACTTTTATCACAAATAAAACGTATAGCTTGAATTTTCTGGTAATAGCCTCTGAAGGCTTCATTTAGGATATTTTATAGCCGGTAAACTATTAGCTATAAACAAAATTTTTCTACGCAAAATTATAGATCTCGTTAAAACACAAACCAGATGTTCTATTTTTTTGTACAGTTAACCTTTCCGAGACATTCCTTTTGTTGGTTTTAATACCAAAATGCATATACTTTTCTTAAATAGAATTTGACATTCAAGTTTCTTTTGTTTTACTTCTGACCATGCAAAGAGAACTGGACTTCAATGTTAATCGCATAGCGACACCTTTTAAATGCATTGACTCTCACTTATATTCCCTTAAATCTGTTCTACTTACACGGAAGTAATTAATATAACTATTTCTACTAATGTTTATCTCGATTACTACTAAGTAGAGGAAATAACAACTATCTGTAAGAAAAATCTGTTGTAGAATAGACAGAGAAAAGTCGTATGAATGATTTGTTTTAACTTCTGTAGTATCTGTTATAGTCTGCCTATTGATAACATCCAATAACAAGTCAAAAACTACTACTCTATAAAGGATATGTTAGCAAGAAGTAACCATGACATCAGCAGTGCGGGACAACTTTACAACACGAGATAAAGAGCTTTAGTTTAACACTCATCCTTCAAAATGTATATAGAATTGTAGAGATGGAATACAAAACTTTATCATGTACCAGTATCATACTAGAATCTAATTTACTTCTGAAGAGCATTTTGGCCTGTTTCAACCTACAGCTTCAGTCTACTGCACCCATAGTGCAAAATATTCCATTTTGTTTATAATTGGAGTATGAATTTAAAGATCTTAATTTATTATATTCCATTTTCCAAGACTTCAGGCTCTCATCCGCCACTGAAAACGTGTATTGAAAGGTATCCATCTTCCTGTCTCATAAAGGAATAGTTTGCATTATAACGCTGTCGACCTCAATGTATACAGTGGCTGAACATATATATCGCTTCACTAAATAAAAATTTAATAAACATCAATGCCAGAAGCTTGCTAATCTTCAAATATCTGTTTTTGATCAATGGAGTGTGAGTAATTAACGTCATAATATTAAAAACTCTCATTAAAACTAGCCATTTGGATAATTCAACACCGGAATGAGCAAACCTAACAGAGATAAAGAGGCAAAATCTGCTTTCGGATCTTGCAATATGCCATTCAACAATTTACGATTCACATAAAACTAAGCACATTTTAGTATAAACAAAACAGAAATAAGTTAATAATAATCAAATGTTCTTTCACGCGTGTAGGAGAGTAGTTGGATAGGTAGGTAATCACACTAAAAAATGCAATGCCCCGACCGGGATTTGTACCGCGGATCTCGGTATCCAGAGGGAATTGAATTATTCTATTTAACTAAGCATAATTAAGCTATGCACATAATGTTGCTGTATGATAGCATATTTTAATTTATATAGCCAATTCTCTTTCGAAATTTAGCATTTGTCCTGGAACGAAAAAGTTGGACCACTTTTTAGAAGTCGAACAAAGCAGATCTAAGAAGTTCAAAGTGCGGGACCCTTAATGAGAATAGAACAATAAATATGCGGTATAGGTTGTGAATGGAAACCCAGTGGAGATAGTTCCACTTCAGGTAAATGAGCAACCTGTCCACATGAGATCCACTAACGTCTAAGACCGGGATGTAGATCTCACCAAATCCATACTTATAAACACAGATAACCTCTTAAATAGTGGAATGATAAGACAGACATGGAAATTATTGGAGATAGTCAGGTGGTAATATACAAAACTAAAAAGGAACTATAAAGAGCAATTTATTAATTAGACAGAATGAGTAAAATATAATTTTAAAATCTCAACATAAAAAGAAAAACAAACCATGAATTTTCATGGAAAACATTGTGTTATAGCAAATATTATCTTAAATGATTCTATTTAGTATATATTACAAGCTTCAAGTATATTTTGGAACTAAGTTACATATAAATGTACCAATGAAGGTAGAAATAAATGTGGTACAATAAATAGAACACTGAAAGGAAAAACAGGAAAAGAGACATGGCTAAAATTCTATGATAATATGGCTGAAATGTACTATGACACTTAAGGATATGTAAAAACTTCATGCTACAGAAATGAATGCTCTCAGGTTGTAAACGGTTATATGTGATTAAGAGGTTGACGAATATGGGGAAGTATTAATGGCAATATATATGAAAAAATACGTCATTATACGATAGATGGACCCCAACTGTATCTACAGACCAAGAGAAGCTTGAGATCCGATTGATAGATTTATCAAGTCGTGGCAGATGAAATTTGATGTGAATATGATTCTTTAATTTCATGAGCACACATTTGCATGCTGACACAAACAGAAGCCTCAACTCTGTGACAATACGATTCTAGTGCCGATCGCTTTCTTTAGGCTCGCAGCGACTCTGATAGCACGATGTAATTGAATTGAAGTTGTATACACAGTTCAGGTAAATTCATTAATATTAGTGCTACAAAATGAAGAATTTTTAGTAACCTTCTCTCATCCCTTGTATCATTAACAGCCATGTTTGATGCCCTTAAAATCAGGCATCATTATTTATTAAAACTCGGTATTATTGTGTTGATTTTACATTTGTTACGCTAAATTTCAATGTCAAAGTTTATTTATTATTGCTTATAACCGCAATACTGTGTTACGGGCGAGGATCGATTCCATTGGACACAGCGTACGGCGTTACGGGATTTAATGAGGGTTTGCCCAGATTACCGTATATTGAACATCAAGGATACATACTTCATTTTGTCAGGGTTGACACCGAACGTGCGTACCACAGCCTTCTTTTGTCGAGTTGAACTCGTTACTGTCCCGTTTGTCAGAACAATGTATTGCGGGTAAAGCACGTTCTGTTGATATTGCTCGCGCTTTTCCGCAATCTTAACAATGTGACTTCCGTAATGCTATTAATCTATTACAAGCAGCTTGTGATTCACGCAAGTACCCCTGTTTTTTATGTAGTATCTATAGACACTTCGTAAAGGAGTGTTTTGGAGCTTCGGGCATTCGTGGTAATACGAATGAATTTAACCATTTGAGAAATTGTAAACAATGTTTTCTTTATGTCGTGTATGCGTGATATTCTCGTTTTTGATCCAAGCCAGGGTTAGAGATTTCAGCTCCCAACTTTATTTCCTAGTTATTAGATTTCTTATTACCCATTTCTCCTTGCGCCGCATCGTAGGTCTTGAAACTACGATTCAGTGGAGTGTGTGTGTGTGTGTGTGTGTGTGTGTGTGTGTGTGTGTGTGTGTTAGTGAAATAAAGTAACTTTCAGTATTCCTGTGTTCCCTAGCCCAATAGCTAGTAAGACAAAAGTTAACAAACTCCGGTATGAGAAAGGTTTTAACTATTTTAAAACTGAAACCAATACCAAGAGATATCTCCAAGAAAAAATGTATAAATTGTGTGTTTTAACATACGCACACAAGGTTCTTTTCCTAAAACTGCTTTTTCGGATATAGGGGACTCCAAAACCTGTATTTCCGGTGAAATCTCCGTATTGAATTTTGGTGTAGAGCGGAATAACTTCCCTACCTACGTACCATGTACTATCTAGAGAAAGTAAAAACTGTTCAATGTATTGAAATTTAAAAGTTTGCTGTGAAATAATTGGACCGAAGTTCTTCGAGATGCTTTCTATTGCATACGAACACTATTCTGTATGACTATAAATACCACTCTTCACCATAGAATGTTCTACCATATACATACTAATGGTCAATGGCTCGTCATCACTAAACTCGCTAATGAAGAAAAATCTGATGTGTTCCATCCGCATGACTTTCTCTACATCTCTGCAAAAAACTATTCTTGAAAAGCTTATGCTTCTATTTACTTCATGCTAATCGAGAAAATATTAGCAGAAATAGTCTTATTACTTGCTTCCTTGTTAGTAGAAATGAAATAAGGCAGCACCATAGGTTAAAGTCATAGTCAACTCTGGTTGCTATGTGACTGAAATTCCTTTATTTGTATGGGCAGGAATTGACAAATTCCTGTATGAGAAAAGTATAAAGTTTTTCAAGGCTGAAACCAAAAACATGGAATATCTCAAAAACATCAACTCCATGAAAAAATATAAGCATAAATTGTGTATTTTAATGTGCTCTACATTTTTTTTCTGTAAGTTTTTGTCTATTTCTTACAGTTTAGCAGTTATGCAAAATTCTGTAAAATTCATCCAGAATAAAGACGTCTTCAGAGGCTATTCCCAGAAAATTCAAAATATACATTTTATTTCTCAGGTAATATCTTTAATATACGATATTTTAATCAAAATCGTTAGAGCCATTTTGGAGAAAATCAAGATTTTCGAAAAAAGTTCCATGTAAAGGGTAGTTGGGGGTGGCGGATTTTTCTAAAAATCTTGGTATCTCAACCCTAGAAGATACTAAACCTAAATACCAAGTTTGGTATTTTACCGACTTTTCGGTTTTGAGTTATCGTGTTCACAGACACGGACACACTGACACACACATTCACACGGACCTTTTTGTGAAAATGCTTTTTACTTTCTCTATACGTACTATGTACCTAGTGAATAGACAAGGTATTGCACTCCACTAAAAATTCGATACCGAGATTTCACCGAAAATATACGTTTTAGGGTCCCCTGTATCCAAAAAAGGTATTTTCAGAAAAAGGTCCGTATGTGTGAGTGAGAGTGAGAGTGAGTGTGAGTGTGAGTGTGAGTGTGTGTGTGAGTGTGTGTGTGTGAATGTGTGTGTGTCCGAACACGATAACTCAAAAACGAAAAGTCGGTAAAACACCAAAATTGGTATTTAAGTTTAGTATCTTCCAGGGATGCACCACGAAGATTTTGAGAAAAATCACCCCACCCCAAACTACCATTTACATGGAACTTTTTTGGAAAATTTTTATTTTTCAAAAATGGCTTCAACGATTTCGATTAAAATTTCGTATATTAAAGATATTTACCCGACAAATAAAATGTATATTTTGAATTTTCTGGGTATAGCCTCTGAAGACTACTTTATTCTGGGTCAATTTTACGAAATTTTGCATAACTGCTAAACCGTAAGAGACGGACAAAAACTTACCACACAATATATGCACAGCACTTTAAAACACACAATTTATGCTAGATACATTTTTTCCCTTGGAGATGATTGTTTTTGAGATATACCTTCTTTTGGTTTCAGCTTTAAAAAACATAGTTTTCACATACAGGAATTTAACAATCCCTCCATACAAACAAAGGAACTTCAGTCACAAAGCAACCAGCTTTAGACTATCTCTTTAACCTATGGTACTCCCTTATTTCGCTTCTACTTACAAGGAAGCAAGTTATAAGACTATTTCTACTAATTGTTTCTCGATTAACATGAAGTAAGTAGAAGCATAGTCTTTTTAACAATAATTTGTTGCACAGATATAGCGAAAGTCATGTGAATGGAACACATCAGATTTTTTACGTTCTCTATACGTGCTATGTACATAGTGTATAGAGATGGTATTGTAATGCACTCAAAAATTCGATACCGAGATTCAACCGGAAATACATGTTTGAGACCTACTGAATCAAAAAAAAAAGTTTTAGAAAAAATGTCCGTGTGTGTGTGTGTGTGTGTGTGTGTGTGTGTGTGTGTAGGCAGCATAGCCCTAAAACGAAAAGTCCGTTAAAAACGAAACTTGGTATTTAGGTTTGGTTTCTTCCAAGGATGCAACACTAAGATGTTCAAGAAAATCCCTCCACTCCCAACTACCCTTTACTTGGAACTTTTTTCAAAAGTTTTGATTTTCTAAAAAATTAATCTAAAGATTGTGATTAAAATATCGTATATTGAAGATATTTACCTGTCAAATAAAATGTATATCTTGAATTTTCTGGAATAGCCTCTGAAGAGTACTTTGTGGATGAATTTTGCATAACCACTAAACCATAAGGGATGGACAAAAACTTAACACACAAAAATGTAGAGCACGTTAAAACACACAATTTATGTTAAATACATTTTCTTCGTGGTGTTGATCGTTTTTGAGATAGTCCTTGTTTTTGGTTTCAGCTTTGAAAAACTTGCTTTTCTCATACAGGAATTTGCCAACTCGTGTCCATACAAGCAAACGGACTTCAGTCATATAGCAACCAGCTTTTGGCTTTCACTTTAACCTATGGTACTCCCTTATTTCGCTTCTACTTACAATAAAACAAGAAATACTATTTCTGCTATTTTTTCTCGATTAGCATGTAATAGATAAAAGAATAACAATAACTTGTTACAGAGATATAGAGAAGGTCATGTGAATGGAACACTTTTTTTTTTTTTGTTAGATATAGGGGATCCTAAAGCATGCATTTCCGGTGAAATCTCAGCATCAAATTTTTGACTGGAGTACACAAGCTCATCTATGCTAATCCTGAATGTGCCAGTATTGTAAAGATGCAGAACAGAGGAGAAATTTTAAGATCTCTTGCGCCTTTTGCATCTTCACAGGAGGAACACTCCAACTAGAAGGTGCATCTTGCGACGCCCGTACATCGTGATTCATACGGACTGAGACATTATTGTGAGGAAACCAACTAATACAATAGTTCGCCGTTTCATGGTTTCTATATATGTAGTTGCTAAATAGAACCTCATTCAAGGTTTTACTATTTACTACCGGTATATTATTGAATGTTATCCTGGAAGTTATTTTGTTTTTAACGAAAAACATATCCATCTGTGGCATATTACTTATATTCTGACATTTTTAATGTTGCCTCAATATTAACTGAACGCATTTAAGGCAACTTAAGTATTCTAATCAAAGTTAGATCCACTTTGAGAAAATGAATTATTTTGAAAAGCTTCTATGAAAAGGGCAAACTGGGGTGAGTGAATTTTGTTGAAAATCTTCGTGTCGCATATCTGAAGGATATTGAACCTAAACAGAAAGTTAGGCGTTTAATCCACGTTTCGTTTTTGATTTATGTTGTTTAAATACAATATACGGACGCAGAGACCTTTTTCTAAGTGATTTTTGTATTCAGGGAGTCTCAAAGCGTCTATTTGCAGTGAAACCTCGCTATCGAATGATTGAGCAGAACACAATACTTCCTCTATTTACTTTGCGTAGTGGAGAAACAAAAAATTAAACGAAAATTTTAGAATACTCGTGAATATAAATGAAAATCGGTAATAGGGACTGCATTCAAATACAAAATTGTTGAGTATGTATGTGAAGATTGTAACGTTTTGTGTGCTTCTTGTGGCCTCGCGATGAACTTCTAAAGAAATATACGTATAAAACTAGTGAAAACATCACAGAAGAATAACCCAGAATGGTGGTCACGCGTAGAGATCCCTTAGTTAGAAAAGTTATCCAACTTCCTTTAATTAGATTTTATAACTACATATTTGCACGTGTTGAGAAGGCGAGCAAGAAAAGAAACAGAATGGAAAAGAAGATAAAGAAAAGTCTTGTGATGTGTTTCATTTACATGACTTTATCTAGCCGCTCCGAAACAAACTGTTCTTACAAAAATGATTACTACATACTGACTGATAAACACTTTTAGAATTGCCTTATTGCTTGCTTTTTTGCAAGTAGAAGCGAAACGAGGGAATACACAGGTAAAAGCAATGGTGAAAACTTTCAAAAGCTATGTGACACAACTGAAATTCATTTACCTTTGCTTGCTAATTACAAGAGAGACGAAAGGGAATGTGTTTCCCGTTTAAGAAAAGTTAATGCCTTAAAACTGAAATCAATAATTCGGAATACCTTTAAAATCATTAAAACTACAAAAAAATATATATGACATTAACTGTGTGTTTTAACGTGATCAGCCCTTCTTTTTATGTAGGAATTTTCTAGAAATTCCTATCAAAATATGTCGGTGAAATCTCGGTATCGAGTTTTTGGGTAGAATACAATACGTTTTCTATCCACTATGTACATTTATATACGTGCTAGAGAAAGTAAAAATGAGAAATATGTTCTAGTTGGGCCTTAACTAAAGTACAAACTTGTTTGTCACAGTGAGTTCCTTGTAAGCTATATAAGCTTATCAAAATGTCTTTAGCTGTCTATACTATTCAAGTGTCTCTCCTCTTCAGAACTGCTGATTAGTGTTGATTATTCATTAAGGACAACGTAATTTATTTGGAATTGAATCGAGAATCCCCTCATTAGAGATCGTAGACACAAAATCTATTTCTTCTCTCTTGGCATCGACTCCAGTTGTCAAGTGCATTTCAGAAACTACAACTAGTGACCTATGCAGAAGATAGTTTCTAACTCCTTCCAAACCCGCCTTTTCGTAGTTGCTCATGATTTTGACTTCTACTAGTGAAATTCTGTAAATATCGACTTAGAAAATATTTCTTCACGAGAGGAATGAAATATTATAAATATAGTATTGTAGCGTAGTCATTGAACACGCATTTCACCATCATCGTCATGCATCTGGTGGTTGCCCAAGAGTGTTCTACAAAAGATTTATACCCTTATGCATGGTAATATTCAAATACAGATTTGTAATAAACTATGTTTTAATTATAAAATTCATAAATAATAACCTATGTAATATAAAATAATATTAATCACTTAAAGTTATTTTCACATAAAACCGTATAAAAGACAATAACTGCATTACATTCTGCGACATTTGTTGGTAAACTTTATTTTATTAAACAAATCTGTATGATAAAACTAGTACGAGTGGAACACTGAAGTTGTGTTTTTTACAAAACCTGGTTAGGATGAGTTTTAAAAAGTGTAAATATAGTCTTCTTTAATATCTATACATAGCACTCGATGAGACCAGTTTTTTACTTTCTCTATAGGCACCATGTACATAGTGTATAGAGAATATATTGCACTCCAACAAAAAATTCGATACAGAGATTTCACCGGAAATATATGTTTTAGGGTCCCCTGTATCCAAAAAAAGTATTTTCAGAAAAATGTCCGTGTGTGTGTGTGTCTGTACGTGAACATGATAACTCAAAAACGAAAAGTCGGTAAAATACCAAACTTGGTATTTAAAATTAGTATCTTCCAGGGATGCGACACGAAGGTTTTGAGAAAAATCCCCCCACCCCAAACTACCCTTTACAGGGAACTTTTTTCGAAAATTTCGATTTTCTCAAAAATGGCTCTAACGATTTTCATTAAAATATCAAATATTGAAGACATTTACCTAAGAAATAAAATGTATATCTTGAATTTTCTGGGAATAGCCTCTGAAGAGTAGTTTATTCTGGATGAATGTTACGGAATTTTGAATAACTGCTAAACCATAAGAGATGGAAAAAAACTTACTACACAAAAATGTAGAGCACGTTAAAACACACAATTTATGTTATATACATTTTTTTCGTGGAGTTGATCGTTTTTGAGTCATTCCTTGTTTTTGGTTTCTGCTATGAAAAACTTAACACTTTTCTCATACAGGAATTTGTCAACTGCTGTCCATACAAACAAAGGAACTTCATTACATAGCAACCAGCTTTTCATTATCACTTTAACCTATGGTACTCCCTATTTCGCTTCTGTTTATAAGGAAGCAAGTAATATGGCTATTTCTGCTAATTGTATACTGATTAGCATAAAATAAATAGAAGAATAAACTTTTTAAGAATAATTTGTTGCTGAGGTATAGAGAAAGTTATGTGAATGGAACACATCAGATTTTTAAGAATGATGCCACTCTTCTTGAGGCACTTCAGAAACCAGATTTTTTTTTTTTTTTTTTTTATTTTTTTTTTAGTCATTCACATGAGCCAGTGATGAGTAAAAAGTGATGCCACCCATTTTATTTTTAACTATTAGAAGAAGAAAAAAAATCAAAGGAGCTGTATGGTGGAGAGTCTTAGTGCAGACTTTTAGGGTATCTAGAAGCTCAATTGCTGGTTTTGCTGTACAAGACCATTTTTTGTCACGATGTATATTATTGGCCTTTGAGCGTTTTCCACGAGCTTTTTCAAAACTTTGCGATAAACAGATATTTTTGTACCAATATACGGTAATAGTAATTCTATCTTCTAAGTCCTAATGGCCTGTTTTAGAAAAAAAGAAGAAATAAAAGAAAACCCATTTTCTTCTTCTTACCAGCACTGCGAATTCGTCGACTTTTTAGGCTTAGGTTCTGTTCGGAAATGGAATTTTATTTATGGACGCTCTTTAATCGCTCTTAACGTCTTATGCTATACTGGCTTAACTTTGCTCCGAGGCCTCTTTTATCAAGCTTGAATTTCTTTAACGTGCCGTAAAAGGAAGCCATGCTAAGGATTTAAATCCCGAGAAAAGCCATCTCCTCCGCTAGGTTTGCACGCGCGACCTTGGGTATAGAAAGTTAGCATGGTACATCCACGGAGGGCGACTAGGTTCTGTTCGAATGACCCATTGAACCGATTGATTTTACTCTACAGGATCATAAAAAATAAATCTGCAACATTTGCGACAACAGAGCACTCTGAATTGGGGTTTTTGTGGTACTCCCTTGTTACTTCTAATGATGGGGTACTTTATTCTCTACGATTTTCTTTCCCTAATTCCCTATCTTTAGGTATGCTTCTAGGCTTGTGGTGTGTGGTAGCGCTGGCAGATGGCGTGGATAATTTCCAATCTAAATGCTGTTCTCGGCGTTGAGGAGCCTTTGTGGTCGTTGTCCTCTTAAGAGTTGGGAGGTTTTACGAGACCCGGAAAATGTGGTGCATGCGGTGTGCGGTGGATCACATCTGCGGGATGAAATTTCAGCCACAGAATTAAGGACTTCCGTGCGTCTCTGCAGCCTGTCTGCATTCTGTGAAAATTAAATGTTTCTTTCAGTCTTAACTTCTGGAAAAATAACTAAACTTGCAAGAATAAATATAAGGTGAAACTTGTTCTGGAAAAGATACGGTTTCATTTCTACAAAACCCAGCTCTTCATTTGAGCTATTGACACGCTAGGCCATTCTAAAACTCTAGTAGAATTTCTTTCTCTCGTTATTGATACACATAGGTAGAACATCCTTTTAACATAGGGTGCATCAAGTAGCTTCCTTGTTACGAGGAGGTTACAATCGCCTCGCAAGAATTAATACATTAAGAGATTTACATGCCCGATTTTCAGGGGATTCTGAGTTAATAAAATTATAACGTCTAGACTGTATCCCATATGTTCCAAAATAGCCTGCAAGCAGTTTTCCGTATAAATAGTAAAGACATTTTCTGCAAACTAGCTGGCAGCCGCCGTGTGTCCAACAACGCAATGACCTTCACTAGTTCTCATAAGATTGACACACAATTATCGACAGTAAAAGGGAGTGTCCTTTCCCACACTTGCTTTCTCGTTGTAAAATGTCAATGCGGTTGATGTCCCTTTTAACACTCATGGCTGTAAAGACTGTGAAATTATGCTAAAATAATCCCAGATTCAACCCGAATAAAACTAATCTGAGTTTCCCTGGCAGTTGTCTATCGAGGATATGGGTAAACGATTGTATAAAGCCTTATCTGGACAACTCGTCCCGCAGTGGTAATCATGTAACTCCTACACCACGGGTGGGCATGTAAAGAGTTGATAACGGAAAAGTTTTATTTTTAAAACTGTAAGAAAGGGTACGAACGAACGGAAGGGGTTCTCGCAACCGGAGCAGAGCACGTAGGCGTATGGCCCTCTGTACTTCTACACGACTCCTAAAACGGCAGGATGAGGTGTGGGGTCCAAAAGTCAACCAGATCGAGATGACAAATCCCCAGGTGGTCTCAAAACTACGCCAGGAAGAAACCTCTACAAATGTCAGATCACCTGGTATTGTGAAACAGATCACTCTGAAACAAAGAAGAGTTGGATACAGGAAACGAGGAATAGAAAGTCGTAATAGCAGATAAACCACTCCAGCATTCACCTGCCGATACAGGAAACCACGAAAATGTCATGAAAATCGAACCCGAGACCTCCCGAATGCGAGTCGCACATGTTACCGAAAAGTTATAAGTTGATCTGTAAGCCTCTGTGGGCCAAGTTTGAGTTTATAGGATTTGTTTCAATTAAAACAGTGAAAATTAAATGTCTAGGAGTTTAAAATAAGATTTAAAGCTTATATTTTGTGTGTAAATGACGCTCTCTATTTCTATGATCATATGAATGCCGCCTGTATGCTGGAATTTCTCCCGTAGGAGTTGTGTAAACGTACTGACATAAACCCAGGGATCGCTTTTAAGCACACTTAAAGCCATCTGTTTATACCGGGCTTGAACTCGCGACCTCTGGATCACAATGTAATTGTTAACCAAGTGATGTTCTATTTTGAATACCTTAAAAGTGATCTACAAGTTTCACCAAATATTAAATTATGTTTAAAGGTGTAATGCTTGGCCAAACGTTCTCAATTTAAGGGTTGAAATTGGACATTGGCAGATAGCCCAGCCTTTCTTTCTATCCTGATACACCAACACTCAAAGGTTTATTCCATTCACATGCCTTTCTGTACTTATTCTGAAAACAAATTATTCTTAGAAAAGATCATTCTTCTACCTACTTCATACTAATGAGATAAACATTGGCAGAAAATGTATTGTAACCTAGTTCCGTGTAAGTAGAATGCAATGTGATTGAAATTCGGTTCTCTTTGCATGGCTAGAAGCAAAACAAAACAGATATGAAACAATTAGCAACCTTCTGTTTGAGAAAAATATAAGTAATTTAAATGTAAACCAAACTCAAGAAATTTCTTGAAAATGGTTAGTTTTATAAAAATGTAGCTACACGATATAAACTTTATATTTCGATTAAATTATTTGTGTAGCAATCATTTGTTTACCAGCTATATAAAGTGCATTCAAAACGGAAAAAACTTCAAGAGACAATTTCCGATAAATTTGGGATATACATTTGGACATATATATATAACATTGATATACGATAGTTTAATCAAAATCGCTACAACCAGTTTTAATAAACTCTAAATTTCTGAAAACGTTCCTTGTAAAGGTTAATTTATGGTTGGGGAATTATTCCCAAAATCTTCCTATCGTAATCCTAGGAACATATTACACTTAAATAACATATTTAGTATTTAACGGACTTTTGTTTTTGAGTTATCATAATCACACAAGCGTGCGCTCTTTCGGATACAAGGGACATTAAAACCGTTTATTTCTAGTGATATCTCGGTATCGAATTTTAGGGTGTTCTATGTACGAAGTAGAGAAAGTAACGGAAATATAGAAAAATACAGTACTAATCGTCAATACCTAAATTTAAAAGAACCTGCTTTAATAGTTATGACCTACATATAGAATAAAAGAAGTTAAAATATCCCACATATATTAATATTTAACTAAACACAAAATGACTAACATATATTCAATAAGTGTGTATATATGTCTAATGTGTACCACTCACATGACTTTCTCTACATCTCTATAACAAAAATCATAGTTAAAAAGTTGATTTCTTGTATCTACTTCATGCTAATCTTTATAAAATTAGCAGAAATTGCCTTATTATTTACTTCCTTACAATAGAAGGAAAATAAGTAGTACTATAACCTAAAGCGAAAAGTCAAATATTTTAAAAGCTGGTTGCTATGTGATTGAAATGCCCGTTTTCGAAAACTATAAGTATTTTAAAACTGAAACCAACAACAAGAGGTGTCTCGAAAACGCTCAACTCCACAAAACAAACATGTGCATGACATAAATTACGTGCTTTAATGTATTAAGTTTTTTCTATCTCTGACGGTTTACTAGTAAGAGGTCTTCAGCGGCTATTTCCGGAAAATTCAAGACACATTTTATTTTTCATTTAAATATCAAAATCCTTAGAGCCATTCTTGAAAAAATCAAAACTTTCGAATTTTTTCCATATAAAGGGTACTTTGGGGTGGGGTGACTTTCTTAAAAATGTTTATATCGCATCCTTGGAAAAAATGAAACTTAAATACCAAATTTGGTATTTAACGGTTTTGAAGTTTTTGAGCTATACTGTCCACAGACACACACACGAGCGTTCTTCTAAAATGCTTTTCATTTGAACTGAGAGGACCTCAAAACATATATTTCCAGTGAAATCTTGGTATCAAATTTTTGGGTGGCACTAAGTAGAGAAAGTAAAAATCCAAAACGTATGCTGTTCATCACTGAGTTGTTTTGCCAATACTGGTATTGGAGGCAAAGATCGCCTTCAAGAAGTGTTTCTCAAGACCTCTCCCATCCATTGTGTGCTTACAGGTACAAGTGGGCGGTATAGCGGTAAGTTAGCGCCCCACAATTATAACAAGACGAGAAGGAAGAACGAGTAAAGTTGTTCGCACTTTGAGGTCAAGGAAAAGAGTGAAAGTGCTTCTCTCGAAGATGCTTTTACAATCTGTGGTATGCTTATCACTATGGTGAACACACTGAAATCCTTATTCTACTCTCATTATGCATTGTAAAAGCGCTTTAAAATTGTTAAGACAATTTTTGAAAAAATAAACATTTTGGAAATGTGTTCCATGTGAAGAGTAATTTGGCGTGGAGGATTTTCCTTAATGTGTCGCATACTGGCAAGAAACTAAAACCTGGTATTTTAAGACTTTTTACTTTCTCTATACGAACTATGTACATAGTGTATAGAGAAGGTATTGCACTCTACCCAAAAATTCGATACCGAGATTTCAACGGAAATCTATGTTTTAGGGTTCACTGTATCCATAAAAAACATTTTCACAAAAAGGTGTGTGTGTGTGTGTGTGTGTGTGTGTGTGTGTGAACACGATAACTCAAAAACGAAAAGTCGGTAAAATACCAAACTTGGTATATAAGTTTAGTATCTTCAAGGGATGCGACACGAAGATTTTGAAAAAAAATCCCGCCAACCCAAACTACCCTTTACATGAAACTTTTTTCGAAAACATTGATTTTCTTAAAAATGGCTCTAACGATTTTGATTAAAATTTCAATATCAAGGATATTTACCTGACAAATAAAATGTATATCTTGAATTTTCTGGGAATAGCCTCTGAAGACTACTTTATTCTGGATGAATTTTACGGAATTTTGAATAACTGCTAAACACGAAAAATGTAGAGCACGTTAAAACACACAATGTATGCTATAAACATTTTTTTCGTGGAGTCACCTTTTTTGAGTCATTTCTTGCTTTTGGTTTATGCTATGAAGACATACTTTTCTCATATAGGAATTTGTCAACTGCTTCCATACAAACAAAGGAACTTCAGCGACATAGCAACCAGCAAACATAGCAACAAGGAACCAAGTAATAAGACTATTTCTGCTGATTTAGTCGGATTAACATGAGGTAAATAAACGTATAAGCTTTTTAAGAGTAATTTGTTGCAGAGATGTAGAGAAAATCATGTGAATGATACACATCAGATTTTTTGAGTTACTGTTCACAGACATGCATACACACACTAGGATATTTTAAAAAGGGTTACCTACTCTGAATATTTTTGTGCGATAAACCAATAAAATATGTTACATTCGCAAGACATTCCCTCATTGTTCATAGAGATTTACATACGATTCTTATGAAATTACCTTGTTTTGATTGAGATAAATCTTTACAGAAATGGCTGCATCACACGTTATAGATACAAAGGGAAAGGCGAATTTCAATTTTACTTTCTCTACTCAAAACCCAAAAATTCAATATCGAGATTTCACCGGAAATACACGTTGCAGGGGCCCTGTATCCAAAATGTTTTCTTTTTTTATTCAGGCGGCCTCAAAATCTGCATTTGGTGAAATATTGAATTTCTGGATAGAATGCAACAATTCATCTACTTGGTGCAAGTACATGATAGAGAAAATAAAAATCACTTTTGATTTGTACCTATATTAATATATTTTTATTTGTTATATCGTATACCATTGTCTAGTAGCACATCTCCTTTTTGTCTATTTATACGTCTGAAACCATTTTTAGAAACCTCTTACTATGGTTTGCCACAGCCACTCAATCTGGGAATATATGTATGGAATAACGATAAAAGATTTTCTCACATTCTGGTTGAAGCTGTAGAAGAAGATTCTTTATAAGTTCCTGGGAATAGTAATGGTCAAGGTTTTGATTGTTGTTTTTTTTCAAGTTGTGTAATTTTATGAAAATAAGTGTTATTGTTACATATTAATACACTGTATGATATATACTATGGAAGTTGGTATGATCAATATGAAGCATTGAAGTAAGTTATTGACACAAACTATGAAATTCAGTAATAAAATATCTTATGTGTACCATTCATATGGCTTTCTCTACATCTCTAACAAACTTTTTTAAAAACTTTTTCATATATCTACTTTATGCTGAGATAAACATTAGCAGAGATTGTCTTTCTGCCTGTTTCTTTGTAAGTAGAAGCGATAGTCAAAATCTTTTAAAAGCTGGTTTCTAAGTGAAACAATTGAATTTCGCATATTTTGTAAGGCCAGCATTAAAACAAAAAAACAAAAACAAAACAAAAAAAGAGATGAAAGGAAATATGACTTCCCGTTTGAGAAAAGTTTATATAGTTTAAAATTGAAACCAATAAAAAAATACCTCGGAAACGGCCAACTCTATAAAAAATGTATATATCATGAATTGTGTTTTAACGAGCTCTGCAGTTTTTGGATAGAAAGTTTTAATCTATCTCTTACGGTTTTCCAGTCATACAAAAGACTTCCAGAATGAAGAGATCTTCAGAGACTATTCCTAGAAAATCAAAAGTATATATTTCGTTTATTATGAAAACATCTTAAACATATGGTATTGTAATCAAAATTGTAAAAATCAAAATTTTCAAAAAATGCTCCATGTAAAGGGTAGTTGGGGTTAGGGAGATTTCTCCGAAGATCTTCGTGTCGCATGCTTGGAAGAAACAGAACTTAAATACCGAATTGTATTTTTTCAGTCATACTGTCTGCGAAACAAAACGGCCTTTATCTCTCTAAAATGTTTTTTATTCAGGGGTCCCTAAAACATGTATTTTGGTGAAATCTAGGTATCGGCATTTCTTTAGCTACAGTGATGTGCATACGCCCTAGAGAAAGTGATAAAACACGGAAGCCCCAGGGGGTGTCAATGAATGCAAGTATCTAACATTACTTTAGTTTTTGAAATTACCTTAATTTTACCGGCGAGTCAAGACCTTTAACATATTATGAAACATGTTTTCCACGATAATATATCCCCTATTAGTCAAAACAAATTAAACCGCCTAAAAGTGAAGTAGACGTATTTTAATGCCCAAGGTCTGAATTATTTGATATGGATATTGCTTTTAATCTAATTTCTTAATCGGCTTTCATATCCCTTTCGCAAGCACCACAACCGAAGTGCTTCGAACAGGTGCGATTGTAAAAGCGACATTAACAACGGACCGTGTATTCAAAGCTTTACGTCGCGAGTTCCAATCCCAGCACTGGGAGATCCCAAGTAAGTAATCCATGCGAGGGCACAATTGGATATATATTATATTATTTATGCAAAACAGGTACCAAACTCATTAGAGAGGGGCTCGCGTGGATTAGACTAGGAGCATGGAGGAGCACGAAAATTTCTGACGATAATGGTATAAGAATCTGTCCCATTTGCGAGGAGGAAGAGTCGTGGACTCTCATCTTGGCAAGATGTAGGGGGTACGGAGGAATGGCGGGAAAAATATTTGCCGCGATTTTTTACCACTGCGAATGTAGGGATAGAAGCATGTTGGACGCTACTGGCAGGCACGGAAAACATGGACGGGCTAGGTAAATTTATACTTAAGGCAAGACAGCTGAGATCTGAGGAGGCTGCCAATAGAGAAGGGGGGAGGGGAATAAGATCAACTAAACAAAAGTGACTACAATGTTCTACATACATGTATATTATATCATACTTAGGTCACTGTTGTGCTAGGGTTGTATATATTATGTGTATATATGTATTTTAAGTGTAATTATCTATTATAAGAGGGTGCATTTATGAAGGTGTACTCTGTGCTGTAAATTTAAATTGCTATATTTGAATATCTTTGTATTTTTATTTTCGGCTTCACTCTTAATTCATTATTGTTATTTAATAATGCTTTGGACTGTGTATTTCCTTTGTCTTTTTATTTTCGTGTTTACACTTTTAATTCTTTGTTGTTGTTGTTTTAATATTGCTTGTAATGTGTATTACAAAAGCACGTACGGTCTGTGGACCCGTGCAATTGTTGAAATTCTATGTATGATATTGCTATGTCAATAAATACATTTATTCATTCATTCATATTATTTATGACTACAATTACTTAGAGCTTACCACTTTCTTTTTAAAAAACATGAACGTATTTTTATGAAACTGGTAATATTTTATAATATAAAACAGCTGTAACAACTGCTGGTATTTATTGTTAAAGCTAGTCTAACATTACATTTAGGGAAAAAGAAATTTAAAATTTACATATTTCCAAAATACCTTTGTGTAAACTTTCTCACACAAGGTACTGAGGATAGTTTAAAATAAAATCCGAAATAAACAAACATATATTTCTCCCCCCATTCCTCGATATACCAGTGTATACCCATTAAAATTACCTGAATGACACGAAGAGTTCAGTTGGAAGAAGAATAAACGCATCCATATTATATACTTTGATGTGTTTAGTGAATTTTGGTGGTAGGCTGATTTTGTGCGTTGATAGTTTTTAGCGAGATTCAGATCGGCCATTACACACAAGATCTAGAGAAAGTAGTTTAAACTTAACATTGAAGTCAGTTATTTAGCGCTAAAGCAGATAGTTTCCTCTTTAGGACAGGCTATAGTATCAGTCTTTTGAAACATTAAATAATTGCATTCTCCAATTTTCTAGATCGATACAGCAACTCAGAAAAATGTTGTTTATTACATTCCAAAATTAAAAAATCGGATGAGGTACACTCACATGACTTTCTAGCTACTCTACAAACCTCCTACACAAGATTCTTCTTCTTTCTACACAATCATAATCGAAATAAACACTAGCAGAATGTTCTTATTACTTAGTTCTTTTAAGTAAAAGGGAACTAAGGTAATACACTAGGCTAAAGTGATAGTCAAATTTTTTCAAAGCTGAAGTGATTTCTCAAAAATGGCTAACGATTTTGATTAAAATATCGTATATTGATGATATTTACCAGACAAATTAAATGTATATCTTGAATTTTCTGGAAATAGCCTCAGAGGACTGCTTTATTCTGGATTAATTTTACGAAATTTTGCATAACTGCTAAATCGTAAGAGCTAGATAGAAAATTGCCACACAAAAACTGTAAAGCACCTTAAACACACAATTTATGTTATGTACATTTTTTTTCGTGGAGTTATTCGTTTTGATATACGTGTTATTGGTTCCAGCTTTAAAAAAACTTACTTTTCTCATACAGGAATTTTTAAGCTTCTATCCAACCAAAGGAACTTCAGTCACATAGCAACCAGCTTTTGACTATCACTCTTTTTTTTTTTAATATTCCTTTTTTCTCAGTCTCCTATATTTTCTTAGTAAACCTTATTTTTTTAACGTTTCTCTTTTTACATATACATACACAAACATAGACACATTTAAAAACACAAACACCCATGCCCAAGGCGGGACTCGAACCCACGATCCTTTGCACCACGAAGCGCCAAAGCGAGTCACTTTAGCGAGCGCGGCCACCAAGATCGGCATTTTAATCTATGGAACTCTGTTATTCCGCTTCTACTTAAAGAGAAGCAAGTAATAAGACTATTTCTGCTAAAGTTTTTCTCGATTAGCATGAAGTAAATAGAAACATAATTTTTCTAAGAATAATTTGTTGCAGAAATGTACAGAAAGGCATGTGAATGGTACACATCAGATTTTTACTTTCTCTACACGTGCTATGTACATAGTGTATAGAGGAAGTAGTGTATTCCACCACAAAATTCGATACCGCGATTTCACCTGAAATACATCTTTTAGAACCCCCTGAATACAAAAAAGATTTTTTACAAAAAGTTCCGTCCGTCTGTCTGTCTGTCTTTGGACAGCATAGCTCATAAACGAAAAGACCGTTGAATAGCAAAATTGGTATTTAAGTTTCGTATTTTCCAAAGCTGCGACACGAAGATTTTCAAAAAATCCCCTCACCCCCAACTGCCCTTTGCATGCAACTTTTTTTCGAACTTTTTTATTTTCTTAAAAATGGCTAACGATTTCGACTAAAATATCGTATATTAAAGATATTTACCTGGCAAATAAAATGTATATCTTGAATTTTCTAGGAATAGCCTCTGAAGACTACTTTATTCTGAATGAGTTTTACGGAATTTTGCATAACTGCTAAACCGTAAGAGATGGACAAAGACTTGCCACACAAAAATGTAGAGCACGTTAAAACACACACACTATGTTATTATTTTTTTTCGTGGAGTTGTTCGTTTTTTATATATTCCTTAATTTTGGTTTCAGCTTTGAAGAACTTACTTTTCTCACACAGGAATTTTTCAACTCGTGTTCATAGAAACAAAAGAACTTCCGTCACATAGCAACCATCTTTTGACTATCATTTTAACCTATGGTACTCCCTTATTTCGCTTCTATTTACAAGGAAGCAAGTAATAAGATTATTTCTGCTGATTTTTTCTCGATGAGCATGAAGTAAATAGAAACATAAGCTATGTAACAATAATTTGTTACAGAGATGTAGAGAAAGTCATGTGAATGGAAACCATCAGATTTTTATCTAGGAACATCTCTGCCGTCTGTTATTAATTGCTTATATAAACCGGTGAAATTGATTATTCATATAAAGCCTTATTATTACAGTATAATATGTATTGCAATTTTCTCGCGGTATCACAACGTAAAAAGATATTTCCATTGTATTTTATTTGGTTTTAGACTTTTGGATTTGCCAAAGCAGCTTGTTCCAAAGAACGGTGCCCAGTGTAATATTGCTACTCGGTTTAGCATTGGTAAGCCACCAAAAGAAAATCATTCAGAGCATATTTAAGCCAAAATTTTACAAAAATTGCTGGTGACAAGTGAGATGTAAAATAGGGGAAACTCAGAATATTCTGTTTTTATTAGTTTAACGTCGTTTAACCTAGTTGGTCATATTGGACGATGAATGCAATTGGTGAGATGATGCTCAGATGATGACGGGGTCCATGAAGCTCAAAGTTATTCGACATTCGTCTTCTCAGGATAAGGGAAAACCCCGAAAAAAGAACCTTATCTGGTTAACTCACCCTAAGCGAGATTCGAACTCGCGATCTGTTGAATGTGAAGCAGATAAGCTACCACCACACTACTCAGCTGGGCAAATATATATAAATCATTTGTCAAGAATCCCGTCTTAAGATATAGAAATACGAAATAAAACGCAATAATGTGGAAACTTTATTAATTTCTCTACTTCCGGGTGACATTGCCGAGCTATCCCAGGGCTTAAAATAACAAATGTCTGTAATTTTTAGGTGAGAGAATAATATTTAATGGTATGAACACGGATGCTGCACTTCAGGCATCTAAAACTTATTCATTTTAGTAGTAGTACGCTACATATTTAGTGTTCGCTCCGAGCTCAAAGTTGGTATCGTTACATATTTTCTGGAGGCCTACAGATAATTACATTTTCAGAATAGTTCAGGACATAATTTCCTAGTAATTGTACATATTTGTTAGAGTTGCCGTGTTATATATAGACAGGTTAAAATATTCACACTCGCGTGCATAAAACTGACCCATTCCCTAAATTGTAACAGTGTTTTTCTCTCCGAAAGATTTCCATCTTTAGGTAAACAAACTGGTGATACCTCTCAACCGGTATCAGGACTCTATATGACTGGCCTGCATAACAAACATGGGCATAATAATTAAATAATTAACGATGTTATTATGAAATGAAGGGTTAGTTCTCTAGAAAGGTTTCACCAACACTGGTACTTACGGAAAGGCAAAACATTACTCGACATTCTAGAGGAAAGTGAAGAATTATTTGCATGCGCATTAACTGGACAACAGCTACAACTGTTACATGCATGAGAGCTTTTATCAGCGTCAAATAGACGAAGATTAAAGTTATTGCCCTTGTCAAACGAGAATAACCAATGAAAACAATAGATGTTAAGATTATATTAAGAAAACGACAGTGTGGCATGAAAATACAAAGTTTAAATTGCAATGCTACCCTTAGACAGTTCAATAATGTTTTACGGGAGGAAAAATCATCATTAATCAACCTTCAAGGTAGGTAAAATAGGCCTGTTTCGTTTCAGAAGTATCTTCCTAGTCTTGCAATATCTCTGGAGAAATCTTTTATATTGCAAGGCCTGATTTGTCGTTCTTTCTTCTGGCGCTCGTGAGATATGCCATTTGCATTTAATTTTATATTCCCTAATTGTATCATTTTATCATTTAGATTAAATACTTTAATTTTTCTTTCATGTTTGACTTTTGATGTCATCTTTAAGACAGTTAGGCATGTATCTAGTAAATTTCATTTCGACAGATTTAATTGTTCTTTTATCATTCCTATTCATGGCCTAGGTCTTGGATCCATAGGACAATGAGTAGGAATTTTAATATAATGTCTCTTGTTTTGATTTTCAATATATATGAAATATATGTACTGAAATTTATGTACTTTTGTTTAGATCTCTTTCATATTAAAATGAAATTCACATTCTAGGTAAGCGAAATATTTCACCTGATCTAGTGCTTTATTTTTACTTTTTCTATACGTTCAATGTACATAGTGTATAGAGACAGTATTGTATTCCAGCCAAAAATTCGATACTGAGATTTCACCGGAAACACGTTTTCGGATCCTTTAAGTAAAAAAAAAATTTAGAAAAAGGTCTATGTAGACAGCATAACTCAAAAACGAAATACCTTAAATACGAAACATGGCATTTAAGTTTAGTATCTTCCAAGGTTGTGACACAAAGATTTCCTTTACATGGAAACTTTTTTGAACATTTTGTTTTTCCCAAAAATTACCACAACGATTTTGATTATAATATCGTATATTAAAGATATTTACATCACAAATAAAATTTATATTTTGAAAATTCTGGGAATAGCGTTTGAAGACTTCTTCCTTCTGGATGGATTTTGCTGAATTTTGCATAACTGATATACCGTTAGAGATAGACAAAACTTACCTCACAAAACATGTATATTTAGTTATGGCAAATAAGTTATGCCATATAATAATTTTTTTTCTTGACCGTTTCAGAGATATTCTCTGTTATTGTTTTCAATATTAAAGTACATAACCTTCCTCAAAACGGAAGTCTTACTGTTGGCCTTGCAAAGCGACCAGAACTTTAATTATAGTTCACATAGCGGCTAACTTGAAAAGATTTGACTATCACTTTAGCCTAAAGGACTCCCTTATTTTCTTTCTTTTTAAAACGGAAGCAAGTAATAAGACAATGCTCATCTCTACTAGCATAATTTAGATAAAAAAGAATAATATTTTGTAAGAATAATTTTTTTGTAGAACAGGTTGAGAAAGTCATGTGTTTGAATACCAATATAAACAGCTGTGCACATGAGTATAAGAGTCGGATTAGGGTAGCCACACAAATCCTTGCACGGATTTATCTGTAAATGGAGTTAAATCCTTACAACGTAAACAAATATTCAGAAAGTAAATGCCAGAAAAACTTGAAAGGCGAAAGAGAAAGCGAAAAGCAGCATTAGCTTCTCGGGGAATGTGTGCATTACCAACTTCGATTTTAGACACAGTATCCTTAAACATTTTGTAATAAACGGTGCAATTAATTCCATTCTATTATGTAAAGAACTTGGTTAATTCAAATTCGACATACTCTTATGCAGGTTTCTTAATATGTAAAAATAATTATTTGCTAAATATTTAAACTTTCTCGGAGAAAGTAGTTAAAAACAATTCTCAGAAACTTAGCCGTATGTGTTTTACAAACTAACTTTTGACCAAACTCTCTGCAGATTTCTTGGGTTCTTTAGTATCCTGAGGAAGGTCACGGAGGGATGACAGCCCAAAGTTTAGTTATGATTAGGTTTCCGCCCCGGTTGCAAATGGCGTTAGGTTGAGTACTGTACTCGTTTGCTCTTCATGTTTGTTTACTGTAGGGGAGGTAAGGACACACATAGGTACAGTCACGTCAAACTCGCTAGCTAATGCTGACAGAGCACATGGATTCATTTTCCCGTTGTTTCTTAGACATTTATTATTTCCACATAATAAATGTAACATAATAATTTTTTCCAAATGTAACTAAAATAAAGCATATCTCTCACTGGCGATAAAATGAGTAAATGCATTTCTCTTCGCAATAGATTAGTCTCAAAAACTAATTAAAACAAGATTAGCGTATATAATAGTAGAAAATAAAAACAAACGTTTCCCATAGCTCGCAGTACATTGAGCAACGATGTGTTAGTGAATGAGGTGAAAAGCGTTTTATGTCACCAGTTAAGATAGCTTTATATTTAGAATAGCTTCTCTCAACGTCACATTTTGGAAGTATTTTATTTCACCATCAATATTTTATTTTTGTGGATTTATATTCTTTGCCCAAACTTACGGCCCTTATATCACACATAGTTGCATATCAACATTTCCATGCAGAACATTTTCGAAATTGTTGTCACTTTTCTTGTAACCGAAACTGGTGGAGCTGCTTTCACCGTCTGTAATAATTTGTCCACTATGCGAAGTGCTTCGGATATTCATAAATTTGCAAACTCAAGCGTTGCTATTGTTTTAGATAGATCAAAGTTATTTTAAAGAATACTAGAGATTCCTTTAGTTCTTCAGATATTAGTGATTTTGATATGACCATTGCAACACAGCTCTGGATGTCTACCGAATTTGGCACGTTAGTTATTTTATCATAGTAACTTGAATAGCATGTTGCTATTTCTCAACGAACACTTCTGCAGGCGCTGCCAATGTAAACACAAATAACGCAACATTCGTAAATACAATTGGTTTGTAAGGCGATACGACGTGTGCCACATCACAAAATCTCCATACAAGAATAACTGAATTTCTGACCACATGCCAAAGCTTAGTTATAATAAACCAAGAGAAACTGAAGAATAATTCATTCCTTAGTTGGGCTTAAGGTCCAAAATAAAAGAATGATCATTTATAATAAGATAAAGCCAAATTAATTTTCCCATTTAAAGCTAGTGCTTTCATTGTGGTTCAAATCCCGAGTATGGCATTGAATTTTTCAATCTGATTCTATCTTTCAACCTTTGATACACACGGCCTTATAATTATCGTTCTTTCATTGTCAGACCGAAATATTTGAGGCAACTCTTCTACGCGTAATATATTCTGATAGGAATGAACTGGTTGTAGAACAAGTTCTCTGTAATGTGTGCCTTCCAACTGCAGCTAAGACCGAGGTCGCTGCAGAAGGTATTATTAAATAAGAGAAGCAATGAAACTGAATAGTAATACATCTTATGTTTGATGAAAATCTGGACTCTAATACCAAAGGAAAACTATTTCCCCCGAAGATACGAATTGTAGACAGGGCGGAATCGCTGAAGCAGAGGTCGTCCACTTCAACTTTCTAGTGTTTATTGGAACAGATGCATTATGTTGGACGGTTTTCAAGGGCAGATCATGTATCACGAACTTGTAAACGCACTAAAACGTGCTATGCTCTTAATATTTAACGTTAATTATCATTATTATGTAACAAGTGGTTTTATGTTACTTAATGCCCTTTAATTCCGGTTCACGAGCAATTCGTGGTTTCTCTCTATTCTAGACGTTGTTCCATAACATACAGTGGCGTTATCGTTTTCCATGGACGATGCCTGACAAAAAAAGGGAAGAGAAAGTATTAGGCTATATTATTCTGGCATCTGGATGACTTCACCAAAAGTGGGTAGCTATCAGTATAGTGAAAGAAAACTGAAATCTGGAGAAACTATATCCTTGTTCTAAAGTTCAAGAAAATAAAGGCATTACTAATTATCTCGCCGTAGTAGATTTAGTTAACTAATTTACACAAATAATTTAGATTCTGTCGTTTTTTTTAACACTAACACTGCAATGTATACGTTATTTTGCAACCTTCCTGCATTATTTCAGTAGCACTATCATAATCAGCATCACAACAGAGAAACATGCATTAAATATTAAATCTGAAAAATATATTAACTGATAAGAGAAAAGTTTAAGATGCCGTATATGACCAATTTATAATTTAAACAACCGTTGTGTTCACATAAAATAATAAAATAATAAATTAGACTAATACTTCAGGGGGAAAATACGTTTATCTGAATTTCCACAAGGCTTTAAGAATAAAGGTATTTCGGAATAAACGGAAATGCTTTAGATATACATCGTTTTTGCAGCAGCAATATAGAACAATCAGTATAGAGTAAGTAACAATCAAAGTTTCCAACTTTTGTAACTTTTTGGAACGTACTACATTCAAAAACGCCACAAAGTGACTGTTCTCTCAAACCCAGAGATCTCATTCCAGAGATCCCTACCGTTACCAAGTATGTCTACTCTGTCAGTGCTTGCATTGAAAAGTTGGAGTAACATGACAGGTGTATGAATAGATAAGCGGGAATTCATAACAAACCTGGTTCAAAACTCTCTTAATTCATTAGAAGCTAATATGTAGCACTAGGATTCCTCAAGCTAATTTTATAGCAAAGACCCTAAAATCGTCATTACTTTTGCTCAACCAAGTTGTGAGATATAATAATTTACGCCAACAGAGCGATCCTAGCTCCCAAAGTGGGACAAATCACCAGTCTAGCTGGAAAAAATATCAACTTCTCTCATACTTGACAGATTCATATAAAAAGTTATGGAAGAGTTACAAGTAGAATGTTTTTATTCTGTACAAGTTCCGAAAACTTTGAAAAATGAAACTGGCTCTTTACAGAGGATGTATACAGACAAAATTATTGATTTTCCGGCAATATCTTTTTATTAAACCTTTTCTTAGGAATTACAAGTATTCAGCTGCAGTAATGTGTATAAATCTTATCAATTCTTTGGAAGAATGAGAACTACACCTTTATTAGGGGGATGAATTTAGTAAAATCACTAACTTCTTCCTTATTAAAACGATTTTCGTAAATCTTTGTGCCTTAATTTTAAAGTAGAAAGGGTATTATAGTCTGAATAATTTGGATAACAAACTTTATAAGAACGAATTTATATACAGTAATGTCTTTCATAGTAACAGGTTTACATAAAACTCTCTTTAGCAGTTAGGCCCCATTCACAATGAAAATTAACCGTAAGAATAACTTAAACTTAGAAGCTAGTATTGTAATGGAATCATTCACACTAATCAAGTAAAAATAATGAGCTTGAATTATATGTAAGCTTAAACTCTTGCAAGATCGAAGGTTTTAATTTATGTCTTCGTCAATCCTAAGAAACTAGCCAATTAGAGAGCAAAGTTCATCACGTGATCATTTTTCCATCTAACCTTTTGTTAACATCAAAATGTTACTATAAAATCAAATTGCAATTTTAGATGGTACTTTTTCTTAGTCTAACGTACTACTATTGGGTTGTTCACTTGATACATGTACATAACCTCCTTTGTCGGTGGTTGCTTCGTTGCCCGCCATATTATTAAACTTCTGACGCTCTTTTGCGATTAGCTGCTACATTCTTCTACATTTGTCACATTAATTTAAACTTATTGCTTTCTCTATCACGATGTACATGGTAGGTAGAGAAGCTATTATATTCCATCCAAAAATTCGATAGAGATTTTATCTGAAACACATATTTTGGTTCCATTTTTAGAAAAAGGTCCGCGTGTGTATATATAAAAGTTGATTAGACATTCAGTTGTTGTAGGCTTAATACTTCAATGTGCATACGTGTAAGTGTATGCGTGTATGTATGTATTTTAGTTGTAAGTTTCCACATTGTTGATCCGATTTTGAACTTGACACAGATACCTTTTGACACAAAGCGAAAATCATTTTTAAACTTAAAATTCGAAATTTCGTCCCATTGCACAGGATTATTTTACATAATATTATGCCTACCAAAGCTGAAAACAAATCTGTATATTTCTCTTTACTTTAAGGTCCATGGACCCCGAGATCATTTGAGCATCATTTCACCGATTTCATTCATCGTCCGATATGACCGACCAAGTTAATTGACATAAAAATACAAAAAAAAAAAAAATCTGATGTGTTCCATTCACATGACTTTCTCCACATCTCTGTAACAAATTAATGTTAATAAGCTTATTCTTTTATGTACTTCATGCTAATCGAAATAAACATTAGAAGAGACGGTTAAGCTCATTGTGGGTAGAAGGTAAATAAGGGGATACACCAGGCTAAATCGACAGTCAAATGTTTTAAAATGTGGTTGATATGGTAGAGAAATCCGATTCTTTGCGTGGTCAGGTGTTGACAAGTTCTCGTATGAGAAAAGTACTAAGAATTTTAAAACTGAAATCAATAACAGGGAATGTCTTAAAAACGGCTAACTCCAGGGAACAAATACATACGACATAAATTGTGGGTTTTAAGAAGCTCTAAGTTTTGGTGTATTAAGTTTTTATTTATCTCTTACGGTTTACCAGTTATGCAAATTTCAAAATATTCATCAAGAATAAAGATTTCTTCAAAGGCTATTCCCAGAAAATTCAAGATATGCATTTTAATTGCCATGTATACGATATTTTAATACACGATATTTTAATTAAAGTCGTTAGAGCCATTTTTGAGAAAATAAAAATTTTCGAAAATGTTTCCATGTAAAGGGTGAGGTGGGGGGGGGGGGGATTTGCTTAAAATCTTCGTGTCGCATCCTTGGAAGATACTGAACTTAAATACCAAATTTGGTATTAACTTTTCGTTTTTGTGTTATGCTGTCCACACACACACACGCACACTACACCTTTCTGTAGAAATGTTTTTTTTTTTGTTTTTTTTATTTAGGAAGTCCCCAAAACATGCACTTCCTGTAAAATCTCGGTATCGTATTTTTGGGTGAAATACAATACCTTCCCTATACAGTATGTGCATAGTACGTGCAGATAAAGTAGTAACAATAATAAGAATATTTAAAAAAAATGTTTGCCATTTTTTCTTTTTGTCTTTTGTGCTTTTTCCTAGTGTTTCTTTTTACGTATTTACTGATATATAACATTATTTATATGTAAATTACTTTGTTTATTATATATATATATATATATAATAAACAATATATATTGGTGTGTCTTCTTAGCTTCCGGAGAAGGCCACGTTATCTTGCTTGGGAATGCAGACGTTTCGCTCATTTTGTCGTGAGCTTCTTCTGGGCTCTTGTGAAGAAGCTCACAATACTGCACCCCATCCATGACGTCTGTAATGGACCGAGATGTGGGGCGTAGCGGCCGGGCGGTAGGCTAAAGCCCTTAGTGAGCTGTTCCATGGAGTGAACAATAATAATGATGATGAAAATATATTTGTAAAACATTTAAAGGGATGAAATTAATATTTTTGATTAAATTTGAAATTGGCCATGTCTTCAGGCCTAAAATAGCACTGCGTTTCTTAGTCTCCCCTCTTCTTCTCAGATTTTGAATGCAGGAGAACTCGGGAAGTGGCACAGCCAATCTAAATAATTGTAATGCTGTATTAAGATACAGTTTTAGAATCGAGAGCTGGAAATTACTTTTTGTGCTTTCCAGTTAACATTTAAGCAATTAGATTAGCCACACAAGTTTTCTTTTATTACTTTCTCAATATTTTAGTCATAAACACCCTTACTGCACTAACTATTGATATGAAAACACTGCGCGTAAATAGTAATTATTGTGGGCAAGCACACGCCTTCTTCTGGTGGTTAATGACGCTGATCTATTGCCTTCCAAGTCGGAGATTGTGGTTTTACGCTTGGCTGATATGGAATGTCATGGGTGACAGGATTTTGGAGAGCAAGGTTGTCATACATATCTTTACACACAAATTCAGCAATAAGTTATATCACGTTTTAACGTGGTTCAATTGTATCAGACAAGGAGTTAGAGAAATGGACTGACGAACGGACAGACAGATAGGTGGTTAACAATTTGTGCTTTGCTTTTAAAATAACAAACAAAACCTCTTTTCAAGTATTTAGGTAGCTGCAAAGTTCTTAAAGGATAGGTACAATTGATAACTATTTTAAGTCTCTGTGTAGGTACACTATTATACTTATTCAAGTATAATGACTGGAACTTCTAACAGTTTCAGTACCTATATATAAATGTGTATTAGTAGTTATTCGGTGTAAGCATAGTTTCTCTACTGCAAGACTCCATAAATAAGATGACTAGAAGAGTGGCTATTATATATCATTAATAAATATATTCATCAATAGGATTTCTTGCCGAAGTCAATATCAAGATAAATATCCAAAAACTAACTGTAATATTACTTAAATGTTTTGATTTATGCTTAATTTGTTAACATCACATTTTATTTTAAATAGGTATGCTCTTTTATTATTTTCTATAGCTGTATACAAGATGTAGACAGTAAGTACAGAAGCTTTGTGTTCCAAAAAAAAACTCGATACCACATTTCACTGCACCCATGTTTTAGGGTCATGTCGTTGGTACCATGTCGTAAATTTACGGCACGTAAAAGAACCTTAAGCCTGATAAAGAGGCCTCTGAGCAAAATTAAGCGGTCTTTCACGCCCAGTATAGAATGGGATGCTGAGAACTACAGCAATTAAAGGGCATCCATGAATAAAACTCCATTTTCATTTTAGGGTAGTCTAAATAAAAAAATAGCATTTTAGAAAATGACCCGTGTAGAGTAAGTATGTGTGTGTATGTGTGTGTGGACAAAATAAGGAAAAGCAATATTTAAATTAAATATCTTCGAAGAATGTGATACAAAGACTTTTGGGAAGCTTCACCCACTCCCAATTACACTTTACAAGGAACATTTTTGGAAACATTTTATTTTCAAGAAAATGTCTAATATTTCGATTAAAATGCCATATGTTTAAGATATTTTATAACAGACGAAATATGTGTCTTGAATGTTTTGAGAATAATCTCTGAAAGTATCTTCATTCATGCCTTTGGTGTAACTGGTAAACGTAAGATACACACTTACTGCACAAAAAATATCGATCTCGTTAAAACACACAATTTATATCATATATGTTCTGTAGAGTAAACCGTTTGACATACTCTCTATTATTTTTATCAACTTTAAACTACATAAACTTTTCTAAAACGGAAAGCCATATTTAATCTTATCTCTATTTTGTTTTGCTCCATGCCACGTAAAGAGAACTGAATTTAAATTGTTTCACATAGCGAACAGATTTTAAAAGGTTCAGCTAGCGTACTAGCCTTGTGGATTCCCTTAATTCCCTTCTAAGTACAAAGATGCACGTAATAGAACCATTTCTGATAATGTTTATCTCGATTAGCACAATGAAGATAAAAATAATAATATTTTGTATAAATTGTTTGTAGAACAGGTTGATAATGCCATTTGAATGGAACACACAAGATTTTTCATTATATTTATATTGTTTCATATCAAATATTTAGAATTGAATCATCAAGAAATAAACAAGGATTAAAAAAACCAGTATCTCTTATGTAGAAGGGGATATATAATAAGTGTAGCATTTTTATAAAAATAGAACTGGGCCTAGAAGAGAGCACTTGGAATACCATACTTTATATATTTCAATTACATTTGAAACTATTTGAACATAGCGCCTGATATCAACATTCTGATAAAAATCAAAAAAAATGTACACTATAACAATTAAAGACATTTTAATTTCAAGTTATGAATACTAACTACATGACAAATTTTGTATAAGGCTTATGCTATATCAATAAAGCTTCCGAGAGCGAAGCACTTAAGCTTTCTTGTACAAATGCTATTATTGCATGAACAATATTATAATTAGCTCTAAAGCTACTGACTAAAAAATTATTTAGTAATAGGTACTTCAAGAAATATGCTGAATATCTACAGTTAAAGTAGTCGTATTAGCAGACAGTTTTGTGTACACGGATAACCTTTGCACATTTAAACGAATGAGGAAAAGTACAACTATTAATGCAAATATTATAAACGTGGGTCAGAGGTTCACAAATAATTCCATACAACAAAATTAACGACTAGTGTGACATGCATATGCTATAATTGATGGTAGACAAGTAATAGGCATCATAATGTTACTCGAGAAAACGTTAGATGATTTTTTTTTTTTTTTTTTTTTTTTTTTTGCTGGCTCAACGTACTTTAACCAAACTACGATGAATGAAATTGGTGAAATGATGCTCAAATGATCTCGGGGTCCATGGAGCTTACAGAATTTTCTTGGTAGCTAAGAAGATGTTGAGGAATAGCAGAAATGTAGAAGGAAGTCAAGGTAATGAACGTAATTCAGTTTTTGGTATCTCGGTAAGGAGGAAACTCCATTAAGGTGAAGGCTCACCTCCTATGAAGTCACTGTGTTCACAAAGCAATGGGATGCACATGTAAGCCATTTTACTTTCTCTACACGTACTATGCACAGAGTATAGAGAAGGTGTAGCATTTCACTCAAAAATTCAATACCGAGATTTCACCGGAAATATATGTTTTAGGGTCCCTGTATTCAAAAAAAGCATTTTCACAAAAAGGTCCGTGTGTGTCCGTGAACACGATAACTCAAAAACGAAAAGTCGGTGAAGTACCAAACTTGGTATTTAAGTTTAGTATCTTTCTGGGATGCGACACGAAGATTTTGAGAAAAATCTCTCCACCCCAAACTAGCCTTTACATGGAACTTTTTTCGAAACTTTTGATTTTCGCAAAAATGGCTCTAAAGATTGATTAAAATATCATACTTTAAAGATATTTACCTGACAAATAAACTGTATATCTTTTGTTATTTACATTTTTTCGTGGTTGATCGTTTTTGAGATATTCATTGTTTTTGGTTTCAGCTATGCAAAACTTACTTTTCTCATATATGAATTTGTCAACTCCTGTCCATACAAACAAAGGACTTTCAGTCACATAGAAACCAGCTTTTGACCATCACTTTAACCTACGATACTCCTTTATTTCGCTTCTACTTACAAGGAAACAAGCAATGAGACTATTTCTGCTAATTTTTTCTCAAGTAGCATGAAGTAAATAGAGGCATGATCTTTTTAACAATATACAGAGATGTAGAGAAAGTCTTGTGATTATAACACATCAGATTTTTTAAGAATTGTCGTAATGAAATAATACTTGGGACTCTGCAATCAAAGATAATAAAAGGTTTTTCTTTTATATTAATTTTAATTTTAAAATTTGGCAATGTAAAACATAAACGCCATGGCGAGGGTAGTAAATAGCAGGTGGAACGTAGATTACATAAATGCATACATTTCGAAAATTTGATGCCCCAGTCGCCTCTTGTACTAATCTTGCATACATACACCGAGCTTTCCATCACCAACATCCAGCTCCAAGAAGTGATCATCCATTTCCGTTCCAAACTTTAATATACTTTGACTTAGATCTGAAAATGATAGGTACCTGTAGGCTCACCATTCCCGTATGTAAGACTGACACCACCCCCCAGGACTTAAAATCGGGTGCCTAGGGATCAGAAGCCCGTCGGGAAGCCTACGGCACTTAACCACAGAGTGAAGAACCTGAAACGAGTGGTCGGCCCGTAGACATGAGCGTGAGGAAGTGGATGATATGAAATGAAAACAAAATGGATGATAGGAAAAGTGGAGAAATTGGTGCAAAGAGTGGCGGTAAACCGGAGAACCCGGAAAAAACCCGCCCAGACGCTATTCGTCCACAACTCCCACATGCGGGTGCTTGGGGTCGAACACGGGCTGCCTAGGTTTGAGGCGCACGATCAAACCACTCTGGTACCCAGAATATAAGTAATGGTGTCATAATGTGCTTAAAGCTAAGAATTTTGAATATTACATTTTGCTATCTTAATCAATTGAAGGTCCCCTCCATGTCCACGGCCATATTGAGGGCCATGACAAACATTTAATGATGTTTTTTTATATATTGCAGGTTTTTGCCGTCTTTTACTTATTTTCACATGCACATTCATTATTACATCAACAATTCCAGACTGCATGAATGGTGGGCAATGGCCCTAATTAAAGAAAGTTTGCCAATCCCCGGCTGGAAATTTAAACTTGGCTTCTCCGGGTGAAAAATCAGCTCACTATCCATTCAATCACGATTGCAATCAATTGAAAGTCGTCTATTATGAACCTATTAGCTATTTTCATGTTATCTTAGCATGTAATTCAAATTCTGTTATGAACTTTCCAGATGTACTAGTAGATAGCAAGACGCTCATTTCCACCGTGATTGTTCTCTTACGAATTGTAATTCCAGCGAGACGCATTAAAGTTGATAATAAAGAAAAAATCTGATGTGTTCCTTTCACATGACTTTCTCTACATCTCTGCAGCAAATTATTGTTAAAATGCTTAGGCTTCTATTTACTTCATGATAATTGAGAACAAATTAGCAGAACTAGTCTTATTACTTGCTTCCTTGTAAGTAGGAGCGAAATAAGGGATTACCATGGGTTAAAGTTATAGTCCAAAGCTGGTTGCTATGTGACTGAAGTTTATTTGTTTTTTGGTCGGGAGCTGACGAATTCCTATATGAGAAAAGTTTTTAAGGGTGGAATCAAAAACAAGGAATAACTCAAAAACGATCACCTGCACGAAAAAAAATGTATATAACATAAATTGTGTGTCATTAGGTGCTCTACATTTTTTGTATGGCAAGTTTTTGTCCATCTCTTACGGTTTAGTAGTTATGCAAAATTCCTTAAAATTCATCCAAAATGAAGTAGTCTTCAGAGACTATTCCCAGAAAATTCAAAATATACATTTTATTTATCGGGTAAATGTCTTTAATATACGATATTTTAATCAAAATCGTTAGTCATTTTTCAGAAAATCAAAATTTTCGAAAAAAGTTCCATATAAAGGGTAGTTTGGGTTTGGGGGATTTTTCTCAAAATCTTCGTGTCGCATCCCTGGAAGATACTAAACTTAATACTAACTTAAGTATTTTACAGACTTAGTTTTTGAGCTATCGTGTTCACAGACTCACGGACACATACACATACGGACCTTTTTCTGAATATGGGGAACCGTAAAACGTATTTCCGGTGAAATCTCGGTATCGAATTTTTGGGTGGAGTGCAATACCTTCTCTATACACTATGTACATAGTATGTATAGAAAAAGTAAAAATATATAGCCTGTGTACACTAGAGCACTAAATGAGTAAGAGCAACTACTTTTATCCTGTTTTTGCACGGAGAGTTATGAAATGCAGTATGTTGCAATGTGTACTCATTTAAACTCTGGCTTTAATCCATTAGCATTCGTAATAACATCATAAGAGCAAACACAAATTACTATCTGGGTTACTCATCAGCTGTTAATCATTAACACCGCTACTGCTCAGAGGCGCTTATTGCGGTTACCAGAGTTACAAATGTATTCAAATGGTAGTATTTCCTCGGCAAGCAACTACAAGGCTATAAATGTTTCAATTATTGCTTGTTCAGTAACTGATTTATGCATAATCACTTAATTAGCGCGTGAATGGTGTTTTAGTAAAATTAACTGTGGGACCAAACGCAATATTCTTGCAGCTTAAAGTAACTTGCAGAATAATAATTTTGTCGCAATAATGTGGAAAAATTAACCTTAAAGGTATTATTAATTATTATTATTATTATTATTATTATTCCATTTATAGTCAGATTTTAAGCTACAATGCCAATATCGGCGATCTTTTATTTTTGAAACATTACTTAACGAGATTGATGTTAACTCACACAAATCCACATTCCCATTCATACTTTCAGACTCTAAGAAGAATAGGAAATAAGTCTGACTAAAGAAAAATGCTCATCCCAGCTGGGAAGTACTAGTATGTTTTAAAGGAAGTAACAATTATGGCTAAAAATTAAAAATATATTTTATGTTAATTATAATTTGGGAACTCATTTGGGAAAACGTAAAGACTAAATTCAATGCACATTTACCTACAGATGCAAGCAGCACCTGCTCTCCCAACCGGTTTTTGAACAGAGAAGACAAAACAGGAAACCGGGAGTAGGAGCCTTAGTAGTCGTGAGCAGACACTGAGTTTACAGACTTCTCCCCTTTTTCTGACGTCATCAATCCCCGTAACGCTGTAAACTTTTCATATCTTAACACGATACCCTATCTACGTTCTCTGGTTATAAAATGTGATATTAATTATATTGTATTGCACATACACATTATCATTACTAATACGCGTATTGTTCGTATTGTTCTTATTGTTCTTGAATTACCGCATACTAAAAGAACGTTTCCTAGTTAAGGAAAATAAGTAATTGTTGCATGAGACATTTAAGACATGCGTGTAAAAACTATCTAACCCCCCCCCATAACCAAAAATCTGTTGTGTTCTAGCCAAATGACTTTCTCTAACTGCATCACAAACTAGTCTTTCAAAAGTAACGCATAATAATTTTTTCTGCCTTTTTATTGCAGCTGGAGTGTTATAAAATCACACAAATATAGCTTTAACTTTCGCTACAGAGGATATTTTTTTGTTTCATGTGCAGCTTTAGAGAGAGGCTTGAACTACGCAGCAAACATGGCGCGCATGCTACTGTGTTCCACGTGTGAAGAGCAGAGAGGTGTGGTACGATATTTGTGGACCAAATGGCATAAACCGGGTGAAATTCACAGACTTGCGAGGCTTGTATGGTCCGTAGCAATGTATCCAGGTGGTGCCATTCTTCCAAGAGGGCCGTATGAACCTTACTGATTCGCCACGCTCCGGGAGACTGGTAACAGCTTCACAGAATGTCACAGGCATTGAGGCGGCAATTTTGAACGAGCGGCGTGTGCAACTGCGAACCTTATCGCAACAGTTAAACTTTTCCTATGGTGTAATGCCCGATATTATTCATGACACGTTAAAATTTCGTAAAGTTAATGCTCGTTGGGTGCCTAAGAAACGGACAGACCGCCATAAGGATCAGCGAATGATGGCAAGCTTGGATCGCTTAACGCGGTAAACGGCAGAAGTCGTCTCTGTGATGAGTCATTGGCATACCACTACAAGCCCGAAACAAAGCAGACAAGTATGGAGTGGAAACATGCTGATTATTCAGTAAAGAAAAAAAGTCACAGTGACTCAATCTGATAGGAAAGTGCTTATGACAGTGTTCTGGTATATATATGGTGTTTTATTGTGGACTTTGCTGAACACGGGACCATTGTGAATGCTGTAGCCTACATTAAAACGTTGGTGAGTTGCTTCGTGCTCTTAGTAACAAACGCCACAACATTAATGTTGACGATGACAATGCTCGCCCCCGTGTTGCTGTTCGTCAGAAAATAACCAACTTTCCTTGGGATGTGCTCCAGCATCCACCATACAGTCCGGACCTTGCACCGTCGGACTTTCATCTGTTTGGTGCCATAAAGAAATGCCTGGACGGCCAACACTTTGCGACAAGCGGAAGTGAAATTAGCAGTCCGTAGATGGCTACTCTTCAGGGAAAAGGTCTTCTACGAATAGAGCATATTGAAACTGGTATTACGATGGGGCAAATGTGTTGAGAAAGTTGACAATGTTTTTGAAAAGTAAGTAAAGGGTGCAAATTTACAAATTCATTTATGCTTTGTTTTTACATATTACTTTTTTTTTTTTTTTTTTTTTTGCAAAAAAAAATATTTTTGTATGTTACTTTTCGATCCATCTTCATACATAAATGAAGATAAATATTACCATATTTGGTCTTAATACTTGCTTCTTTATAAATAGAAAGGAAATAAGAGAATGCACAGGCTAACGCGCTAGTCAAATCTTTTAATTGCTGGTCGCTATGTGAAAAAATTGAAATTCGGTTCTCTTTGCTTGTTAGGAATGACATCCCGTTTGAGAAATGTTTAAGTACTGAAACCACAGCTCGGAATATCCCTAAAAGGCCAACTTCGCAAACAAACAAAAAACAAAAAGTTGACAGAAAGTGTGTGTTTTAACGAGATCTACATTTTTGTGTAATCAGTTTTTGCCCATCTATTACGGTTTACCAGTTACACAAAACTATTTAAATTCATCCAGAATAAAAAGATATTAAGAGGTTATTCCCAGAAAATGCAAGATATACAATTCATTTATCATGAAAATATCTTAAATATATGACACTAAACAAAATAGCTGGTGCTATTTTCGAGAAAATAAACGTTTTTTAAAATGTTGCATGTAAAGGGTAGTTTAGATGGGGGCGGATTTTCTTAAAAATCTTCGTATCGCATCCTTGAAAAATACTGAACAAAATACGTAAAATCTCGTCGAATTTTTTAATGCAATACAATATCTTCTCTATCCATTATGCACATTGTACACACGGGCGAGGGAAAGTAAAAACAGTTTCATTAGTGCTGTCATTACTTGTTTGGAAAAAACCAAAATATAGATTGAAGGAAAATATAGCGACCCTTATTTATTGCGATCATGAGTCCTTACCACATAAGTATCAAAATCCAAGGATGATATGTATCTTCGCGAAAACTCAAAGATATACTTGAACTTGTCTAATAGTTGATGAACTTTACAGAAGTCCTTCAACTGTGACTAGTGAAGCTAATCATTTTTGTTGAGTGTCAAATAGGTCCTAAAGTTTTCAATTACAGTTTTCTAGTAAGTACTAATTCAATTAATCCAAATTTAATATGCAAGGACGTTTTGTTAAAAATAATTTAAAATATTAGCCTTAATTATGTTTCATTAAGAATAAGGAATATTATTTTTATGTTTGTGGTTTATTTTATAAGAAAAGCAAAAATTAATTAAAATACTTTGGGCTCTGAGAAAAAACAAGTTTGGGGTAAGTCTTTAACTTAACTCTAACAATATGTATCACAGTGACAAATAATATTTCTTTCTTTCGTATACACAAAGTTCTATTTTAAAAAAGCGAGGGTTACACCATTTTTACGTATGTGCAAAGCATATGGAAATTCCTATTTCCCTTCTCTTCCTATTTATTGGTCCATTTTATTTTCCCCGATGCACATGTCAAGTAAGTAGGGGAAGAAAAAAAGTCTTAGAAAAACATCCTGTTTAAGTCTGTGCGTGTGTGCGCGCGTGTGTATGTGTATGTGTATGTGTGTGTGTGTCCTGTATCTGTGAACAGCATAATTAAAAAAAATGTCTATATATTACCAATTAGGGTTTGAGTTCAGTATATGCAAACATGCAGCACGAATATTTTCAAGAAAATCTCTTGTACCAAACTGCCATCTACATAGGAACATTATTCGACATTTTCTCGTTTCTTTTCAAAAGTTGTGTAACGGATTTGATTACAAAGTAGGTACCTAATGGTTCTGACATTTACATGACTAAAGAAACCAATTTCTGGAAATTTCTAAAAAAATATATGCATAATAGAATGTTTTGTTAGGTAAATATATTATAACTATAAATATGTTGTTTGATTTGAATTTTGAAATACGTATACTTTACTGAGGAAAACCGCTATTCAATTTTCTTTTTCTTTTTCTATGTTTTCTACTGATAAAGCAAAGAAAACCGAATTTTAAAACCATCTCATAGCTATCCGCTCTTAAAAGATGTATCACTTAACCTATACGCTTGCACCTACAACGAAATATGTAGCAGGAACACCTATGCAAATGTTTATGCGATTAGCATAAAGTAAATAGAATAATAACCTTTTATAAAAATAATAGTACATAGTATTTTTTAGTTTAACGTCCTTTAACTTTGTGGGTCATTTCGAACGATGCATGAAATGGGAGAAATGATGCTCAAGCGAGTCCAGGATTCATAAAGCTTAGAGCATCTCAAGTTCGTCTTCTCAACGAAAAAAATCCGATGTGTTCCTCTCACATAACTTTCTCCAGCTGTTCCACAAGCAACATTTTCTTATAAAAGATTATTTCTTTAACTAACGTCATGCCAATCTAGAGCAATAGGAGGAGAATTAATCCTATTACTTGCTTCCTTGTTGTATAAAAGGAAAATAAGGGAAGGCATAAGAATAAAGCGATAGTATATCTTTTAAAAGCCAGACGCTATGTGAAACAATTGAGGTTCGGTTCACTTTGCATGGTCCCATTTAAGAAAAGTTAGTTTAAAACTGAAATCAATAACAATGAATATCTCAAAAACGGCCAGCCCTACAGCATAAATGCATATGAAATAAATTATTCATTTTAAACAGATCTACATTTTTTGTGCGGTAAGTTTTTGTATACCTCTTCCAGCTTAACCGCTATGTAAAATTTTGCAAAAATCAACAAGAATAAAGAGGTCTTCAGAGACTACTCACAGAAAATTCAAAATATATATTTTATTTACAATGTGAATATATTTTAATATACGGTATTTTTATCAAAAATGTTCTATGTAAAGAATAGTTGGATGTGAGAGGATTTTCTTGAAAATCTTAGTGTCGCATCCTTGAAAGAGATTGAATTTAAATACCAAGTTTTCGTTTTCTGAGCTATGCTGTTCACACACACACACATACGCGTGCCTTATTCGGAACCAGGGGACGTCAAAATGTATTTCCAGTATCATCTCGGTATCGTATCTTTGGGTGGAATACAGTAACTTATACATCCACTATGTACATCGTACAAACGGGCTGGAGAAAGTACAAAAATCTAATGTTTTCTATTCACATGCCTTTCTCTACATCGCTGTAACAAATTATTGTTAAAAAGCATATTATTCTATCTACTTTATGATAATCGAAATAAACATTAGCAGAAATTGGGTTAATTACTTGCTTCCTTATAAGTAAAAAGAAAATAAGGGGATACACTAGGTTAAAGTGATACAGTAATTTTTTTCTTAAAAGCTGGTTGCCATGTTGAAATCCGTTTTTACAACTTTCCGTGTGAGAAAAGTATTTCAAATCTGAAACAAATAACAAGGAATATATCAGAAATGGTTCATTCAACGAAAAAAACGCATATTGCATAAATTGTGTTTTTAGCGCGATCTACTTTTTTGTAATAAGTTTTTGTTATCTCTTACGGTTTACCAGCTACGAAAAATTCACCAAAATTCATTCAGAATAAAGAGGTCATTACAGGCTATTCCCAGAAAGTTCAAGATGTACATTTTATTTTCAATATAAATATCTTTAAAATACGGTATTTTAATCAAAATCGTTAGAGCCTTTTTTGAGAAAATCAAAGATTTCGATTTTTTTTCCCCATGTAAAGGGTAATTAATGTGGGTAGATTTTTCTCAACATCTTCATGTCGCATCCCTGAAAGATATTAAACTTAAATAACAAGTTCGGTATTTTACAGAATTTTCGTTTTGGAGTTATGTTCAGAAACACATGGACACACACGAACGTTTTTCTAATTTTTTTTTGGATACATGGGTCCTATAGTGTGTATTTCCGGTGAAATCACGGTATCGAATTTTTAGGTGAAATGCAATAACTTTTGTATACGCTATGTACATGATACGTGTAGATAAAGTAAAAATCCGATGTGTTTCATTCACCTAACTTTGTCTAGCTGCTCCAAATACAAAACTATTCTTACAAAAGATTATTCTTTTATTTACATCATACTAATCGAGATAACTATGAGCATAATTGACCTTATTACTTACTTCCTTTTAACTGAAAGGGAAATAGGGGAATACACTGGCCTAAAGCGACCCTCAAATCCTTTAAAAACTTGTCACTATGTGACACAATTGAGGTTCGGTTCGTTTTGTATGGTTCTTTTTGAGAAATGTAAAAGTATTTTAAAGCTGAAACGAATAACAAGCAATATCTCAAAACTGTCAGTTCCACAAAAAACATGTATGATAAAAAGTATGGATTTTAACGAGATGAACAGTTTTTGTACGCTACGTTTTTGTACCTCAATTACGGTTTACCAGTTATGCAAAATTCATCTAAATTCACTCAGAATAAAGAGATTTTCAGAGGCTATTCCCAGAAAATTCAATATATACATATTATCTGTGATGTAGATATATTTAGTATATGATACTTTAATCAAAATCGTTACAGCCGTTTTTGAGAAAATCAAAATTTTCGAAACTTTCTCCATGTAAAGAGTAGTTGGGGTGGGGGATTTCCTTAAAAATCTTAGTGTCTCATCCTTGGGAGATACTAAACATAAATACCTAATTTGTTATTTAACTGACTTTTCGTCTTATTAGCTATGCTGTCCATAGACTCACTCACTGACCTTTTTCTAAAAATGTTTTCTTCGGACTTAGAGAACCTAAAAACATATGTATTCGGTGAAATATGACATCGATCTTGGGTGGAATACAATATCTTTTCCAACTCGGGGTCTCTTGAATTTGTGGCAGATACACTCAATCACACTACAGAGGCGGAGTTGTGTATTGAAACACAATTCTCTGCATGGGTAGAGAAATTCAATGTATGTTAAAACGAAACGATTTTTCTTTTATTTAGGCTTCCTAAAGTTAATTTCACATTTCTATCATTTCTCTTATTTTAGAGCAGTGGACATTATTCTCCTGGGAAATATAAAGTATTAAACAATTTATGAATTCTCTGTAAAGGTTGATTGTATGTCCAAATAAATTTTAAGTGTAATTATTTTCCTATGCAAAGTTGCTACCTTGTTTGAAATTGCGTTGTCGCATCTGACAATGTGATCTATTGCTTTAACGGGTTGTCTCAATTCTCTTTTCGGCTTTAACTAAATAAGTTAGCTATACATATAATCTCAATAAGCTAAACAATTCTAGAGTGTTGGTGTCTACTCTAGTAAAAAACATCACATGGAAAGTTATTACATTTTAACGAAGAGTTAATCATGTCCAGCAATTGCCTTGCACTACAGGATATATCAGAAATTGTGCCAGACTAATGATAAAAAAATCGGTATTTTAAAGCAACTAAACGATTTTAACTTAAATTTTGCCATTGATATTTTACCATAATGAGGTTAATTTTCTGGTAGAAAAGTTTCATTGCATATAAATCTGAAACAAACTTTTCGGGAGAAACGAAAAACTTACAACAGGAAAAGCAATTAATGAAAGTTTTTTCTAGAAAATACTTAAGCATAATATGCTAATTAAGTAACGTAATTGCATTAAACGATTTACTTTAAAGAGGTGCATCATTATATAAATTTAATTTGACCTTTATACAATTTGGCGTGTCATGGAGGGGATTTTACATTTTGATATACACATTTTGGAGTAATACATTTGGATGCAGTGCTGCCTTATTTTCAAACATACATATTAACCATCTAGTACACTCATTAAATAAAGAACGCATTAATATTTTATATGTTTTATTTATTAAGACAGTACACATACATCTAATTAATTTCCTTTCTTCTTAACATAACAAATAGGAATAACAGAATTTTTTGGTTTTGCAAAAAATCGATAGCTCATTACTACATCCAGATTCCTCCTCTAAACAGTCACATTCATAGTAATCACTATACATCACTCTGTGATCATTCGGCGAAGAACTTAAGCTGCTTCGCCTGTTTCCAATTTTCTCCAAAATTTAAATTCAACATCTTATTTCTCTTCTTCTTTAATTTGACCTCCTAATGGTGGTAAACTCTTTCCTGTGCATTCCTTTGGAATATTATTCTACATTTGGTCAATGTTTTAAGATGCTTAGAAGAGCTATTAGAGAAATAGAATAGCTCTGTTTTAAGTTTCTCATTCAAGTATAGGCAACTGAAAATCAACTTGAAAGCATGTCAGTTCTTTGTAACTTTTTAACTGTCAATGTTTTCCTAGTATCCTTGTTTCTCCAATTTCCTAGTGAATTTATACTTCTGAGGATTCAGAATTTCTAGAATTGTGAATAGCGCATTCTCGATACGCCCAAAGATTCTATCTACTGGAAAAATTGAGTACCCATAAATATGGAAATAGAAGCACAGTTCTTTCACGTGTAATGATATGTAGCAAAATGTGACTGGGTAAGTTTTTTACATCTATGACACTACAAATCATAATTTTTTTAAATACTTTAGTAAATTTAAAATCAAATATTACAAAATCTCTTTTTAAAATTAATAAATTTAAACGTAATCACTGTAACAGAAGTAATAAATATCACTTATATTACGAATTACTACCGTTTCTGATTTTCACCATCACAAAAAAAGCGAATGGTTGTTATGAACATCATAATAAGAGACCCATGCTCAGCGTAACAAGAGTGAAGTCCACAACAGCAACTATTTTCTAATAGATTGGCGGAAGATGGATTAATACACCAAGAAGTTGGACATACAGTTTAGAGGTCCCCCAATGGTCTACTCTGCATAGCGTTGATACCACGATCAGAGGAAAATATATTACTCCTATTCCCCACATTAGAACCTCGGACGGACCTAACTAAAGACGACCTCAGCGTAGAATTAAGGATAAACGATTGGGTATAATAGATCGGATTAAAGAGGGTACATGGGATGTCAGAGGGCTTAAAACAAAAGAAGAACTAAATAATCAAAACATTGATATAGTAATACTTACTGAAATAAAAAAGAGGCTGAAAGGAACAAAATATATTGATAACCATATATTAATATACAGTGGAACACCTCAAGACAGAAGAGTTTGTAGATGTACTAATTAATAACACAAGGGGAACAAAAATAAGCTACAAATATGTACGTGAAAGAATGATAACTAAGGTTAAAAATAGATAAGAATTCTTTAAACACTGTAGGAGTGTATGCATCAGAGAAAGGGAAAATTGAAGACTCCCGCCATTTTCTGTAAGAAATTACAAGCAGAACTAAATAATATTAAAAACATGAAAGTATTATCTTAGGTGGTGATTAAAATGCCAGAGTTACCAACCTTCCAATCTCAGGCATAATAGGTACATTTGGAGAAGATGTAATAAATAGAAATGGACAAGAACTCCAACAATTTGTTACATATAATAACTAAAAATAAGGAATACTTTCTATAGGAAAAAGGACGTACAGAAGTATAGAAATCAAAGATCCTTAATAGATTACATAATTATTAGCGATATACAAAATGTAAGAGTATACAGAGCATGTTACATATGTACAGACCAGTATTTATTGGTAACCACGACACTTATAGTAGCCAAAAGGAAAAACGAAAAACTCAAAAAAAAAAAAAAAAAAAAAAAAAAAAAAAAAAAAAAAAAGAAGAACTTTTAAAGATTATTTTATATGAGAAGGAGAAGAAGCAGAAGGTATAAGAAAATTATACCAAAAAGGCTACGAGAACAATTAGAAATAAACACGATTAAGTGAAATCTAAATGAAGAGCAAGAAAATATGACATGTATTATAAATGCTGCAAATGAAGCCACGAAAGAGGATTAAAGATATGGAGTGACGAATAGAGAAGTTGTGAGAGATAAAAAATTAGCTTATTTAGAATACTTACAAAAGGAAACTGAAGAATCTATATATATAAACAAAAACAAATGGAGCCAAACAAATAACTCAAACAGCTCAAAGATTCCTGGGAAAGATTTAGTTCTAACAGAGCACGATGTGCATGATAGACAATCTTTGGCATTTTAAGTGATGAAACAAATAGAACAGAAAAAGATTCTGCAAAATTAATTATCATTGGCATGAAAACACGGGAAAATCACTACAGAGAATTATGATTATAAAACACCATTCTGAAAATAAAGATGAATCAGAAATATACAGAATTATTTTAAACGAAATGCGGAACGATTTAAAGAAACGATAAATAGAAAAGCACTGGATATAGATAGTATAATGAACTGATAAAAGTATGCAGGTTTATTTGCAGAAATAAGATTACCACACCTAATAAGTGGATGTTGGAAGACAGGTAAAATACCTGGAAATTGGAAGATAGGTGAAGTTATATCCCTCTTTAAAGAAATAGATTAGATAGTAAAAATTATAGAGCTATTAGCTTAATGAAGTTCACTAATAAATTATATGCAAAAATAATAGATCGAAGAAGATGTCACTTTTAGAAGAACTACTACAGGATTTAGAAAAATGTTAATGTGTTTATTATAAAGAGACTAATTGAAAAGAAAAGAGAATTTAATTTGCCAATATATTTGTTGTTTTTTGATATTAAAAATGCCTTCGGCTGAGTGATTAGAACGAAATTATGGGAAATAATGAAAGAACGAGGATACCCACTCTACTTAATAAAATCAATCCAAGATCTATATGAAGAAACAAAAGTAAGCAGACGAGAAAAGTTCAGAGGAAATTTCAATTAATCAATGGGATAGTTAAGGATAAACTGCATATATTAACATTATAAAACAATGCGAAAGTGGTAAAACAGGAGAAAAAGATCACAAGAATTTTAATAAATCAAGAAGTTAGTTAAGGATGTAGTTCATCACCTACTTTTAGAAAATGTATTTACGGTAATTTGACGCCGTTTTCACTGGTTTGTAGAGGAGTCTTTGAAGTTTACATTGTGAACTCACAAATGCTCAATATGGGCTCCTCCAGTCACACGACACACATCCATGCGATAATCAAGTTCATCCCAAACCTTTTGTAACATATCTGCATCAACATTTGCCACGGCTTGTCTGACACGTTGTTTCAAGTCGTCTAAATTAAGAGGAAGTGGAGGGACAAAAACACGGTCTTTCACGAATCCCCATAGAAAAAAGTCACATGGTGTGAGATCAGGGCTCCTTGGTGGCCAATATGCAAGAGCATTATTGTCGGTTGTAGCACGGCCAATCCAACGATGTGGTAGGACTTCATCTACGTAATCTCTAACATCTGTGTGCCAATGAGGCGGTGCTCCGCCTTGTTGGAATACAAAGTCATCCTGTTGCTCATTCAGTTGAGGCATCAACCAGATCAGTAACATGTCAAGATACCTAGCACCGTTGACTGTTTGCTCTGCAAAGAAAAAGGGACCATACACCGTCGTGTGAGATACCGCACAAAACACGTTGATTTTAGGAGAGTCCCGCACATGTTGCAATACAGCCCTCGGAGGTTCAGTTCCCCATATTCGGACATTTCGTGTATTCACTTTTCCACACAGGTGGAAAGTTGACTCATCGCTGAAAATGATGCGCTCACAAAAACCAGCATCGTCTTCATCATGTCGCAACATGTCGATGCAAAAGTCACGCCGTATGACCTTATCTTCTTCACTCAGAAACTGCAACATCTGTAATCTGCAAGGCATCATGTGCAGTCGCTTCCGCAAGATTTTCCATACAGTTTGCTGTGGAATTTGTAATTGCATGCTTGTCCTAGATGTCGATTTCTGTGGGCTTCTTATGTAGGCAGCACGAACACGTTCAACGTTTTCTTCCGAAACTCTTGGTCTTCCCGAACTCTTCCCTTTGCACAAACATCCCGTTGTCTCGAATTTTCTATACCAGTCATAGATTGACTGTCTAGTCGGTGGCGTTTTGTGGTAACGTGTTCCAAAATGTCGTTGGACAACAGTTGCTGATTGCGTTCTAGCAAATTCCAACACACAATATGCCTTTTCCACAGGATTTTCCGCCATTTCAGCTTCTGCAACAACAAACAAAACACTACAGCGTTACCAATAGTAACAAACGAAACTTTGACAGTTTCTCAACATACCTCCAAAATAATTAGGTTGCTATCTTTAATAGTTTTGTTTTACAGGCAGTTGAAGTTGTCTATTTCTTTTGTAGTAAACCTGTATATATATTATATATTTATGTGTAAATTGACGACTTTATAAAACAGGCCTTAGATTGAACAATAAAACAGATATTAATAATTTAATTTTCGACGATGATTTAGTCTTATTACATCATGATGAAAATATATTACAATTGGCTGCTCATAAACTGAATATAATATGCAATGATTATAATTTTAAAATGTCAATAAGCAAAAAAAGTAATGGAATGTTGTGGAAAAAGCACTCCGCACGCAAAAATAATCATTACAGTCAAAATGATTGAACATGTATCCCAATTTAAATATTTAGAATGTGATGCCAGCTATGAATACGATAAAGATGTTGAACACAAAACTTGCCCGTTCCAAGCTATATGTGACAATAAATAGAGGATTGAATAACAAAGCCCATAAACGAAAAAAATTAAATTTTATACATCATTGGTTGTCCCCATACTTCTATCTGGAAATGAAACTTGGATTATTACTACCAATCAAGAAAGTAACATCCAAGCAGCTGAGATGAAATTTTTAAGTACAGTAAAAGAGTGTATTAGAATGGACCAGATAAGAAACGATGATGTCGATCTACTCCATTGAAGAAAAGATAGCTAACTACAAGAAATAGTGGAATGAACATGTAGAAAGAATGGAAGAGAGTAGATTACCAAAGAAAATCTTGTATTATTTTCCGAGAGGAAGTAGAGAGTTGGACGTCCTCGGAAGAGATGGTCATAGATTTAATAGTGAAGATGGAACAGCAATCAATGCGTAAACCACAAAGTGAAGAAGTACCTGCTGTGTCAGTCTGGATGTTTCAGTTGATTAGGCGCTGACCTTCTGATCTGAAGATCGCGGGTTAAAACCCTGGTTTTTTTAACTGTATTTTGACATATTAAGTGCTCTTGCAGAACGAAATTGCAGATAGGTCTAATATAATGCTGTGAATTGGAGTGTTGTTAAGATGCAAAATATTTATATAATATTTGCATCAACTGTAAATCAAAGCCAAAAGATTTAGTTTTATTGGTCCTTTGTCATTCGCCTTCTCCGTTACATAATTTAGTCCACCTAGCTCCAGCAGTAGACCTTTTTTTTTTAATAATAGAGTTTAACGCTCGCTTTTACTCCGTATAGCATGACAGCCGTTGATACATAGAAAGAAGATGGAGCACTGGTAAAATGCAATGGCGGGGAAATGCGCCCCGCACCGTTTTCTCCACCACAAATCCCACATGCAGTCATTTGGACATTTCGTGTAGTCATTTGGACATAGGTAAAGAAGATATTACCTTTAAGCCAAAAATCGTTTTAGGTATAAAACAAAAACAAGAAACAATGCATTTTTAGATAAAAGATCCGTGTGTGCGTGTGTCTGTGAACACGATTACTCAAAAAGGAAAAGTTGGTAAAGTGTAAAAAATATGAAGCTGGTGCTTATTTAAGTTTAGTATCTTCCAAGGATGTGACATGAAGATTTTGAGAAAATTTTCCCCCATCCCAAACTACTTTTTATATGGAAAACATCACGAAATGTTTGATTTTCCCAAAAATGGCTATTACATTATGATTAGAATACCGTATATTAAAGATATTTAATTCACAAATAAAATGTATATCTTAAATTTTCTGAAATAGCCTCTGAAGGCCTATTAATAAATTTGTTGAGTTTTGCCTAACTAGTGAACTGGTAAAGCGATTGACAAAAACTTACTGCACAGAAAAATGTAGGTCTCATTGTAATACACAATTATATCAAACATTTTTTCATGGAGCTGACCATTTCCGTCCTTTAAGTAACAACTCTTTCTGTATCTTTTGGTGAATGTTTGCATTTAAGGCATTGGGTTCCGGAGGTTGTTTTTACTTTCATATGCCGCCTTTATCGCCTATTTTACCTTTGGAGCAATTGAATTATCACGCAATCTCTCTCCCTTTCTCTCTCTCTCTCTCTCTCTCTCTCTCTCTCTCTAATTCCACACCTTTGGAAGGATCGGAAATAATCTTAAGGGACATTCTTAGTGAAATTTTGACTACAGTCAACAAAAAATCGATTATTTTTGTATTACAAATAATTGTTTTGAAATCTTTGGGCGGCTATAGAGAATCAATATTTAGCTGTTCTTCCCTTGCTCTACACAGATTTGAAAATCGACAATACAACTATTTCCTAGCATTCTATTTCATAAAACAGCCTTTTCTCAAAATTACACTTTCAAATTTTTTACCCTCTCAGCTTTTTTTAAAATAATAAAGTTTCCAAAAATGTACAAAAGCATCCATTTTTATTAAAAATTACACAATCATCCTTACATCAATAGTAGTTTTTCCAAAAAATATACATATATAACTTTATGAAAAATTATTAATTTTAGAGAATGAAATTTCTTAACTTTTAAAAAAAATAAAATCTGCGGTGTACTACTTACATCACTTTCTCTAGCTGTTCCACAAAAAACTTACCATACAAAAGATTATTATTATTTTATCCATTTGAATCTATTACAGATAAAATGTAGCAGAAATGGTCTTATTAATTGCTTCATTGTAATTAGAAGAGAAATAATCAAATGCATTATACTAAATAGTCACACCTTGTAAAACTTATTGCAGTGTGAAACAATTGAAATTCTTGAGTAAAGCAAAGGAGATGAAATGAAAGTTGATTTCCCATTTGAGAAAAGTTTAAGGAGTTTAAAATTGAAACCAATGACAACGAATAGCTCGTAAACGGTGAACTCTATAAAAATAGGTATGGCATGAATTGTGTTTTTAACGATATCTACATTTTTCTGTAGTGAGTTTTTGTCTATCTCTTACAAATTATACAAACGTCATCCAGAATGTAAATGTCCTCAGAGTTATTCTCAGAAGGTTCAAGTTAAGCAACATGTTTGTCCTGAAAATATATTTATAATGTGGCATTTTAATCAATTGTTGGAGCTTTTTTTGAGAAAATTAAAAATTTTGAAAAAATGTTCCATATCAAAGGTAACGAAGTGGAAGGATTTTCTGAAAATCTTCGTACCGTATCCTCGGAAGATAGAACCTAAATACCAAGTTTGGTACTTAACTGCCTTTTCGTTTTGAACACACACGCACACACACACTCTTCTAAAAATGCTTTTTTGGATTCAGTGGTTCTCTAAACATGCATTTCGGGTGAAACTTCATAAAAGAATTTTTGGGTAGAATACAATATATTCCTCCACTACCTACCATGTACATTATAAATAGGTGCTAGAAAAAGTAATAATCATTCCGTAATCAAAGTTATTGAAATATCCCCTATTTAACATCTTGTGTGGTTCAAAGCTGTAATTTACAAAATGCTAACCAATTCTTTCTCCCCCCCCCATCCCCTTAATTGTGAGGCGCATGGGGCACTGTGGCTATACAATAAATTTACTTCATAAAACGTATTAAGTAATTTATATCTTGATGAGTATTTAAACTATTATAATGAAGTTTAGTATTCATATTATCATAACATAGTAATCAAAGTAAAACTCTCAGAAAAACCTATACAGAAATAGAGAAATAAGAAATGTCACTCTCAATGTCCCTTAACTAAAGAAAAATTACCATCCACCAGCCAGATACCGAACCCAAGAACTCTGGTCTTGAAAGTAACATACCAACCACCAAATTACAAAGGCAGACGAGATATAAGGTTTCTATAGTCTTTACGTATTGAAATTAGCTCATATCTTTTAACAGCTCAGATCTGCAGCGACAGTAAACGAAAAAAATGGATGCTATAACGGGTCCCTTAAAATAAGAGTTACTCAAAGTTTGTCGTAACACATACATAAACTCTGTTAATACCGTATCTAAATACCTCATTCTAATCGTTATTAGAAGTCTGAACTATGGTGGATAGTAAAAGCCTAATATTTGAATATCAAGATTTCATTGACATACCTCTTTGAGGTTCTTGGACTCGTATTAAGCAGATTTAGAAGAATGTTAGTTTGCTAGTATATGTGTAAAACAGGAAAACTATAGTAAATAATAAATTCTAATTAATTTATTCGAACTTAACGATACAAGAGAGGACTTTTAATAAAATACATCTGCCCTAAATTGATAATGTTCTGAGAAAGTAATGTTTTTCAAAAGAACTCGTGAACAGTTTCATTAAAATGTCATGATGAGGATGAATGACGAATAACATTTTCATGTTGGCTTTTCTGGAATTGGCCTCATTTCGTACTCATTCGCTGTTTCCCATTATATATTCCAATAATTTACTTGAGCTCTTGAGAATCGGAAACCCGTAATACGTACATAGAGTATAGAGAAAATATTGTATATTATCCTTAGGAAATACATGTTTTGAGGACCCTAAAGTCAAAAGAAAAAGTTCAGTCTGTGTGTGTGTATGTGTGTGTGTCAGAATGTGTATGAGGACAGTATAGCTCAAAAACTCAAAAACCGTTAAAGGCTAAATCTTATATTTAAGTTTGGTATCTTCCAAGGATGTGACACGAAGATATTTAAAAAATCTTGCACTTCAAACCACCCTTTACATGGAAAAAAAGTTAAAATGTTTTTCTTAAACTAGCTACAACAATTTTGATTAAAATACCGTGTATGAAAAACATTTATATGAAAAATAAGATATATATCTTGAATTTTCTAGGAATAGCCCTCTTCTGCTGAATAAATATTGTATAACTAGTAAACCGTAAGAGACAGACAAAAACTTACCTACAAAATAGAAACATCTCGTTAAACACACAAGGTTTATGCTATATATACTTTTTTGTAAAGTTATGTTTTCGAGAACTTCCTCTTTATTGGTTTCAACTTAAACTACTCAAATTTTTCTGAATCGGAAGGTCACCTTTCGTTTTATCTCTCCGCCATGCAAAGCGAGGACCGAATTTTAATTGTTTCATACAGTTTCTACTTTTTAAAAGCTTTGACTTTCGCCTTGGCCTAATTTCTTCCCTTATTTCTCGTCTACTTAGAAGGAACTAATACAAACATTTCGGTCAATGGTATTTCGATTACCACAATGTAGATAAAGGAATAATCTTTTGTAGCAATAGTTTTAGAGAACGTCATGTGATTGCAACACATCATATTTTTGATACCAAAATGAGCCGTCATTTACACAACTTGCATATGTTTAACTACAGAAAAATAAATCTATTGAAATCTAATTCCTAATTGGAAATAACTTCCAGGCCAGCTAGTACTTCAATTTATCTTACGTTACTGCGAAACAAGAGGGATTGCAAATAGGTGTTAAGTATTCGAAGTATAATTCGAAGAGGAGTATAGAGGATGGATAGAGGGTTTAGAAAACAAATCTTATTTGATCTGATAACTAAGCGGGTGAAAGACAGCATTTTTTCATTGCTAATAATATCAAAAACACCTTTAGGTATAGACACGTAAATAAGGACCTCGAGTATATTAAAAGTGTGGGTAATTTTTATTTGAATAGAAACATTACCTTAGGATTTATGAGACGAGGGCAATATATATTTAGTTGTTTTTTTCTTGAAAAACCAGTAATAAGTCCATAAAGAACCGGACTCATTTATTACAATTTTAAATGCATATTTAAAATTCAGAACACACACCATGTACTATCAGCGTATTATTTTAAGCCAACCAATATGCCATGAATTATATAAAAAATGCTACAGAGCTGTCGTTTTATAACATGAATGGGGAAAGCATGACATATAAAATGCCCAGCGTGCACGGCAGTGGTCAATCTATCGACACACAATGCAATAAAACTTCTGGCATGCCAATTGCAAACATTCGTCCGTAATTTATCATTTCTCCTATTGTTCAGACGTGGTCTGTATGCAGGTTAATACATTATGTAGCGACATCCATAGCGTAAACCAGTTTTAAGTAATAGAAGACTCTCGCATAAGTTCATTTTCCTCATAAACGTACTTGTTTAAATATTAATGTTTTTTACAATTGTACACGATATAAAGATAAAGGAATGTAATTATACGTTAAAAGTTAACATTATCCCTATACTAAAATGTGTCCTTATCCAGAGATACAAGAATGGATGGTAGGAGAGATGTTATGTCAAATCATTTAAGCAGAAAAACTCTTTCCTTTTATTTCAATTAACGTCACCAATTCGTTTGATTTTTTTCTAGAACAAATAGGCTTAATCCATTAATTGCATTGGGTAAACGCGACATCAGTTAGGGATGTATTTCTGACGGCAGTAGTGTTTTCCTCTTTCCTTGCATAGGGATATGTTAGTTTATAATGTCGGGAACAAAACATCAATCCAACACGCAGGCTATCGACTCCTCCCTGCCTGGTGTACGTTGACTGGTTTCAGCTATTTTGGAGCAATTGAACTATTATTAAGTACCTTCTGTTTACTTGAATTGATACAATTTACTGTTCATATTTACTGCTATAAATGTATGACTTCTTTCGAACTGAGCTAGATACCAATTAATTATCAGAAGATGTAATATTCACTGCTATAAATATGTTATCTTAATGATCAAGAGACATATAATAACTTCAATTGACTCAACTTATATGTTTATAAAATTGTAATTAAATAACCGCTTGGGTAACATTCACTGCTTTAAATGTGAACTTTTTTAAGAATTGTGCTCAATTATGCTCGAATTATACTCGTATCCATTGTTATAGATGTGAACATATTGTAGCCGTTATAATGCGTTTACACTGATGCTGACTAAGTTTAGCAGCCTATCTTATTATGTTAATATTATATCTTTTAATTTTATTTATTCATTTATTGTTGCTCCAACACCTGTATCATATACGACAATACTTCATTTGTTACTTTTCAATTAATTATGGTACGACTACGAAACCAATTAACATTTGTATATGTTCCCCATCAGAAATACAAATACTAATGTCCGAAAAGACATTAGAATAAAGAAAATATTCTCCCAATAATTAACCTACGATTACGTATCCCTAACGAAAAATATTGCACACACTATCTCTGCGCTGAATGGATGTCCGCACAGTTGATTGAACAGTTGGCGATTCAGTGCCAGCATCGAGCAAGACTGCTCACTCTACTTTACTCAAAGAGCAACCGGTTGGTGACGGCTGTAATAAAGTATTTTATGTGTACTATAAATGCTTAGTTCTTACATAAGAGAACCAATAAATAACTTCCGAATTGATACATATGAGTATAAGCGTACGTTAAACACTACCCCGCCAAAAAAAAAAAATCGGTGCACAGAAGCGGTTGAGTACAGCTTTGATGCTATCGAGTGGAATGACTCCGCGTGTGGGGCTCGCGGCAGTCCCCGGCTTTTATTTCCGTTAGACCGGCCAATCTGACCTTGGGGTTTTAGCCGTTTTCCCAGGTAGGTAAGGAAGGCTGCGATTATTTCTTTATAACCGCTGTCCCCCCATTTCTATCATTTTATTTATTTCTCCTTGTCATGTTCCATGATCGGAGGATCGGGCGACTGGATGGCGTGTTGAAGCTCTGGTGGTAAAATTTACTTTGAATAACTTTACGGACCTCCATGTATGACGAACTATTAGGGAACTATCCAAAAATCTTATTCCTTCCATTCACTTGACTTTCTCTACATGTCTGTTAAAAATCTTATTCTTCTACCTAATTCATGGCAGAAATAGTCTTATTATTTGCTTCCTTTTAAGCAGAAGATAAATAATGGAATACACTAGGCTAATGTGATAGTCAAATGTTTAAAAAGCTGATTGGTATGGGATTTAAGGCTATTCCCAGAAAATTCAATATATATAGTATTATTTATCATGACATATTTAATATATATCTTTAATCAAAATTGTTTGAGCCAATTTTGAGATAACCAAAATTTTCGGAATGTTATCCAGGTAAAGGATGGTTAGTGGTGCGGGAATTATCTTGAAAATCTTCGTGTCGTATCCTTAGAAGACGCTGAACCTGAATACCAAGGACTCTTCCTTTTTTCGTTCACGCACACAGACCTTCATTTTTCTAAAAAGCCTTTTTTGATTCAGGGGATCTCAAAACATATATTTCTGGTGAAATTTCGGTATCGAAGTTTTGAGTGGAATACATACCTTTTCTATACACTGCGTACACAGTACTGTAGAGAAAGTAATTCAAGATTTAAAAAAAAAAAAAAAATCCCTGTGTGTGTGTGCGCGCATGTAGGGGGGATGATAGAGTGAGTAGACGGAATAACTAAAAAAAGAAAGTCGGGTAAATGCTAGTCTTGATTTTTAAGGTAATTACGTTCTAAGAAATGTGTCACAAAGATTTTCAATAAAATCCCCTCAACCTAAACTACTCTTTATATGGGCAATTTTTGTAAAGGTTTAGTTTCTCAAAAATGGCCTAAAATTTTAATTAACATTGCATATGTTTTAAGAGTTCTCTTTTTTTTTTTTTTTTTTTTTTTTTACAAATAACATAATCTTTACTTTTCAGCGTATAGCCTCTGAGCTACTCTTCATCCTGGTTGATTTTTGCATAACTCGTAAACCTTACGAAGTTGACAAAATGTCTAAAGCTCTTTAACACACGATTTATGTCTCATACATTTTTGTATAGAGTTAACAATTCCAGAGATAATCTTGTTGTAGGTTTACACTTTCCAATACTTATACATTTCTCAAATGGAAAATCATCATTCGTTTTCTTTTTCATACTTATCCCATAAAAGAAGACAGTGTTTCAATCTCATCACTCAGCGACTAACTTTTAAACGATTTGACTGTATTTAGACGTGTATTCTTCCCGTATCTCTCTTGTATCTACAAATAATTGAGTAATAACATTATTTCTTTTAATGTTTATTGCGATTAACATGAAGCAGAGAGAAGAATTAACCTTAGTTGCAGATGAGGCAGAAAATGCCATGTGAATGCAACACCAGATATTTACATGAATAGATTTGCAGAAAAGGGGATAGGGAAAGTCGTGAGAAAACTAGATTAATCTCAGTAATAAGCTACATGAAGATTAGATTCACCACTATCAAACTTCTGGCATGTGTAATCTATAGTCCAAAAAACAAATTACAATTTTGGAAATCTTTACTCAAGTTTGGCATGAAAGTTCAATCACGTAGTAGCTCAATTATTTTACCATGAAATGAAACTTAGCTCTTCCCCTCTGCAATAATATTAAGGTAATTATCTGCGAAAATTGTGAAAAGTTGAAAAATTATATGTTTATAAGTGATCAACTATTAATTTAAAGAAAATATATATTTCTTTCAACTTGGCGCATATTACTCATGTTATGGACAGGCTCCTACGTATTAGGCACGCCCAGCTTTGAACCTTGTTTTCTGGCAAACATTTTTCTTTATCTTTCTATATTCAAAATGCCTCACACCATGCATAAACGAAAAGTCGATAGAATACCAAACTTGGCATTTAAGTTCAATATCTTCCAAGGATGTGACACGAATATTTTGAGGAAAATTCCCCACCTTAAACTATCCGAACATTTTGATTTTATCAAAAATGGCTTTCACGATTGTGATTAAAATACCGAATATTAAAAATATTTACATCACAAAATGTATATCTTGAGTTTTCTGGGAATAGCTTCTAAAGACCTGTTTATTCTGGATGAATTCTGCTAAATGTTGCATAACTGCTTAACGGTAAGCTATAGACAAAAACTTACTACACAAACATGCAAGATCTAGTAAAAACACACAATTCATTTTATACACATTTTTTGTCGTGTAGTTGGCCATTTTTGAGGTACTATTTATTATTGGTTTCAGTTACAAAATACAAACGTTTCTCATATAAGTCATTTTATATACATTTCTTTCGTGCAGTTGACCATGTTTGAGATATTACTTATTATCGGTTTCAGTTTCAAAATACTAACGTTTCTCATACGGAAATATGTCAACTCCTGGCAATATAAAGAAACGGATGGCAACCAGATTTTAAAAGATTTGACTATATCTTTAGCCTAATATATTCCTTGCTTTCCTTATACTTACAATAAATCAAATAACAAACGCAATTTCTGCTAATGTTTGTGTCGATTAGCACGATGTAAATAGAAAATAAGCTTTCTAACAATAAATTGTTACAAAGAGGCAGGGAAAGTCATGTGAATGGAATATATCAGATCCTTACTTTTTCTACCACGTTTGTAAAATGTACATAGTAGATACAGAAGGTATTCTACGATATTTCACTCAAAATTTCGATCCTGAGGTGTCAAAAGAAATAGGTCCTTTTGTTTATTTGTGCATAGAACTCAAAAACTAAAATTTGGTTAAATATCAGACTATATATATATTTAAGTTCAATATTTTCCAAGGATTGCTGCTTGCCAAGCTTCATTCCCAATACCGGCGTGTGGATTTTTCACCCGCTGGGAGAACTGGACCGGGGTGCACTCCCCCTCGTGAGGTTCCTGGAGATGTAGAAATAGCGGCTCCAGGTCATGATGACCGCATTAACCAGCCAGTCGAGTTTGAGGCGCTGACCACGTCTCACCTTTCAATACTGCACCCCATCCATGACGTCTGTCATGGACCGAGATGGGGACGCAGCGGCTGGGCGGTAGGCCAGGGTTCCTTCTGAGCTGTCGTGCCATGGAGGTCTTCTATCTTCTAAGATTCCAGATAGAGATTTGCAGGAAAATCCGTCCATCCTATACTACCCTTTATATAAGCATTTTTCGAAACTTTAGATTTTCTCAAAAATGCCCCTAACCATTTTGATTAAAAACACACTATATTAAATATATTTACATGCTAAATAAAATGCACATCCTAAATTTCCTGGGAATTTTCCCTGTAGTCCTCTTTATTTTGAATGACTTTTGCACAACTAGTAAACCGTAATAGAAACAAAAACTTACTATGCAAAATAGTAAATCTCGTTAAAACATACAATTTATATCATACACTTTTTTGTAGAACTAACCCTTCCGAGATATTTCCTGTTATTTGTTTTAAACTTTATTCAAATGGGAAGTCGTCATTCACGTTTTTGAACCTGGTCACTTTATGAGAAGGGAGCAACAATTGCATGACTTAGCCACCAGCTTTTAAAAGATTTGATTAACGCTTTAGTCTAGTATATTCCCGTGCTTTCTTCCTACTTAAAAGGAACTAAGTAATAAAAAAACATTTCTGATAATATTTATCTTGATAAACATGAAATAGAAAAAAGAATAAACTTTTGTAAGAATAATTTGTTGCAGGATAGGTAGAGCAAGTCCTGTGAATGGAACTCATCAAATTTTTCCTAAAGTTTTATATTTCCTCCCCAAAGTACATTAAACAAAATGACTGTATACTTTTTCGACATAATGCTGTAATTTTGAGGGAAAACTTTATAAAACCTTTGAAATTCAAGAGTTTTAGAAAGTACACACTATATTAATGTTTCTAAAGTAATTATGGTTCAATATAAAAGATCTAATGTAATATACATGTTAATAAACGTGTTTACTGCAAAACTTGAATTTTTATGTGAATGTCTGTGTATGTAGACATAAAAATTACTATTTAAATACCCACGCAAAATATATTTTGAAACACAGCAAAAAATGTTAATGTTACTGAAGGTAATAACTTGTTTATTTTACTACAACATATTTTATATACTGAAGGTTTTCAAAATTTCACAGATGCATTAATTAATAATTCAATTTCAGCGACATGATGCTCGCGGCAGCAGTAATATTATCTTAATAAGTGTACAAAATGAAGTGTGCTGGAATAAATACCCCCTTTCATCGCCGAGAGCAGAATGTTGGCGCTTCTCGCTGGTAGCAAATGCTCTATGCACCAGTTCGTATGTAGAGAAAGTTTAACAAGGAGAAAGTACATCCGCTCATTTGACGAAATTCATCAATTTTCGTGACGGATAGAAATGTTAAACTTAATACTAGTCTATGTTACCCGTTCAATAACCTCTACTTGGAACAGCTGGGACATTTTTACAGCGTATTGCTTGTGAAAAAGTTGTCACTTTTACTTTCTCTATACATACTATGTACATAGTGTATAGAGTAGGTACTGTATTCCACCCAAAAATTCGATATCGAGATTTCAACGGAAATTATGTTTTAGGGTCTCCTTTATAAAAAAAAATTACAGAAAAAGGATCACGCGTGCGTGCACGCGTGTGTGAATACTATAACTCAAAATTGAAAAGTCGGTAAAATACTAAACTTGGTATTCAAGTTTAGTATCTTCTAGGGATGCGACACGAAGATTTTGAGAAAAATCTCCCCACCCCAAACTACCCTTTAAAGGGAACTTTTTTCGAAAATGATTTTCTCAAAAATGGCTCCAACGGTTTTGTCTAAAATATCTTATATTAAAGACAATTACCTGACAAATAAAATTTATATGTTGAATTTTCTGGGAATTGCCTCTGAAGACTACTTTATTCTGGATGAATTTTACGGAATTTTGCATAACTGCTAAACCGTAAGAGATGGACAAAAACTTACCATACAAGAAATGTAGAGCACGTTAAAACATACAATTTATGTTATATACATTTTTTCGTGGAGTTTATCATTTTTTACTTATTCCATGTTTCGGTAATCCCTTATTTCGCTTCTACTTGCATGGAAGCAAGTAATAAGACTACTTCTGCTATTTGTTTCTCGATTATCATGAAGTAAATAGAAGCATAAGCTTTTAATACTGATTTGCTTATGAGATGTAGAGAAAGGCATGTGAATGGAACACGTCAGATTTTTATACATAATAATTGTTCACAGTTCAAATAGTAGGAGTAGCATATGCATTATGAGAAAGCAGTTTAGCCTACATAAAATCTAGAACATAGTTTGGGCACGACCCTGTTTTCTTCCGCTGCCCTTGGGACCGTCTCAAGACATTTTGAATTAAAGAATAAACGCTTCTGGCTTCTGGTGCATATCGGCCGTCGCAAAAAAAAGGATATGCCAATAAATTTGGCTTGTCAGAACAGAATAGAGTTTAAAATGTGTGAGGATTGACTTTACTAAATCCTCCAACTGAATACTAGGCTCATTATATTGGCGCTTTTTATTCAATTATTTACTTATTACTTTCTCTATACGCACTATGCACATAGTGTATAGAGAAGGTATTGTAATGCACACAAAATTTCGATTCCGATATTTCAACGGAAATACATGTTTTGAGACCTCCTGAATCCAAAATAGCATTTTTAGAAAAATGCCCGTGTGTGTGTGTAACTCAAAAACGAAAAGACCGTTAAATACCAAACTTGGTATTTAAGTTTGGTATTTTCCAATGATGCCACACGAAGATTTTCAAAAAAATCCCCCGCCCCAAACTACCCTTTTCGAAAATTTTGATTTTCAAAAAAATGGCTCTAACGATTTTGATTAAAATATCTCTGAAGACTACTTTATCCTGGGTGAATTTTACGTAATTTTGCAAAACTGGCAAACCATAAGAGATGAGACAAAAACTTAGCATACAAAAAATGTAGAGCACATTAAAACACACAATTTATCATACATACTTTTTTTTCGTGGAGTTGAGTTTTTTTAGTTACTCCTTGTTTTTGGTTTCAGTTTTGAAAAACATTATTTTCTCATACAGGAATTGCTCAACTGCTGTCCACAGAAGTAAAGGAACTTCAGTTACATAGCAACCAGGTTTTGACTATTACTTTCCTATACTACTCTTATTTCGCTTCTACTTACAAGGAAGCAAGCAATAAGACTTTGTGCTAATTTTTTCTCAATTAGCATGAAGTAAAAATAGAAGCATAATCTTTTTAAGAAAAGTTTGTTGCAGAGAGGTAGAGAAAGTCATGTGAATGTAACACATCAGATTTCTTTTAGAACAAAGAGAGACCTTGTTAGCATTCAATATGCTTAGAAATATAACGAGCACTAAAAATATCAATCATTTGGACAGTACAAGTATTTGAAACTGCCTTCTATTCATTTCTCTGTTCACTCTGAGAAAGAGAAGGGGCAGAGGTTGTAGACAACGTGCAAGAGCCTTCTATTTCTTAACACGCTCTGTTGCTGCAGTCATTTCCATCTCATCTGCAACAGAAGTGAAAATTGGTTTCCTGCTTTTATGTCTAGCTGTCAGTAATGAGACCTATATTCTGAGTCATAAATCACTCTCTTACTCGACCAAGAGTATTTCTCCGCACGCAGAAAGAATTTTAATCTTCAGTAACATTACCTTATACCTCCTGCATATGCTAGCCAACAGTGTGTGTGTTGCATTCACATGATATTCTCTATTTATTCCTTGATAAACTATTCTTACATAAGCTATTTCCTGTTAATCCAGGTAAATTTTCAATTCACATCTATACTTTTCGTTATACAACTACATAAAGTGGTGGTCAAGAGTTTTAATTAGCCGCCATGTGATGACTTAGAAATTCCATGCTCTTTGCACAACCATTACAACACAGTATCGTATTTTAAAATGCAATTCAATAACTTGAAACTGATTTAATTCCACAAAAATGAGAAGTGTTGTAAAACAAGTTTTACACTTTTTGTCTACATGAAATGGTTTATCAAGTATGCATATATACAATACGACCTTAAGAATGAAGACTTCAGGGGCTATTTCCAAAAAGTCAAAATATGCATTTTATTTTCTCTACAAATAAGGTACATATTTTCATCAAATTCATTGGAACCATTTTTCAGAAAATCTAAAATCAGATAAAAATCCATATAAAGGTTAGCTTTGGGTGCAGAATTTTCTTGAAAATTCTAGATGTTTTCTTTGGAAGATACTGAAATTACATTCAAAGTTCAACATTTATCAAACGTTTAGTTATTTTATTTGCGGTCCCTTTCTAAAATGATTTTGGGGGATTAGAATCCTCAAAACTTGTATACCCGATGAAATCTAGACTTGATAAGTTTGATGAAAACAGTACTTATTGCAAGTGCGTACGTAATCGAGAAATTAAAATGCGGGTGAATTATTTTGTAATTTACTACAAATATACGTATTTATTTAGTATGTATCGGATATGATTAGATTTTGCACACTTCCAAATACATTCATCTTAATTCTCACTAACAATCAAGCAAAATTTCGGCTGTTCTTGCGATTTTACTTTGAAGTTTGCAGCAGCAGTTTCTATGGAACTCTCCAGCTAGGGTGCATGAAATTCCAATTTAAAATGATCATATTCCAGCAAATTATTTGTGGATCTCTTTTGTTCTCATTCGGCGCTGTCCTGTGACAGGTCCCTCAGGACTATTGATTTAATTGAGGCTGCAGATATTAGCGCAGACGGTGCCGAGGTTCTGCTTGGCTTATCGCCAAAGATCTTTCCAGAACAAGGACGAGAGACAGAATAATGTGCACGCTTTGTCGATAAACTTTAAAAGGTATTTATTGTTCTATGATGGAAAATTCACCGCATCGTTACATTACATTTCAAAGCAAAATCAATTAATACCTTCGATATATTCCAATAAGCAGCACTTCAAGAAAACGCTCTAGAAAAACAAAGATTTGCGCTAGTTGGTCATGTTCTCATTCGGAATGTCCAGAAAGCCCGAGTTAGCAATTCGGCTTTTCGATCCGTGAGTAAAATAAATCAAATTTAGTTATTATTTTCTCATTTTACTTTCTCTAACCTTATCTAAAATAGAGGAAGTATTAAGGTACACCCAAATTCTCAGTAGCGATATATATCGGAAGTGCTTAAAGTATTTTCAACCTGAAAATAATATTTTTTGAAAACAAATACTGATGAATTTCTCTGCCTACTCTCCAGCTACTTATTCTCACAAAAGTTTACTCGTCAATTATTATTACATATTTTGTTACATATTTCATTTTAGATACAAGAGGAATAACTAAGGTAACACTCATTTGTTTTAAGAACTGGCGGTTATGAAATTCCCTTGAAAGTTTGTTCTATTTGAGCACCAGGATAAAAAGAAATAAAAACGAATGATTACTTTTCATTGAGAGAAGTATAACTATTGGTAAATTTAAACCAAAAACAAAGAATGCTTTGTAAATGGTAAGCTCTACAGCAAATGGATTTGGTATAAACTGTGCCATTTTAACCAGATCTACATGTTTGTATACCATTATTTTTTCAATCTATTACGATTTACCAGTTATGTAAATCATCCTGAATAAAAAGGACTTCAGAAGCTAAAAAATGCAAAATACTAATTTATATATGGTTATATGTTTTAATAAAAATCTTTCACAATCGCCAAAGATTTTCTATGTCAAGGATAATTTGGAATGGGGGATTTTCTTAAAAATATACTTGTCACATCCTTTGAAAGATGCAAAACTTAAATATCAAGTTTTCAGTTTTGAGCTGTGCTGTTCAGAGATAAGCGAATTTATACACATGGGACATCCTCTAAAAATGCGTTTTATTTATTTTCGCTATCCACGTTAAGATGGACTCTACAAAGTAAAGACGTAAAAAAGTCAGCGTGCACATGTGTAGCGTAACATAAAACGGTAAATAATAAATGTGTTGTTTAAGTGCAAAAAACAAACTATAATTTACATGGAAAATATGTGTTACTATTTATTTTCTTAACAGTGGATATAACTATATTGTATCATATAAATTACATGATTTTCTTAATCCAATAATATGCATTTTATCTGCTTTAGGCGTACTTTTTTATCACTTCATATTCATTGAAATAAATATTTGTAAAAATAGTTAATTACACAACTGTCCGTTCTAGATACAATAGGGATAGAGAAAACTGAATGAATAGTCAGATGTTGAAAAGCTAGCCAAGATATATAGTAGTATATTTATATTTTCACGAGATGGCACAAACAATGCCACAAATCTTTAAAATGGCAACACAATTAAAAATTCAAACTAGTAAAAACGGATATATTCGAAATGGGCTGTCACCAAAAGAAAAGTTTTTTTTTCTTTTCTTTTTAATAAAGTGTGTGTTTAAAGGCTTAACTATTTTTGTGTAGTACACATTATGTCTTATTGTTAGTTATACATAACTATTTCTGACTGAAAACTTCACAGGCTATTGTCAGAAAATTCACAATAAGCATTTTATTTGTCACGTAAGCTATACTTACATACAAATACCAAGTTCAGTATTTATCACGGCCTTCATATTCGAGTTATGCTGTTCACATACACAAATGCTTGCGCGCCGGAGCACAAACCCTCACAGCGGCGTATGGGCGAGTTTTCTGCGGGTTCTCCGGTTTCCCCCTCCATCTCATTCCACCAATGCTCCATCTTCACTCCATATATCATCTGTGGCATCGCCTGCGTTGAACACTATAAAAAAAATCCTCACAGAGATACACGTCGAATATGTGTCTAAAAATCTTGACGAGTTGCATCCAAATGACTTACTCCGCACTCTGTAAAAGAGATTGTTTAAAGAATTATCTTTCTATCTAGTTCATACCAATGTAGATAAACATTAGTAGAACTCGTCTTATTACTTGCTTCCTTATAAGTAAACGCAAAGTAAGAAATACGCTAGCCTAAAACGATAGTCTAATCTTTCAAAAGCTGGTTGATGTGATTTAAATTTGTTTCTTTGCAAGGCCAGGAGTTGACAAATTCCCGTATTATATACGTTTCAGTGTTTTAAAATTGAAACCGATAACAAGCAATATCTCGTAAATGGTCAACTACACGAGAAAATGTATACGACATCAATTGTGTGTTTTAACAAGATGTACATTTTTTGTGTAGTAAGCTTTTGTATGTCTCTTACGGTGTATCAGTTATGAAAAATTCAGCAAAATTCATTCAGAATAGAGAGATCTTCAGTGTATACTTCCAGAAAAGTCAAGATATACATTTGATTTGTCTTGTAAATACTTTTAATCTACGGTATTTTAATCAAAATCGTTAGAGGCATTTTTGAGAAAATCAAAACTTTGATTTTTTTTTTCATATAAAGGGTATTTTGGGGAGGAGGGTTTTCTTTAAAACATTCATGTTGCATTCTTGGAAAACAAACTTAAATACCAAGTTTGACATTTAACGATCTTTTAGTTTGTGAACTATGCTGTCCAGTCACACATTCACACGCAGACGTACAGGACCTTTTCTAAAAAAAAATTTTGGACTCAGGGAACATCAAAAGGTATATTTTCGGTGAAATCTCGATATCGAATTTTTGGGTGGAATACAACATATTCTCTATACACTATATATAGTATGTTAAAGCAAAAATTAGGATGATATAAAGTGAAATTTATATTATCTTGGGGTATTGAGTTTTTCTTAAATTAAGATGTGAGGCTATTATGGGTATTTGAATATTTAATGGGAATTTGTATATTAATTAATGTATTTTGGTTTATGTAATGCATTCATGAACAATTCCTAGTATTGGAGTAATTTTTTTAAGCTTAGAAGAACTCTAAATTTGTATTTCCACTGAAATACTCAAGAGATTTTTGGGTAATATACAATGGCTATACTTGATATTTAGGTTCAGTATTTTCCAAACATGAGACACAAATATTTCAGAAAAATTCCTGAGAACAAACTACCGTTTATATGGAACATCTTTTGCTCTTTTGCCTTCAAAATATTGCTAAATTTTGGAATAAATATCGTATATTTAAAATATGTTTGTGACAGGTGTTGACCATTCTGGTAATAGGCTGAAAAGCCCTCTATTTTGAACGACGTTTGTGTCATTGGAAGCAACAAGAAATACACAAATTCTTACTACACAGATAATAGATATTAAAACACAATTTATGCCGAATCAAAATTTTTGTGGTTAACCATTTACAAAATTTTGAATAATTACAGGTATTCTATTTCTATTAATTTCACAAACTGCAAAAGACAAAAAATATTGTTATATATAATTCTCTATTTATTATAACTATATAATAATACAAAATAGATTCCACAACTTCCATATTCAACATTAAATCCAGAAACCAATTCAGATTAAGTTAATAATTTAAAATGTTATTTAATTATTTTACCTCCTCCCTCCCCCCCTCTTTCTCTCTCTCCCTCTCTCTCTCTCTTTCTCTCTCTTTTCAGCTTTAAAGGCTTATATTTTTCTCATACAGGAAATTATTAACTCCTGTCCATACAAACAAAGGAACTTCACTCACATAGCAACCAGCTTTAACCTATGGTACTCTTATTTCGCTGCCACTTACAAGGAAGCAAGTAATAAGATTACTTTTGCTAATTGTTTCTCGATTAGCATGAAGTAAATATAAGCTTAAGCTTTTTAACAATAAGTTTTTGCAGCCACATCAGATTTTTATCCCTACTATCCAATATATGCGAATCTGTAATTTATGAAGAAAGTTATGTCCATCTGTTACTGAATAAAAATAATTTCATATCAGGTTTTAGTCTCATTAACAACGAATATGGATAGGAAAATGACGATTTATACGCAATATCTGCAAAATCTTGCATGACATTTTAGTGGGCAAAGTGACCATGCAGTTGTGCATAGCTTTTTAAATCTTGCCTTAATATCCAAACTACGTATTGCAATTAATTTTCCCAATTGTAAACGCATTAATCATTATGTTACAGTGATACATGCTCTATTATTAATTGTAAACTTGCCACCGAAGCATTCGTATTAAAGGATACAATAGCGCATAACGCAATGTAGATAGCTTATTATTTATAGCAACTCGTAAAAGGATGTCGGGATTATAAATCATATGAAAGCTAATAAATCTTACCAGCAGACAGCATTTCTGCAATAGTATCTTCAATTCAAAGCAGATTTATTATGGGTTTCATGCACACAGCTCCGCTTTAAGTTATTTGTTCTCTGCATTGATCATTTCAACCTAATATTACATATTTTATATATTAAATAAGAGTGAAACCAAATATCCGATTTCATTGATTTACTTCCCACGTTGTTTGATTCTCTATATATTTGGAAACAGCAACGATAAACAAAATTACTTCTGAGATTACAAGCGGCCATTTATATCAAAAGTCTTACAGATATAGAGATTTCAATATTGAAAGGTCAAAGAACTCCAATATAGGTATTTAACGACGGAATTTGGTTCATTTTTATTTTCTCTAGCCCATATGTACAATGTATGAAGTGGATAGAGAAGTATCGTATTCCACCCAAAAATTCGATATCAAGATTTCACTGGAAATATATGCTTTGAGGTTGCCTTAGTCCTAAAACGTATTTTTAGAAGAAGGTCCGTGTGTGTCTGTCTGTGGATAGCATAGCTCAAAAACGAAATACCAAACTTGGTATTTAATTTCAGTATTTTCCTAGGATGTGACACGAAGATATTCAAAAAAATCCCCCCATCCCAACATGTTCTCTTCACATGCAATATGTATCGAAAATTTTGATTTTCTCAAAAATGGCTCTAACGATTTTGATCAAAATACTGCTTATAAAGATATTTGTGCATCACAAATAAAATGTATTTTTTTCAATTTTCTGGGAATAGCCTCTGAAAAAGCCCTTTACTTTAGTTGAGTTTTTAGAATTTTGCATAACGGTTAAACCGCAAGTGATAGGCAAAAAACTTACTGCACAAAAATTGTAGATATTGTTAAAGCACATCATTTATGGCATATAGTTTTTCCTGTAGAGTTGACTGCTTTCGAGATATTCATTGTTATTGGTTTAAATTTTAAACTAACTTCTCAAATGGGTCCTGCAAAGCGAACCGAAGCGCAATTGTTTCACATAGCATCCAACTTTTAATAGATTTGACTGGCGCTTTAGCCTAATATATTCCCTTATTTCCTTTCTACTTGCAAGGAAGCAAGTAATAAGACCACTTCTGCTCATGTTTATCTAGATTAACATGACGTTGATAAAAGAATAATATTTTGTAGGAAAATGTTTGTGGAACAGCTAGAGAAATTTAGTGGCTGAAATACATCAGATTTTTTATTTATATTCTTAGTACTCACTTCCATTTTATTTTGAAAATATTGGGTTGTACACCATTATTCTCTCCTGACTCATAGATAAAATAAGAATGTTATATAAATGTTGTTCAGTTTATGTTAAATAATTGTTCAATTGTTCATTTAGTATATTTATTGTTCTATAGTTAACTTTTGTTAGTAGTTGTATATATTATCTGCAAAAACTTCATAAAAGGGTACACAAAAGCTTGAAAAATATAGCAATATAAGGGATATTAGCCCTCATATGAGAAATTAAGTGTCAGGGTATACTACACTGATTTGATTTTATTTTGTTTTTTGTTTCATAGCTAGACAACTATGAGACAATCAAGGATATAGCTAGCTAGCAGGTTTCAGATTTGCTTAAAATTTGCTTAACATTCCATAAGCATTTACATATTCTCTAATGCTATAAAACCTGCAAATTTGAAACTTGCCGTATGTCATATCATTGCTCATTCAAGCGACAATTTTCTTTTTTCTCTTTTCAGAGACCTAATTTTGTTGACATCTAATTTTTTTTCAAATTTGGTGCAAGGAATGAGGCCTTGCTTTGTAAAGCTACGAATCATTGCATGAATGAGAATCTAAAATAACAATTAATTTCATGTTTAAATGTTTATTTGAAAATATAAATTTACCGCTCATATTAATATACAGTTTCATAGAGAGATAGCTGTGCTATTTATATTCACACACACACACACACACACACACACAGACAGCATAAAACACTCGCCTATATTTTAAAAACATTCTAGTAGAAAAATTTACGGAGAAAAACTTAATATGCAGAAAGAATAAACAATCATAATATAATTTATGTATTTTACAATTTTCAACATGATTCATTATAATATTTTAGCCTTCTTATATAAACAATGTTGTTGTTTCAGCCTTTTGTTATGGGCACATTACAAGAATAGTTCGCATGTATTCTGCGGAGCAACATTTTTTATGTAATACCTCAAATTATAAGTTTTAATCTGACGGAGGGAGTATCTTACGACTACACAAATCTGGTTTCCACGTCATTTCACTCGTTGTGCAGTTCCAGACAAAACAATTTTATGTATTCTGTGATTGCTTAAGGTGAATTTTTATACAAGTACCAAAGTTTGTAAGGTTGAGGTTGAGATCTATGAGGTAGAACACACGTATATTATTTCCAGATATACCCAGTTCATCCCAAAAGAGGGTCACATAACCTTCCCTGCAGACGGCTCATCTGGTACTTCTTCGCTTTTGTCGATGTGGAATGGTGCCATTCCATGCCTGCTCTCTTTCCTTCGGGTTGGTGGTAGAGTACCCAGATTTCATCTCTGTAGCGATTTTCGCAAGGAGGCATCACCTGCTTCAAAGCGCAGCAAAATTTCTTCATAGGCGTCAACGCACCGATTTGAGGTGAGCTGCAGACCGGTTGCTAAACTTAAACACGCCATGTTATGTTCTGATTTAGGCTTTTTCGTCCACCGTCACAAGACGATTTTCAATTAAAATTGCAGTAAGAGCTACAATCTGATGCATGGATTGCAATATATTTCATACTCAAAATGTACGAGAGATTGTTTTTCGTTGCCGGTGAACTCGCAAGTGGAGCAATCATTATAGACTGGTATTGTGGCAGAATTTTGCTTGTCGGCAGGGTAGTGCCGCCGCATGGGATTCTATAAGCATTCCAAATTACAACATATGGCGCTTAGATTCTAATTTTACTACATTTTATTACATTTTTAAGGCTTTCATTTGATGCTCTCTTATTTGACTTATTTTAAAGTTAACTGTAAACTACTAAGAAAGCATATAGAAAAAATATGATGTATTACACTCACATGACTATAAACAAATTCTTGTAAAAAAACTTAGCAGAAATAGTTTTATTACTTGCTACCTTGTAATTAGAAGCAAAATAAAGTAATACCATAGCTTAAAGTGACAAGTAAACTGCTGGTTGCTACGTCACTGAAGTTTCTGTGTCTGTATGGTCAAGAATTGACAAATCCTAATATAAAAAAGTATGTTTTTTAAAGGTGAAACCAAAAATATGGAATATCTCAAAAACGACCAACTGCACGAAAAAAATATATATGATACAAAGTGTGTGATTTAACATGCACTATATTTTTTGTGTTTTAAGTTTTTGTCCATCTCTTACGGTTTAGCAATTATGCAAAATTCCATAAAACTCATCCAGAATAAAGTAGTCTTCAGAGGCTATTCCCAGAAAATTCAAGATATATATTTTATTTGTTTGGTGAATATCTTTAATATATGACATTTTAATCAAAATTTTCAAAAATTTTTCCATGTAAAGGGTAGTTGGGGGCGAGGGATTTTCCTGAAGAGTTTCGTGTCGCATACTTGGAAGATACTGAACTTAAATACAAGTTTGATAGTTAACGTTTTTGAGATATTCTAACCACAGACACGCGCGCGCACACACACACACACACACACACACAGATACACACACGGACATTTTTCTAAAAATGCTTTTTTTTGGATGCAGAGAGTCATAAAACATGTAGTTCCGGGAAAGTAGTTTGTGGTGGGGGAATTTTTCTCAAAAGCTTCGTGTCGTATCCCTGGAGGATGCTAAACTTTAATACCAAGTTTGGTATTTTACAGACTTTTCGTTTTTAAGTTATAGGGTTCACAGACATACGGACATACACCCACACAGGCCTTTTTCTGAAAATACTTTGTTTGGAAACGGGACCCTAAAACGTGTTTTTCCGGTAAAATCTCGGTATCGAATTTTTGGGTGCTTTATAATACCTTCTCTATACACTATGTACATAGTGTGAATAGAGTAATTAATAAGTTTGTGAAAAATTTATGAAACATGGAACGATATTTATGTCCATCTAAGAAATAACGGAAAGTAGTATAAATAGTAAGATAATTGTGTGTGCAAATAATGAATAATTGTTGCAGAGTTATGTATTTTAAAAAATGAGATAAAATGTGTTATGTGCACATATATAACGAAGCCTTCACTAGCAAGTATAGTAACAAAAACTCGAAAATCTGAATGTGTGGGCAGGAGCGAAGATATAGTGAATACGAAGGGAAAGTGGATTAGCTACTGCAGTTTGTTACTTCCAAAATTCGTGGACGCTATTGTTAGATTGTGTAAGGACTAAATAAGTAACGTTAGAGACTGTACCCTAAAATGATACAAGGTGGGGAGTGCGTACTGTCAGAAACCACAAGTTTTAAAAGCAATTAATAAGACGATAGGAAAAGTTACCTAAGAAATTTGAAATAAAGGAATGAATTTTGCGTCAGTAAAATAGCAAATAGGAATATACTATGTATAAGACCGCGGGTATATAAGGATACACCGGATTCAGGCATTCAGTCCAGTAATTGTGAGGTGAAGTCAGCCAGAACCAATTCTCGTCATCGCGACAATTGTGCTCCTAAAATTAATAAAAAAGTGCGCTATGTTTAAAAAGATTATCTGTTATCCTTGCTCTCATTGCAAGGCTCATATCAGCGCCGCAGGTGTTCTAAAAACATGCCAGAAAATGTTTTGAGAGGTTGTAGTCTTAAGCACACACAAAAACCATCGGTCAGGGTGGGTTTGAACCCGCGACTTTGCGATTAAAAGACCAGCACTTAACCAACAGGAACTGGTACAATATCGTCATCACTCAAAAGAAGTTGAGTCTACAGAAAGCAATGGAAGTATCCTCTGCAAAATGTGTTTAACGGGCGTTAGAAACTTTGTAGGTACGTATGTGAACTGATGCGACAAAGGTGAACAAGAAAGTTTTAGTAGTATTTTGTTATTAAGTTTACAATAATACAATATTTGCGTCACACGGTCGCATGGGTCGAGTGACCGTACGTGCTGTCTAAAAATACTTCAATTTAGAATATTAGCTACATATCTATTTTGTATATCTTAACAACATTTGAAATACCCACACAAACATACATACGCTCGCGCGCTAGGACAACAGAACCATAGAACAATAAAAGAAGAACACGCTGATATCACACAAACACACACACACACACACACACACACACACACACTTGCACTCACAACCACACCACGTATTTATACATATAGATTACTCAAACACCAAATAAGTCTATACAATATTTACACAAATGTTGTATCTCTTAGTGCAAGAACTTCCATTAAGTATGTGCCCAGGCTTGGCAGTTTTGGCTGTTTAGAATCAAATCCTAGAATACTGTCCTTCGTCTGTTTGCAGCTAAAAATACTTCCGGCAGTAATTTTTTCCTAATATCCTCCATCTGCACGCAATCTGCCAAAATATACGTCCAATCTTCCTGATATCCGCATAAAGGGCAAATCCGCCTACCAGCTTCATCCTTGTTCATCCAGCCTACCTTGTATGTTTTCCACCTTCCCAACTTAGCCACGCTATTCCCGACCTGTGTTTCATACCCAATTTTAACATATGTTTCTTTACCTCACCCTATTTTTATTTCGTGTTGTAACTGCAATGACGATTTATTTCTACATTCATATTCTATTTCCTGCCTGTTTATATCGCATAGTCGACTTTTTACTTTATTCACGACGATGTAACTATTTTCGTTACCCCTTTACCTTATATCATTTAAGTCAATCTTTGATAATCCCCGTTGTAGTACCGCCGCCCACCATTTTAGATGTTCTATGTTATTTATCTGATGCCGATAACATATTGCTCTTAGAGTTATGTGATCACCTTTAATTATTCGCAGCCAGTATCTAACTACACTTAATTTAGCATATACAGCATCTTCCCAGCATCCTACCTCACGAAGAACACCGTAATTAGAAGCACCCCTCCCCAATCCCAGAATACGTTTGAACAAGAAGTGAAGTGTATTCATTTATTATTACTGTGCAGTGATTTTTGTTACTTCATTTCTGATCCTCGAACCACTCCTGTATCAACGCAAACCATACTCTTTCAGGTATTTATTTAATGATGATTATAGACAGCCAAAGGTGATGCGCAGCCGTGGTATATACGACATCGTAATAATTAGTACTGCAAGTTAATTTTAGTGTCATCAGGTACAATTCGACAACTGTAGATACAAAAAGTAATTAATAACAGAGATAACAAAGGAATCTGTGTGTATTTAAACAATTCTGTGTGAATATTATCAACGCCACATTATTTATCATCATCTTTCCTGTTTGTTTTAAAGTTTGTACTTTGTATCACATATCTTGTAATGCTGTTCAAAATCTTTTTTCTTTTATGACTTCTAAGTTTTTCTGTCCTTTTTTTCCAAATTAACGTTTCTAATGAACTTACACAGTTTTATCTTGTCGACCATGGAGATTATGTTCCATATCTATTTTGTATTTATCCCAATGATATATCAGTTTGCGTATATGTATAGTTTTTTTATTAATGCTCTAGTTCTACTATACCCCATTTTTGTTTTTACTTTCTCTACACGTACTATGTACATAGTGTATAGACAATGTATTGCATTCCACCCAAAAATTCGATACCGAGATTTCACCGGAAATACACGTTTTAGGGTCCCCCGTTTCCAAAAAAATATTTCCAGAAAAAGGTCTGTGTGGATGGGTGTGTGTCCGTGTGACTGTGAACACTATAGCTTAAAAACGAAAAGTCGATAAAATACCAAACTTGTTATTAAGTTTAGTATCTTCCAGGGATGTGACACGAAGATTTTGAGAAAAATTCGCCCACCATAAACTACCCTTTACATGGAAAAAATTTCGAAAGTTTTAATTTTCTCAAAAATGGCTCTAAAGATATTGATTAAAATACAATTTATTAAACATACTCATATGACAAATAAAATGTATATCTTGAATCTTCTGGTAACAGCCTCTAAATACCTCTTTATTCTGAATGAATTTTGCTGAATTCTGCGTGAAAGGTAAACCGCAAGAGATAGACAAAAACTTACTACTCAAACATGTAGATCACGTTAAAACACACAATTTATGTCATTCGTTTTTTGTGGAGTTGACCATTTCTGGGATATTCCTTGTTATCGTTTTCAGATTTAAAAAACAACTTTTCTCACACAGAAGGTTGTAAACTCTTGGCCCTGCATAGAAACAGATTTCCAACACATGGCAACCAGCTTTTAAAAGATTTGACTATCGTTTTAGCCTAGTGTATTCCATTATTTACCTTATACTTACAAGGAAGTAACTAAGATAATTTCTGTAATGTTTATCTCAATTATCATAAAGTAGATAGAAGAACATGCATTTTTACAATAATTTGTTACAGAGATGTAGAGAAAGTATGTAAATGGAACATATAAGATATTTTCACTTCTATTACTTTAATATTTTAAATTTTCTTCATTCTTAACTCTCACTATTTGTTGTATTTTTGAATTCCACATTTTTAGACCATTCTTTCCTTCTGAATAACGTATTGTTCCTAATACTTCTTTTGCTCTTTTTATTAATTCTATGTTACCGTTCCTTTTTTCTTCAATTTCGTAGTTGCAATTTCTATATTTTACATAATCTCAAACTTCATATGTAAATCTTATGTGGAATTATCTTCAAATAGCTTCTCTATGTAGCAATCTTTCTATTTTCTCCTTTATAACTGCTTCTTCCCTTATACATTTATACCATCATGTTTGTGTCTATACTCATTAATAGGTAGTGATCACTATGAATGTCACGTCTCTGTAGACTTTTGTATAGCCCATTATTGAGAACAAAACTCTAGGGTTCCAAGTACACGTTTGCTTATCTTTATCAAAAAAAAAATTGTTTATGATCATTGGACATTGAAGCTCGCAAGGTTTTTCCGTTTCCATTTAAAGTAATTTCTCCGTTATTTCCTTATACAGGTTATGGATGATTTTAAAATCTGGGCATTTAAATCTCCCACAAATACGAGATAATCAGTTTTACTCATTACTTACGCTACACGTACATGTACACAGTAGGCATAAAAAGTGTTATATCCCACCCACAAGTTCGATGTTGAGATATCACCGGAAATATATTTTGAGGTCCCCTGAGTCAAAAATATTTTTAGAAAAAGCCCCTGTGTGTGTATTTGTGTATCCGTGAACAGGATGTCTCAAAACCAAAAAGCTGGTTAAATTCCAAACTTGGCATTTAAACTCAGCATCTTCCAGACACACAACAGGCACATTCTCAAGAAAATTCCCTACCCCAAACTACAATTTACATGCCAAATTTTTCAAAAATGTCTAATGATTTTGATTAAAACACGATATATGAAAGATGTTTACATGACAAATAAATGTATATCCTAAATTTTCTGGGAATAACCTCTGAAGTTCCTTTCATTCTGAATGATTTTTGCAACTGGTAAACCTAAGAGACAGACAAAAGGTTACTACAAAAAAAATTAGACCATGTTAAAACTTGCAGTTTATGTCATGTCCTTTTATGTTTTTGACTATTTCCGCGATATTCCCTATAGCCCCCTTCAACATCTAAGGTCATAAGGGGCGATTTGCATTAGAAACAACTCGTCCGAAGGTTCTTTACGTTGGGTTTAACTCTCTCAAACATACTCCCAGATTCTGTGGGGAATAAGGAATAATTCTGGTTAAAGAAACATTCCCCGCTCAAGTCAATGTCAGCTCGATGACCACTTCACCACAGAGGCAGTCATTCCCTTTTATTGGTTTCAATTATAAAACATTTTAACCTTTTTCACTTGAGAAACCCTTATCCATTTCATCTCTTATTTTACTTCTGGTCATGGAGTGAGAACCGTATCTATTGCATAGTGATAATTAAACTATTTAAATTTTAAAATATTTAGCCATACATCCCCTTATTTCCCTTCTACTGATAAGAAAGCAAGCAATTAGACAATTTCTGCCAAGAATTATCTCGATTAGCATAATTTAAATAAAAGATTAGTAATATTTTGTAAGAATATTTTTGAGAAAGAGATGAAGTTATGTGAATGGACACATCAGATATCTAAATATTTGTTTTATCTATTACTTCTTGCAACTGTCGATAAAAGTCGTATGTTTCTCTTTTCTACCTTGTTCTGGCGCGTTCACTCCAATTACTGTTAATTAGCCTCTTGGGAATTGACTAATTGGAATATTTTCATTATTCTTTCAGTAGTCTATTTCAATGATACTAATGATTTACTTATTTTATCATTTACCAATATTGCCATTGCTGCTCTTGCTCGTTCTGCTATGTCTACTCCACTATTGTATAACGTATAATTTGTAAGCTTGTAACTTCCTCTCGGTTTATTTTAAGTTAATCTTATTATACTAATGTCTACCTTCCCTTTCTTTTAATCCTTCCTCTTATTAAGCCCCTTTATAACGAATACCTCTTTCATTGCAAGCTGCAATTTTAATTTGATCTTGATTATTTATTCGTTTACTAAAGTTAATAAAATATAATTACAACTATAAATCAAAATATACATAATGTAGTCCATGTGAATTTGTAATTGTTAGTAGTATTTAAAATAAAATTGTGACTGATACTATTAAAGCGAAGAGACCTCCTAATTTTAAAACAATTTCAACATTAAAAATTCAAAAGATGAACGGATGCTTAGAAAATACTGGAACAATAAACTGTATACCTTTATTATTGCACAAAGTTTATTTTTCCATATACATTAATGAAATTTTTGTACATGCTTGAAGAATGAATTTTATTTTTCCAAAATCAACAAAACTGGTGCTCATTGATTTAAAAATTATGTCTAATTTATTTTAAAAAGTGTACAGTTTTAAAATACAATCCCTTCCTCAATGCTAGTCTACCGTTATGTACAGGGTGATTTATATAGAGCTGACACTTTCTTTCATTAATTGTTTCAAAACGTGTTATGCTAGCGACAACTTATTATACCTAAATTGTAGAGGAATTTTGGAAGATTATTTACCTCAAATGTTAAAAATGACTTCCATCCTACATAAGGCACAACTCAATACGTCGTTCCATGTTACTGGCCACTCGTTGGAGGACTGTGTTGTCAATAGCTTGACTCTCCTTTGCAATGTTGTGCTTTAATTCGTCCAATGTCTGGGGATAGGTGGCATAAACCCTGTCTTTTAAGTAACCCCATAGAATGAAGTCCGGCGATGTCAAATCCGGAGATCTTGGTGGCCACAGGTTCCTGGAAATCATCCGGTCGTCAAAGAAAATTGCAATTAGGTTCATGGATTCATTCGATGTATGGCATGCGCCATCTTGTTGAAAATATCCTTGACTCAGCTCTACATCGGACTGCATTTTCACGTTGACTACAAGAACAAAATGTTGAAACAGCTGCAAACAATGCAATTAGGAATAAAACAACTAGTGACAAGGAATCGTCCTGCTTAATTTGGTGCTAAAATTGGGTCATTGAATGAATTTTCAACGGAATAAAGAAAGAATGTCTCAGTTCTATATAAATCACTCTGTATATTTTATTTGATATTAACAATAAACATGATAGTGTTCATATTGCATTATATATTTTAATATATTATGCATAATAGTGTAGTATACTATAGTAATTTTAAAAACTTACACATGTATTTGGAATACTATAGTAATTTCTTCCTTTTGCTCCTTAAAATTGTTACCATTTTTATGTTTATCCCATCACCATGCCCCGTAACATAGTTATACTACATATTTATTAGATCATCTTTATCGAGTGGTATTTTTTTGTCTGTTGTATAAGTCATTTGTTCATTATTCTTCTGAGTGTTATTGTATCGTTCATTTTCAATTTTCACTATCACTTTCACTGATTGTTTCTGTTTACTATATACATATTTACATTATATGTATTAGAACTGTTAAGCTTACTGTGTAATAGTTTTATGTTCATCCTATTATCGGAGTGGATTATCCGAAAATACACCGCTCTCCCCACATTGGTTCAGTGAAGCGTGGTCTAATGTACACGTAAACCTTTACGTTTGTTTTTCTACACACTGAAAATAAAAACTTTCTCCTAATTGATTTGGTATTTAGAATTTTTACTTTATTTGTTACGTATAGTAAACTGGGAAAGTATTGTATTCCACTCAGAAAGTCGATGTTGAGATTTCATCGGAAACTTACATTTGGCGCTCCCCGAATCCAAAAAGTTCCCTGTGTATGTGTAAGTGGGTATGTTTAGGAACACCGTAACTTACAAACGAAAACTAAAAATTCAGTATCTTGAAGTGTACAAAACGAAGATTTTTAAAAACAATCCCCATTCCAAAGTAACCTTTTCATGGAATACACGTAGGACATTTTGATTTTTTCAAAAATAGCTCCAACGAAAATAGCAAATGAAATGTATATTGTCATTTTTCTGGTAATAGCCTCTAAAGTCCGCTTAATTCTGGATGACATAACGTAGGAAAAGTTCAAAATCTTACACAAAAAATGTAGATCTCGTTAAGTCACACAATGTAATTCGAAATATATTCTCTTTCTTTTTAGAGTTAAACATTTACGAGGTGTTTTTTGTTATTGGTTTACATTTTAAACCAACACTTTTCTCAAACAGTAACGCATTGCCTTTGTTTATTTTTTCTCCTGGATATGCAAAAAGAAGGCAATTTCAATTTCAGTACATAGTGATGATCCCTTAGAAGCTTTCACTTTCATTTTAGTCTAGCATATTCCCTTAATACTCTTGTATCTAGAAGGAGATACAATAAAACAACTTCTACCTTAAGTTCATCTGTACTAGTACAAAGAAGATAAATATGTTTTTCTTAGAATAGTTTGTTGCATAATAAATGAAAAAGATGTGTGAATGTATGCAATGGGTATTTTAAAGTGGCTTCTGTTCTACCTTATGTTTACTGCTCTAAATTAATATTTTCGCCACACTGTACCGTTAAATTAAAATGTTGCTGATCCATGTTGTTTATTACCACTCAACACATAAAGTAAATTGTTCAACAGCAGCAAACAGAAATATCTATGTAAAGCTAGCAGAAAAGCCAGTGGGCAAACTCTCGGAGCGAGGATGCAAATGATTTACACTACCCTACAAAGCTAGGATAACACAGGGCGCCTGCAGCTGCTAAGCGTGACGTAATGCATTGCCCCCCAGTGTGCTCTCACTTCACTGTCCACCACAGCCAGCCATCCGCAATGCAAACAGGTAGGTATTTTGTGGCAACCCCCATACCTCATTTTCCACCCACAAGGACAGAGTTAGTGCGTTTGTCTTCAAAACAAACAGAGAGCTCCATCAGCACTAATCATTTATTTACTTAGCTGCCACCTGTGCACCACAAGAGAGTATAACTGGGAGGATTATGAGCGACAGCTGTATGTAAAGAAAACGTAAATAAACTGCGGTATGAAGAAGGATAAAGGAAACAAATAGTTAACCTTTAGCTCATAATTGAAACTGTGAATCACAACAATAGCAGAATAAATTTAACTCTCAAATATTCAGCTATAATAAAATAACTATTAGCTCACAGATGGTTACACGTGTGCAATCTATATTTAGAGATAAAGTTATTTCTTTATTTCTCTAGCACGTATGTGCAATGTACGTATTAGATAGAGAAGCCATTGTATTCTTTCCAAAATTGGATACCGAGATTTTCACCGGAAATACATGTTTTGAGAACCCTGATTCCAAAAGAAAACTAGAAAAAGATCCATGTATGGCAGTGTATGTGTAGTCAGCATAGCTCAAAAAGGAATATTTTTAAAAAAAATATCCCTCTACTCTTTACATGGAACATTTTTCAAGAAGTTGGTCTTCGAAATATGGCTAAAGCGATTTTGATTAAAATTCCGTACATTAAAGATATTTACATCTTGATTTTCTGGAAATAACCATTCTGATGGCTTTTGTATACCTGGTAAAGCGTAAGAGATGGACAAAAACTTACTACACAAAAATCATATCTCTCGTTAAAACACATGTCATATACTTTTTTGTGGAGTTAACTGTTTCCAAGATATTACTTTATAGGTTTCAGTGTTAAACTAACTAAATTTTACTGAAACAGGAAGTAGTCTTTTCATTTCTCTTTCTTTTTTAATTCTGGCATGCAAAGAGAATTGAATTTCTATTGCTTCACACAGCGATCAGCCTTTAGAAAATTTGATTATCGGTTTAGCCTTGCGCATTGAATTAGTTCCCGTATACCTATAAGGAAGCAAGTAATAATACGACTTCTGCTAATATTTATATCGAGTAGCATGATGTAGATAAAAGTATAATCTTTTGTAAGAATAGTTTGTGTAATGAGTAGAGATAGAGGAAGTCCTGTGAATAGAACACATTTTTTTTTCTAAGCAATCCCTGAAGGAACAGTTTCACAGATTTAGAACTTTTAATGCTTCTAATGAATTCAGATTGTAGTTAGAGTAATGTAGATTAGATGTGAAGGAGAATTTCGATACGGAAGCACATGTTGTTTTGCCTACTAAACCTCCGGGAGGGCATAGAGGGCCACCAGAACCAGGGCAGTAGGCGCGGAAGAAAGCGGCGCCTTCAGGTGCGGGAAACGACGCCGGCTGGACCGCCCTCACTAGTTAGGAGAGGTACCTATTTTGAGCGCTTTGATACCAGGACAAATACACAGAACAAATTCAACCACCGCAAGTCGTCCATTCATCTAACCCTCCGATCCTAAAGGATGACAAAGAGAATGAGAACAAGAAATCTTTCAGCAGTACAGACTTCAACCCAGCATTCGCAAAATCGAATCCAAGACGTCGCAAATTACTGTGCTCAAAATTTTCAAACGCCGAAATATGAATGGAATACAATATTATTAATGAATCATTCTAAACAGTACTCTAATCACATCATTCCCTAAACGTACTATATGAGTAAAAGAACATTCAGAAAATACACAGTTTGTCCCCTCTGTCAAACGACGATTCCACGATACTTTGTGGAAAGATTTCGCGTCAAAGTATTAAGTATAATGTAATTCAGTGCAACAAGTATCAAAATGTGATGCGAGCATAATGTTTGTAAATGTCTGTAAAAGTCTTATTCAAGTGTAAACTGCCAATATTTAAAGTTTGTACGCACATCTACCAAAGTGTACATAAGGATCAACAGTTTTGTCGAAACTTCACCAAAAGTGTTAAATGTTTCTTCAAATAAATAGTTGAGTGAAATAGGATTCTGCTGCAGTTATCAATTTAAAATAAGCATCCGTAACAGTACCTTTCCTACAGCCACCCCAAGAACTTCACAGGCTCTACTGAGACAACGAACCCTGAGTTAGCGACCCTGAGGCGGAGAAAAGACCTCATCTACAGAAAAAGGTACGTCACATATTCAGGTCCTAGCACCGAACACGGTGAACTCCATCTCAGTTCCATATGCTCCACTGACACACCTGAGTTAACGAATGTAAGGTACCTTCCCACACCATAATTAATCATGGACTAGTAAACAATACTATGAGGCAATCTAAATATATACATATAAAAAAAGACATGAGACACGACGTCAAGCGTGGCATACATCACACGACATGTGACAAAGTAGTTCCTAGTTATTTGCCGTAGTAACTATTACAAGTATGCAAACTAAATTGAATAATACAAACCTGATGTGTTCCTTTCACATGAATTTCTCTACATCGTTGAATCAAATTATTGTTAGAAAAAGCCTTTTCTTCTATCTTCTTCATCGTATTCGAGATAAAGTATTTTAAAACTGAAATCAATAAGAAGGACTACATCAGAAATAGTCAAATCAAAAAAAAAAAATATATATACATGACATTAAATGTGTGTTTCAATAAAATCTACTTTTCGTGTGGTAAGTTTTTTTTCTATTTCTTACAGTTAAGCAAAATTCAGCAAAATTCATCCAGAACAGAGAGGTCGTAAGAGGCTATGCCTAGAAAATTCAAGATATACATTTTTTCGTGTAAAAATCTTTAATATAGGTATTTTAATAAGAGTCGTTTAATTTTGAAAAAATAAAACATTTTTGAAATTTTCTTCATGAAAACGGTAGTTTGAGGTGGAGAGTTGGAAGATACTGAATTAAAATATCAAGTTTGCTATTTTACCGGTTTTTGAGTTATCGGATTCATCGACACACAGACACTCATACAGGACCTTAATAAAAATTATTTTTGGATATAGGGGATCCCAAAATATATACTTCCGTGAAATCTCGGTTTCGAAATTTTGGGTGGGACGCAATACCCTCTACACACTGTGTACGTAGTACGTGTAGAGAAAGTAAAAATCAGTGAAGAATTCTTGTATAACGTGATGTTAGCACTAATTAATACATTTGTGATATATAAATTGGATTTGATTGTTATCAATGAATTGATACTAAGTTAAAAGTTCATTAGCCCACAGTCTGTTATTAGTTTTTTGTTCTTTTTCAGGTAGTGGTGCTTTAAGTTGCTTGATATAAAACGCACGAAAATAACCAGAGAGAGAAAAACTTAAAAGGGGTGGTAAGGTTTCTTTTTAAACGGATATCAGTAAAAAAGTAAAATTACAAACTAAAAGGATTGAAATTTATCGTTTGTAACAATGACCGTGATAAAACCAATAAAATCAATAAAACATCATGATCAATTGATACAATATGTACCGAAGTGAAATACGAAACACATCTGAACAAAATTCACATTAATAAAAATATATTACGCTAGTACCAATAAAATGAAGGCAGCAAAACCAAATGAATATCTAAAGCAATTCTACCCTCATGAAACTATAGCATCATTAAGATATCGCAATAAAACTTATTAAATAAATGGAGATACACGCCCAGTTATGCTTACGCCTTGGTTCGATTGTAAGCCTTAAATACCAAATAGTGGAGCTGTAAGGCGTCATTCAACATGAAAACATATGAATAAGCGTAACTCCATGTGTTGCCATTCACAATGATAAATTGTAACATTAAACAGCAGTTAATGGCTAGAGGTGTGGAAGAGCTTCGGTAATATGGCGATCTGCGAAGCGACCATCGACAGAACCAAAGAGGTTTATGTTTGATGTTTTTTTTTGTTGTTTTTTAAGCTTAAGCTTAATGGCCTGTCCTTTAACCTGATTGGCCATACCAACAATGAATGAAATGGGTGAAATGATGCTCTTATGATCATGGGGTCCATAGAGCTAAAAGACAAACTGGATATTCGTCTTTTCAGGAAAAGTGAAAGCACCGAAAGAAACACCTTATCTGGGTAACCATACCTAAGCGAGATTCGAACTCACGACCTGTTGAACATGAGGTACACACGCTATCCCCACACAAGACAGGTGGTCTAAAGAAGTTTTGTTCATTAATCAAGATGAAAAGAATACTTAGTTAGAGATCGTTTAACTCCTAAAGAGGACCATCTACGATAACAGTTCTAATGTAATTTTTATTGATAACCAAGCGATTTCTGAACCGTTATCTAACACATAAGCAATTAGTGAATCAACAACTCATAACAAAAAATCTTATGTGAGATGGCAGAATAAACCAGTTAGTTTTTTATATGCTTGTCTAGGATATGAAGCTAAACTTAGAATATACCAAGGTACAAGATTTTATGTCTAATTCATTGTTTTTACTTCCTCTAGCCCCGTATGTATAATGTACATAGTGGATTGAGAAGGTATTTTACTCCACGCAGAATTTTGATACCGAGATTTCACCGGAAATACATATTTTAGGACCCCCTGAATCCAAAAAAAGGCATTTTCAGAAAAAGGTCCATGTGTGCGGGTGTCAGTCTGTGGACAGATAGCTCAAAAACGAAAATACAGTTTAATACTAAACTTGGTATTTAAGTTTGGTATACTCCAAGGATTTTCCAGAAAATGCCTCACCCCAAATTACCCTTTATATGGAAAAAAATTCTAAAATTTTGTTTTTCTTACAAATGGCTCTAACAATTTTGATTAAAATACCACATATTAAAGTCATTTTCCACCACAAATAAAATATATATCTTGAATTTTCTGGGAATAGGCTCTCTTTATTCTGGATGAATTTTGCCGAGTTTTTCTTAACTGCTAAACCGTAACAGATATTCAAAACCTTACTACACAAAAATGTAGATCTCATCAAAACACACGATTTATGTCCTTTACGTTTTGTTGTGGAGATAACCGTTTCCGAGATATTCCTTGTTATTGGTTTCAATTGTACAGTACTTATACTTTTCTCAGACAGGAAGTGTCCGTTTTTCTTTTGTTCTATTCCTGGTCAACTATCACTTTAGTATAGCGCATTCCTTTAGTTTTCTTCTTCTTATAAGGAACTAAGTAATAAGAACATTCTGCTAATGTTTAGCTCGTTTAGTATTGTGTAGAAAGAAGAATAATCTTTTGTAAAATGTTTGCTTGTAGAGCAGCTAGAGAAAGACATGCGAGTGTAACACATCAGATTTTTTGTTTACCTGATTATGTGTAAACTTTCCATTATAATATATTTCATCCAATTTTTAGGCTTACGCCTACCTCATTTTCATTGTGAGAGACTTATTCAGTTTAAGCGTTTTTTCATTAAAAAACTTAAAGACTTGCCTAAAATATCCTTAGTTAATAAATTAGCAGTAGTATTTGAACGATATTGTCATCTGGTGTCTATTTTCCTTGCGAATACCAAACTTTCTATTTGTAACAACACTTATAAAATTAATAGCTTCTTAAAGGCATATGTTATCACATAATTAATTGTAAGCTGTTTAACAGCATCACACATTTTGAAAAGCAAATATTAAACATTTATATTATTAAACATTAACATTAAACATTATACATTTACAAAGGCATACGTAATAGATGCTACTTGACAATAGCCGTGAAGTAAGAACATTTTCACCGCATTTCGGTGCAATTGCGTATGAAATATTAACTTACTCACGTGTTTCAGGATATGCTTACTGTACTGAAGAGGAATTTCTGTATGAGCTCATATATCACCCAAGTCTTTCACCGCAGGAGTAAAACATATAAAAGAACGATTTTGCATTGGGGCAAGCATGGAGAACGTCAGCTCGCTCCGATTTCATCGTCCTTAGATAACTGATTAGTTTCGAGATATGAGATGTATACGCTTTAGAAGCGAGAGTTTATGAAGGTGTGGGCCCCAGGCTTATCATTATCGATTATTGCATAAAGTATTGCATGAAAAGCTGCCGTAATGTGTCCTAGAAGTCCATTCATGCATAATTTTAATTAGTGAGGGCTTCCAAACAGATTTAAATTATTGCATTCACCTTATAGGGATCCTGTTTTATTTTCTGCTTTTGTTGGCACCTGGCATTCTTCCATTGCGCCTTCTCCAGTAGTTATTTCCTACCAGTTGTTGCCCATCTCCAGATGTGTTTTATTGTTTTAATTTTTTAATTTCCCATTGTGTATATTTTTATTTCATTGAGGGGGTTTGAAAAGTGTCCAAAACGCCTTTATACTCATTTATTACTCACCATTTATAGCTAACTATAAGTACAATTACATTCCACTCTAAGTTTGATATGGGGATTTTTGTAGGAAAATACACGCCTTGATATTTCTAGAGTTGAAAACTAACCTTAAGGAAGTGGTGTGTGAAAGAGAGAGAGAGAGAGAGAGAGAGAGAGAGAGAAGCATAGCGCAAAAGTATAAACATACTTTTTATATCTATTCCCAGCAATTCTCAAGAATGCATAAAAAAGACCAAAAAAATATCATCGCTAATGACATTGCACGTAAAATAAATACTTTTTTATGAAATCGGCAAAACGATTTTGATTAAAGCGTAATAATTAGATATTTTCATTACGGAATTGATATCTTGAATTTTATTTGGTTTCTGAATCTGTTTCATAAGAACCCAAGAGATATGCAGAAATACAAAAATACCTTTCCGTAAAATTAAACATTCATCAGATATTAATTTTGCCATTTCTAGTTGAAGTTTTAAATATTAAATAAATATGGTTTTGAAACGATGTGCTATTTTTGTATATATTTATTTTCATTGTTATCTGCTTTCTCTATTTCCTTTACTCTATTTCTTACCAGCCTTTTTGAAGTGTGTACAATATAGAACATTGTATATTCTTATTTTAAGTCCTCCTATGAGCCAGAAAAGTATATTGTTAATTGCCAGGATCATATCAGCGTCGCCACGCGTCGTGACGCAGGAGTTCTTTTGCATGTCAGGGAATCTACTGATAAGCGGCTGTTGCTAGTTTCTGAAAGCAGTTGTCTTCAAGGTATCTGCACTCGAACTAAAAGAACGCTAAATAGGAAGAGTCCAAAGGCAGGCAGAAACTAGGCCAATTGCTGTCCGTAAATTCCTAAGATTCCACAAGAAATTGGGTGGTGTGTTACAAACAATATTTTTACCTATAGACCAATGGCCTCTTTCCGTCCTGGCTTTAATTCTTAGGAATTTGTCTGGTCTTGATTAACGGAAGCACATATAAAATCCTTTATGTATATTATTCGTAGAACTAGTGATCAGATGATATCAATATTACTCATAAGCGATATTGATTGTTGAGCACCGATATTCTTGATATTAACTTTATATAAAAAGAAGAAAAACCGGGAAGATGATATTTTCACTGAGTTAAGTAATTATTAGTAGGTTTGCTTGTATAAACGCATTTTGTTTTATATGCTAAATTCAAAATTATCCCTGCTTGACATTCTCCAATAATTGGCAGGATTTGTTTTTATCTGTTCTTTTGTGTAGTTTAACGTCATTTAACCTGGTTAATCATATCGGATGATGAATGGAATTGGTAAAATGATGCTCAAATGATCTCGGGGTCCATGGTGCTTAAAGTTACTCACCACCGTATGATATCCTGCATTGTCACTTAGTAATAAGTCGGCCTCCGTGGTGTAATGGTTACCATGCTAACTTGATATATCCAAGGTCACGGGTTCAAACCCGGCGGAGGACGATGGATTTTTTAGGGCGTAAAAATCCTTACCATGGCTTCCTTCGGAAGGGAAGTAAAGCCGTGGGTCCCGTGTCGTAGATTTACGGCACGTAAAAGAACCTCAAGCCTGATTGAGAGGCCTCTGAGCAAAATTAAGCGGTCTTTCACGCCCAATTTAGAGTGGGACGCTGAGAACCACAGCAGTTAAAAAGTGTCCATAAATAACACGACATTTTTACTTAGTAATAACAGCAACAACAGCAATTATAGCAGCAACAATAACAAGTATAATAACAATAATAACAATTATAGTCATTGAATTTTATGAAAATAGAAGCAAATCACATATAGATACTATGAAATGGATTGGGGAAGTAAAAATTGACTTAAAATTAGCAGGAATTACACAAGAAGATATATTAAATAGAGAGCTCTTCAGAAACAAAGTTCATAAGTGGCAAGTTGACCACGAGGACAGACCGAAGAAAAAAAAACTGGAGCAATGTGGACAGACGAGAGAAAAGAAGCCCACAGCCAAAGAATGAGAGAAATATGGGTTCAAAGAAAAACAAAGACACGTTTCTAAGTACTTCGCGTAGTCCCTCATGGCCTCATTCGTGGGGAATAATAATGCTACCACCACCACCACCACTACTAATATTAATAATAATACTAATAATACTAATAAAACTAATAAAACTAATAAAACTAATAAAACTAATAAAACTAATAAAACTAATAAAACTAATAAAACTAATAAAACTAATAAAACTAATAAAACTAATAAAACTAATAAAACTAATAAAACTAATAAAACTAATAAAACTAATAAAACTAATAAAACTAATAAAACTAATAAAACTAATAAAACTAATAAAACTAATAAAACTAATAAAACTAATAAAACTAATAAAACTAATAAAACTAATAAAACTAATAAAACTAATAAAACTAATAAAACTAATAAAACTAATAAAACTAATAAAACTAATAAAACTAATAAAACTAATAAAACTAATAAAACTAATAAAACTAATAAAACTAATAAAACTAATAAAACTAATAAAACTAATAAAACTAATAAAACTAATAAAACTAATAAAACTAATAAAACTAATAAAACTAATAAAACTAATAAAACTAATAAAACTAATAAAACTAATAAAACTAATAAAACTAATAAAACTAATAAAACTAATAAAACTAATAAAACTAATAAAACTAATAAAACTAATAAAACTAATAAAACTAATAAAACTAATAAAACTAATAAAACTAATAAAACTAATAAAACTAATAAAACTAATAAAACTAATAAAACTAATAAAACTAATAAAACTAATAAAACTAATAAAACTAATAAAACTAATAAAACTAATAAAACTAATAAAACTAATAAAACTAATAAAACTAATAAAACTAATAAAACTAATAAAACTAATAAAACTAATAAAACTAATAAAACTAATAAAACTAATAAAACTAATAAAACTAATAAAACTAATAAAACTAATAAAACTAATAAAACTAATAAAACTAATAAAACTAATAAAACTAATAAAACTAATAAAACTAATAAAACTAATAAAACTAATAAAACTAATAAAACTAATAAAACTAATAAAACTAATAAAACTAATAAAACTAATAAAACTAATAAAACTAATAAAACTAATAAAACTAATAAAACTAATAAAACTAATAAAACTAATAAAACTAATAAAACTAATAAAACTAATAAAACTAATAAAACTAATAAAACTAATAAAACTAATAAAACTAATAAAACTAATAAAACTAATAAAACTAATAAAACTAATAAAACTAATAAAACTAATAAAACTAATAAAACTAATAAAACTAATAAAACTAATAAAACTAATAAAACTAATAAAACTAATAAAACTAATAAAACTAATAAAACTAATAAAACTAATAAAACTAATAAAACTAATAAAACTAATAAAACTAATAAAACTAATAAAACTAATAAAACTAATAAAACTAATAAAACTAATAAAACTAATAAAACTAATAAAACTAATAAAACTAATAAAACTAATAAAACTAATAAAACTAATAAAACTAATAAAACTAATAAAACTAATAAAACTAATAAAACTAATAAAACTAATAAAACTAATAAAACTAATAAAACTAATCAAACTAATCAAACTAATCAAACTAATCAAACTAATCAAACTAATCAAACTAATCAAACTAATCAAACTAATCAAACTAATCAAACTAATCAAACTAATCAAACTAATCAAACTAATCAAACTAATCAAACTAATCAAACTAATCAAACTAATCAAACTAATCAAACTAATCAAACTAATCAAACTAATCAAACTAATCAAACTAATCAAACTAATCAAACTAATCAAACTAATAAAACTAATAAAACTAATCAAACTAATCAAACTAATCAAACTAATAAAACTAATCAAACTAATAAAACTAATCAAACTAATAAAACTAATAACTAATAACACTAATAACTAATAATAAAGGAAATGAACAACTACACGGTTTATTCCATCTGCCCTGTTCGTCTTCAGATTTATTTCGGTCACTTATATTCTTTTCTTTGTTCTACTAAGAACCACTTGCTTGATAAGTGTACATTTGTGCAGGAAATAAAAACGTCCCATTCTTGATAAATGTTTGTACGAAGAAGTCTTGTAATTTCCAATGTTGTTTATAACGTTAGGTTCAAGTTGAAGTTCTGTACTACACTGGTGATCTAAAAGTGTAAAGCTAGCCAGAGTTCACTGAATTACTGCTACCTGACGTAATAATAATAATAATTAATAATAATAATAATAATAATAATAATAATAGTGATGGTGGCAATCAATATCACGGAACAAATACATGTGCGATTTGTTTCTGCTGGATTTATAGATTTTCGTCACCTTAGTAGGAAATGTAATGGCTGAGAGTGTTATCAAGCCAGGTCATTGCGGAAACGAAATTTAGTGCGTAAATTTAATCAGCTTTATTCTCAACTCGCTTAAATGTGCATGTTATGTGTGGACTCTACTTTAGTTTCGAGGATTTTCATTCATAGTAGATACAGTCTACGGAACGTTGCATTCATCCATCCACAGGAAACGAGTCAAGGTCTACCAATAACTATAGTCCAGCAGCGGTTTAGGGTCACGTGCGAGGTAATAATGCGAATAATCGACTCCTTTAACCCCTTATCTAGGACAAAATAAAACATAACTACATTCAATAGTGCAACATTTCAAAATTCAAAAGTATTGAAAAGATATCGAAGATTTATCTCACGGTATCCGAAATACTTAAGTACAACCGAGTATCAAGATATCCTCAGTATCGAAGTTCCATCCCTATGTAGAACAATATACGAGTTAAAGTTCTGGGATTAACCCGTATCAATGTTTTTCTTGTGCTATGTATATGCATTCAGCCGTGTGTGTGTGTGTGTAACGTAAATATTGAAATGTCGCATTTTCCTAGGCAAGTAATTATGGTGGAGGTAACGTCGGTAGAATACCAATCAATATATGAAGAATAAAACAATTAAAAATGTAAATTTGTAGCAGATATAGCAAGTGTAGAAGTTGCTGCGTTTTAAAATAGTTAGGAGTTTTATATAATATAATATTACGTAAGTATGTTAAACTACATTCACATTGCGGAGTGCCTTGGGGGGGGGGGAGGTAAAACTAAGCCAAGTTTAATGAGGAAAAGGAGTTTGAAATCACATGAGGAAAGTATAAAGACCTATGTGGCTCAGAGATAGATTTTGTTGTTACAGGGTCAACAATGGATCTTGGCAGTGTGGATAAACTGAATAAGACGAAGTTAGAAAGAAGGAAAAGAGGTGAAACAGATAATGGATATGGAGGAGACAGTGGTGGAAAGGATCAAAAGACGAGTTCTTCGTTGGTAATGTTAGAAGAATGGATGAGGATAGGTGGTCTAATGCCTTTTTATAATTGTGTCCTGGTGATAGAAGGAAGTGGGGCAGATACAGTGGTAATTATTGTAGCCCTAAAAAGTAATTTACATTTAATTAAAATAAAAAATATCTCAGTAAATATCTTTAAAAGCGTTTAAGAATATACATACCAAATTTTGTAAAATGTTATTAAATATTTAAAGCTCATTAAACGTTTTGAAGTTTCTGGAAACCACGGTGCATGCTGAAATGCTTGCATGAGGGCGATTAACTTGTTCAATCAACAGAAAGCAGGACAACACCCACTTTTCAAGTTGGCTTCATTGCAGTATGATATTACATAAAAGTATCAATTGATGTTACTTAACTGTGCTAGTCATTTTGTTAAAAAATCAATAGCAACGTTTCCCCATAAGTATTGAACAATTCTATTTTGCTCACTTGGAATTATGATACACAACATCAACAAAATGATATAAATACACAACTGAAGTTTTAGACAACACAAATGACGGTTACCAAAGTGGCAACTATCTGCAAATAAATAACCTGCATCATATGTATATATTACTTTCATCTCAAGCAAAGTGGTCTGCAGAGAAAAAAGTTACTTTTATTTATGGACTCTCTTTAACTGCTGTGGTTCTCAGCATCTTTCTATATTGGACGTGAGAGGCCACTTTATTTTCTTCAAATGCCGCTAGGTTGTCTGCAACGAGGGACCACCGGTTTTACTTCCCTTCCAAAGGAAGTTATCCTAAGAATTTTATTCACTAAATATTTCCCTCTACTGCGTTTAAACCCTCTCCTTGGAATTCAGAAGCTAGCATGTTCTCTCTAGTCCACAGATATTAAAGAAATCATTTTACATACTATACCTTTTTCAAAATAATCAATAGACTCTTAATACACAACGGGCCACTGCTTTAATACATAAATTGTTCAACTTATGTTTTATGAACATACTACAAAATAGTAAGGTAACGTCATTAGAAGCGACATGTTATTTACTACGGAACTAGTATGGCTTCGCTAAACAAAATTTATTTCACGATGTACAGCTGACACAGTTTGAGTCATCAAGATAATAAATCTAATGAATTAAAGTTATTCAATTTTGAACGCTTATTTTCAGCGGTTAAAATTCATGGTAATACTGCAACATTTTGTTGCATGAAAGAAGGTCACAAATAATGGAACGAATGTAATTCACAGATAGTCATGGCAGCGTACAGAAATAATGACTCTGGGCTCTACGAGTGTGCTCGCGCAGTGCCAAGAAGTTAGCATACTGATGATAAAGTATTGTTTTAAAATCCCACGCATGTCTCTGACGCCAGAACTCTGAGCAGTTTAAAGACCAAATAAATCTATTCCATTTCTCAGAGTCAAAGAAAACAGGAAATCACATCTTCATGATGGATTGATACAAGTTCAGAGTGTAATTATAATTAGAGTGAAGAAATACAAAGAAAAAGTGCATTCACATGGGTTTCTCTACAAACTTTTATTATGAAAGATTATTCTTTTATCTACATCATGCTGATTGAAGTAAGCATTAGCAGAAATTGTCTTTGCATGTTCAGGAGATAAAAAAAATGAAACAAAAGTTAACTTCCACTTGAAAGAAGCGTAATTAGTTTAAAATTGAAACCAACATCAAGGAATATCTAAAAAAGATTAACTTTTCGAAGAAAAAACTAACCAAATTGCGAGTTTTAATGAGATCTGTGCTTTATACGCTTTTGTCTTATCTCTTACAGCTTACCAGTTACACAAAAATCATTCGAATAAAGAATTCTTCAGAAGATATTCCAAGAAAATTAAATATATACACTTCGTTTGTCATAAAAACATCTTAAACATATAGTATTGTATAGGTAGAGTCAGACTGAAAAATTCAATACCATTGCCAGGATTTGAACCACGAATCTCCTGGTCACAAGCCGGTTTCTCTTCCACTGAGCTACCATGGTAACATGCCGGCATAGCACTGAATTTCTCTACTGACCCGCATGTTTCCCGGTAAACCACAAGGTGATCTCAAATTATTTTGAGATGACAACCCAAGTTGTAAGTACCTTAAGTCCCAGGATTCATAGTATAGCCTACTATTACGGTAAATTGGTACATATTCAACTCCTGTCCAACACACGGCTTGTGTGAAAAAACAATTAATCCAATATAGTATTTTAATTAATATCGTTGGACCCATTATTTAAAAACCAAAAATTGTAGAAATGCTCCATATAAAGGGTAGAGATCTTTGTGTCGTATCCTTTGAAAATACGGAACCTAAATACCAAGCTTGATATTAAACTGAGTTTTTGTTTTTGAATTATGCTATATATAAACAATGTAAAACATACTTTTTTGGATTCATGGGTCCTCAAATTTTTGGTTCATATCAATACCTTATATATATATATATATATATATATATATATATATATATTTATATTTATTGTATGTATGCATGCATGCTTGCTAGAGAAAGCTGTTTTTAAAGAAAAAGAAATAAGACCACAATGACACTCTAAAAAGTGACTTTGTATCTTCTTCGATGAAACAAACAAATTATCTAGGTAGTGCGTGGACTATAGACTGTACTCAGTTGATATTCTATATCTTAATTGTCTTTACTTTCTCTTGCCCCGTATGTACAATGTACATAGGGATAGAGAAGTATTGCATTCCACCCAAAAATTGGATGTCGAGATTTCACCGGAAATACATGTTTTAGGACCCCCAGAATTTAAAAAAAGCATTTCCAGAAAAAGGTCCGTGCGTGTCTCTGTGAACATGTTAACTCAAAAACGAAAAGTAGCTAAAATACCAAACTTGGTATTTAAGTTCAGTAACCTGAAAAATAAAATGTATATCTTGAATTTTCTGGGAATAGCTTCTAAAGGCCTGTTTATTCAGGATGAATTTTGCTTAATTTGGCATAACTAATAAACCGTAAGAGATAGACAAAAACTTACTTTACAAAAAATGTAGGCCTTGTTAAATAACACAATTTACGTCATATACATTTTGTTCGTGGAGCTTACCGTTTTCGAGGTATTCATTGCTATTAGTTTCAGTTGTGAAGTACTTATATTTTCTCAGACGGGAGTGTCCCTTTTTCTTTTGTTCTACTCCTGGCCAAGAAAAGAAGCGATTTGTAATGACAATCGCATAACGACAGCTTTTAAAACATTCAACTATCGATTTAGCCTAGTGTATTCCCTTATTTTCTTCCTACTTATGAGGAACTAAGTAATAAGAACATTGTGCTGAATGCCTCGATTAACAAGGTGCAGAAAGAAGAATAATCTTATGTAAGAAGTTTGTAGGACGCTAGGGAAAGTCATGCGAGTGTAACACATCAGATTTTTTCCACATAAGCCAGGTGTAGGACAGGAGTTCGATAGGAGAGTCAGATCTATCCGATACTGTGTATCTTGTATACTTTTTCAAGGTGATAATTTACATTTGCATTCTATGCGCTGTTAGCTTGCTTCACACTCGAGTATTAGTTTGAGTCATGACAGAAAGAATTTCATTGCTATTTCTAAATCTTACCCTTCATAACAAGAGCTTCAGTCTAAAAAGTACCAGTCTAAATTGACAAATGATACCTAAAATTGGACCAGTTAGTCCAGATGCGTAATTTTCTTTACATTGTGTCATATACGTGTGTTAATACGAATATATTGGAATTTCTTATCTTAAAGTGCATATAGAATATAGATTTGCATTTATAATACGTTTATATTATAAGCTTTTGCTCTGTAGGATGTTCTTTACCGTTATATCACTAGCTCATTTTGGTATGATTTAATGTTTACTTTCTCTACACGTACTATATACATAGTTTATAGGGAAGTTATTGTATTCCACCCAAAAATTGATACGAAGTTTTCATAGGGAGGACATATTTTTGAGTCCCTGAATAAAAATAAACATTAGAAAAATGTGTATGTGTGTTTGGATAGTGTTTAATGCCCGCTTTTACTACAAATGGTACCGCAGGCAATGACATTGGTGATACATGGAATGAAGATGGAGCACCGGTGGAATGCGATGGCGGAGAATCGGGAGAAAACCCGCCCCTGCGTCGCTTTCTTCACCACAAATGTCACATGTGGTCGCTTGTGAGAACCCGGGCCGTCTAGGCGAGTGTGTGTGTGTGTGTGTGTGTGTGTGCGCGCGTGCGCGCGCGCGCAGCATAGCTGAAAAACCAAAAGTCTGTTGAATACCGAAGTCTATATTTAAGTTCAATATCTTCCAAGGAAGATTTTCAAGAAAATTCCCCTCACCCCCAAGTACCATTTCATGGTACAAGTTCTGTTGTTTTTTGTTTGTTTTTTTCAAAAATGGCTAACGATTCTGATCAAAATATATTATATTCAAGGTATTTACAAGACAAATAAAATATCTTCTTTAATCTGGATGTTTTTTTTTTTTTTTTTTGAGTTTTGAATAAATTGTAAACCATGAGAGGAAGAAATGTCCTTAAAACAGGCAATAATAATTGATGTCAAACAGTTTTTCGTGAAGTTGACGCTTTTCAGATATTCCTTGTCACTCGTTTCAGTTTTAAAATTCTTCAACATTTCTCTTACGGGAACTTGTCAACTCCTAGCCACGAAAAAAAAAAAAAAAAAAAAAAAAAAAAAAAAAAAAAAAAAAAAAAACGATTTCAATCCCATAGCAACCACATTTTAAAAACGTTTGACTGTCAGTTTAGCCTAGTGCATTCGCTTATTTCTCTTCTACCTATAAGGAACTAAGTAATAAGACCAGTTTTGCTAAAATTTATCTCTATTAGCATGAAGTAGATGGAAGAATAAGTTTATTAACAATAATGTGCTACAGAGATGTTAGAGAAAGTTATCTGAATGGACAAGACTAGATTTGTTCCATTTATTGCTCTATACCAGGTTAAATCGCATTGAACTTTAAATAAATTGTTTCTTCTAATTAAAGCCCTAATATCCAGCGTTGTGTTCTAAAGAGTCCTAGGTTGATCTCGTTCAACGTTTATACTTCCATTACAGGACACGGTGAGCAGAGAATAGTAGAGTTAAAAATGCTTATATTCTTTGCTAGAGTATGCGCCCACAAACAACATTATTATCGCATCACTATAGGGTCCTTATTTCATTTTCCCATATCAAGCTTAAAATGGAGTTACAGGTGTGTAGTTATGCAAATAGTATGTTGGAATGCTTACTTGTCGATCTGGGTGCCTCAGTTGGCTCGGTGCTGGCATTCTGATCCAATGGTTTTTAAGAGTGTGACAACCCCATGTAGATCTGCTGGTTAGTACAAGAACTCCTGCGGGAACAAAATGCCGCACACCGGTTGTGCTGATATCATCGTGATATTTGACAGAATCGTTACCAAAGCAAATATTTATATATTTCGGACTATATGCTTAGAAATAAAATTTTACTGAATTGAGAAAAGTTATAAAAATCATGATGCCTATATTTTCTACGGACAGGAACTTATTTCCCACTCCATTTAGCTACATTAAATTTACTGTAAAGCTATTGAAGTCCCTATCCTCCAATAACACAACTTATATGGAAGCATGTACCATCAAATTATTGTCATGTGGAAGGAATGTTGAACATGTCATTATGTTATAGGGATCAACTAAGAGTACTTTTTGACGCAGTTGTAGTGATTTCCCCACTAAGCTTAAGATGTTCCTCAGAGTTCGTGATGGTGATGCTGCGTCAGAGGTGCCTCTGTCTTCCTCGTCTCTTGTGCCTCTGCAACTAGATGCTCGTTAATCTCAAAAAGGGCCTTTGCCACATTGATATTACAGATCAGTTCTGCTATTTTAATGAACGTGTATTGAAAATAAATATACATACACGTGTTTCGGTGTCTCTTTCACAATCCCAACTTTGATAAGAAAAACGTATTTAAAAAGATTTGTTCCATTCATATGACTTTTTTCTACCTGTTCTCTAAACAAATTATTCTTTCAAAGGATTCTCTTATCTATATCATGTTAATAGAGATAAACTTTAACAGCAATTGTCTTATTACATGCTTCCTTCTAGACAGAAAAAAATAAGGGAATGCACTAGGCTAAAATGACAGTCAAATCTTTTAAAAGCAGTCGACATGTGAGCAATTGAAGTTCGGTTCGCTTTGCATCTCAGTAAAACAAAAGAGACGAAACGAAAGGTGATCCCGTTTGAGAAATTTTACGTAGTTCAAAATTGAAACCAATAACGAGATATATCTGGAAACGGTTAACTGTACAACAAAGATGTGCATGACAAATGGTGTGTTTTAAGGAGATCTACATTTTTTTCTGTAGTAAATTTTGCCTATTTCTTACGGTTTACCAGTTATTCAAAATTCAGAAACATTCATCCAGAATGAACAGGTCTTCAAAAGATATTCCCAGAAAATCCAAGATACATGTACATTTTTTTATTTGTGGTGTAAATATCTTTAATGTCGATATTTTAACCAAAATTGTTAGCCATTTTTGAGAAAAACAGGATTTAAAAATATTTTTCCATGTAAAGAGTAGTTTGGGGTAGGGAAATTATCTTGAAAATCTTCATATCGCATCCTTAGAAGATAGCAAGTTTGGCATTTAACAGCTTTTGTTTTTGAACTATGCTGTCTACATACACACTCGGACCTTTTTCCAAAAATGATTTTTTGGGACTCAGGGGACCTCAATACACATTTTTCAACGAAATTTCCAAATCAAATTTTTGGGTGGAATACAATACCCTGTATATTTCATTGACGCTATTTGCCCTCCAAAACTGACTCGTGGCGTCACCATGTCATATGGTTTTATTGTGTTCTGGTCAGGTGACTCCTGAACACAATTACAAATACTCTGCTTACGCAATTTTAGGGATGTTTACTCTGCAAACACGTGTTACTCTTAAGCACGCATGAACTATAAAAGAAAGTCAAGAATCCTCAAGGCTTTTAAGGACAATATAAAGCGTGTTTTGTTAGATTCAACTATGCAGTACCTTGTAGCTTTGACTTGGAAATGTTAGCATAGTTGCAGCTAAAACTTATAAACTGAATACAAGAAAATAGAATAAATTATGGATACAGGTATATAATATATTAAGAGAACTATTAGAAATTGTTTATAAGCTCTTTAATATGAATTTGATAATTCTTCAGGAGCTGTGACGTAAAGAAATACCGTATCAACTTATTTCTTCAGCTACTACAGATACACAGCTTTAGAAATTTAAACTAAACCGACTTTCGAAGAGAAAAGGCGGTCTGCGTCTACTATCGTGAGCGGACTGTGAGTGAACAGAATCCGCCCCTGTCAATACCCGTAACACGGTTAACCTATAATCCCTACTCATTCTCTACTCATAAGAATTATAAAACAGGCAATTCTTTCAGTAACCATCAAAGTGCAGAAGTAATCGTTTCTGTTAGAAGTACCGTACTTTGAATCTCCCGTTTCTAATGAGTGAAGGGGCGGTTATGTGTATTTGCCTTTAACAGGGAGGTTGCAGAATGCTGATAGATGAATGTATAGCATGTATGAATGTATAGAATGGAAGTACGAAAACACGAGAGGTATGGAAATAAGCCTCCTGAGCATCTACTCCCTTAAAACTGCTGGTCCAATGTATACATCATCCGTCAGCTCCTGAAGGTAGTGGTTTGGTAGGGAATAGACAAGTGTCTGCATTAGCCTTCAGTTTGTCGAGGTAAAGTGATAGAGACAATAGCTGTCAGGCTCCTTTGATAGATTCTATCCTCTTGCGCAGAAGCCCTATAAGAGTTTGCTATATAGATTATAGGTCTTAGTTTGTTATTACAGCAGACAATGTCACGTGTGCTATATCTCTCAAGCAGCTCGAGGACTTCTTTCAGGGATAAACAAATGAGATGTTCCAATCCTTCAGTGTCAGCTAGGTTCAGTGTTTAAGGGAAGACGGTGGCAATTTTTAAAATATTCTAAATATATCCTTTTTTCAATTGTTACTATTTAATAACATGTTTGCAAAGTGTTATTGTTGAATTCCAAAGAGAAGTGTATTTAAAAGCGTAATTAATTTTGTGCTATACTACGCCCATTTTCTGGAGCTTTCTTTTCCTTTTTTTTTTTTTTTTTTTTTTTTTCCATTTAATAAATTTCAAACTTCAGGTTCACTTTTCTCCTCAGCTACCTATTACATTGTTATTTAACACTGTACACCTGTTTTAATTATGTTTTATCATAATTTGCGGTGATTTTGATGTCTCCTTGAATGTCTGGCTTATAACGTGAACACTTCAGTAAAAAAATGTAATAGGTATACGCAAAAAACTACAAAAATGGTAGGTAAATATAATTAGAAAATAAAAGCAATGCACATAATAGAACCAGTATTTCGGATACTACATGTAAAATCTCACATCCCCAATTGTATTATTGCGAGAAAAATGTATCTAAGATTTGCATTGTATGCAAATATTGACTCCTCCGTGGTTTAAAAACTAGAACTCCTTAGCTTAGTTTTCTTTTGAGGGGAAGTAAAACCGGTGATCCCGTGCCGTAGATTTATGGCACATAAAAGAACCTGAAACCTGTTAAGAGGCCTCGGAGCAAAATTGAGTGGTATCTCACGCCCTATGTGAATGGTGGTAAGAACCACAGTAGTTAAAGAGCATCCATAAATACAACTAAAATGTTATTTATAATTAAAATTTATTCAACAAATTCAAGGATAATTTGATATATTGGAAACTTCATAGAAATAAATGTCGGTTAAAGATATAGCTGAAACTACCGTATTTCCTTCAGGGTTTATTTAAATTTAAGTAGAACATACAATTCAAAGAATCCGATTAAATAATCTAAGATGTACCTGAGCTCAATAATAAAATATTACGGTACAAAAGAATTCAAAGTGCTGCCCTTTGACTAGGATACTATTTTTTTTTTAAATATAAAAAATACAGTTCCGGACTCTAGCGCTGTATTCCTTTTCTTCTTTTTCCTATTTTCTTCCAGTTTCCTATATTTCTGTTGTTACCCTACTTATTTATCTTTTTTTTTATTTATAAACACACAAACAACAATAGCCAAGGTGGGACTCGAACCCACGCTCCCCTGCGCCACGAAGCACCAAAGCACCAGGCACTTTAGCGAGCGCGGTCTTGGAGACCGGCCTATTCGCTGCGAGTCACACAAAAAGAAAGAAAGGAAAAAAATCTGATGTGTTTCATACATAGTACTTTCTCTAGCCGTTCCAAACACAAACTAAACTTACAAAGGTTATTCTTTTATCTACAACATGCTAATCGTTAGCAGAATTAGTCTTATTACTTGCTTCATTGTAAATAGAAGGGAAATAAAGCGACAGTCAAGTCTTTTAAAGGCTGGCGGCTATGTGAAACAATTAAGGTTTGGTTCACTTTGCATGAATCGTTTAAAAAATGTGGGTAGTTTAAAACTAAAACCAACAACTAGGAATAGCTCAAAAAGTAACGCTGTAAGAAAAACATACGATATAAATTCTGTTTTAACGAGAACGGTTTAACCGTTATGCAAAATTCTGCAAAGCTCACACAAAATAAAAAGGTCTTCAAAGATTATTGCCAGAAAATTCAAAATATATTTTTATTTATGATATAAATATCTTTAATATACGATATTTTAATCAAAACGTTAGAGCAATTTTCTTTTAGAAAAACTAAACTTTTGAAAACTTTTCCTTGTAAAAGGTGTTTTTGGTGAGGAATCTTTTTGAAAATCTTTTAACTAGAGCTGACCTCAAAACATGTTTACTGTGAAATCTTGACATCGAATTTCTCTAACTAGTATGTGCATTGTGTGTATATACGTGCTAGAGAAAGTAAAAAAAGACTGGCAGAACATATTGCATACTACTAGCTTAGTAGTAGTTCCATTCTCTAACTGTTCTGCTAGCAAAACTACTCAATATACAGATTATTTTCTATCTAATTCAGATAAATATTTGAGATAAACATTAGCAGAAATATTTTATTACTTAGTTCTTTATAAGTAGGAAGGAAGTAAGGAGGGGGGGATACATCAGGCTAATTCGATACTTAGTTAAATCTTTTTAAGATCTGGTTGCCGTGTAATAAGATTGAAATTCGCTTCTCTTAGCATGGCAAGGGAAAAAAATAAGTATGAAATGAATGCAACGCTTCACCTCCACAAAAAAAAAATCTGTGTTCCATTCATATGACTTTCTCTAGCTGTTCCAGAAACAAACTTGTCCATATCATGCTAACCTACATAACCATTACGAGAATTGGTATTATTACTTGCTTCTTTATTAGTAGAAGGGAAATACGAAAATACATTGGATTAAAGCGATAGTCAAATCTTTTAAAAGCTGGTAGCTAAATGAAGCAATTGAAATTCGGCTCTCTTAGCTTGCTTGGAGTAAACAAAGGAAAGACGATAAAAAATGTCGCTTCGTTTGAGAGAAGCTTAAGTAGCTTTAAACGAAATCCAATTACTCGTACTATCTCGAAAATGGTTAACTCTACAAAAAAAAAATGCATATGGCAAAAATTGTATGTTTAATGAAATCTATATTTTTTTATATTTTAAAATGTTTCTATTTCTTTGGTTTGCCAGTTATGCAAAAGGTATACAAAAGTAATCCAGAATGAAGAGTTTTTCAGAGGCTATTCCCAAGCTAGTTTAATGAAAAGTGTTAGAAGATTTATAAAAAGTGCTCCATATAAAGGGTAGTTTAGGATGGGACGATTTTTCCGAAAAAATCTTCACTTATCCTTGGAAGATAATACAGTTCTTAAATACCAAGTTTGTATTTAACCGACTTTTCGTTTTTGAGTTATGTTCACAGGACACACACAAATACAAACACATACATCTCACCCTCCGTGCTGTAATGGTTACCGGCTAACTTCATATACACAAGGTCCCGGGTTCTAACTCGGCGGAGGGATTTTTTTCGGGTGTAAAAATCCTTAGCATGGCTTCCTTCGGAAAGGAAGTATAGCGTTGGTCCCATGTCGTAGATTTACGGCACGTAAAAGAACATCAAGACTGATAAAAGAGGCATTTGAGCAAAATTAAGCGGTCTTTCACGCCCAGTACAGAATGGGACCCTGAGAACCACAGCAGTTAAAGAGCGTCCATAAATAAAACTCCATTTCATTTTTTTCTACAAACACACGCGCGCTCACACACACACACACACACACACACACACACACACACACCCGCGCGCGCGTGTAATAAGTCTTATTCTAAAAATATATTTTGTTTACACAGTATCCTAAAATGTGTATTTCCAGTGAAATCCTTTTAGGTGAAGTGCAATAATGTGCTAGAGAAATAAAAATTATTCATTTTATAAAAGAAACATATTTGTTTATTTCCCTCGATTAGAAGTGTGTCCACCTAAAGTTGATGTGTTAGGAGTCACATTATTTAAATTATCGTCGCAGGAGGTCCATATATTTTATTTAAAACTTTGGATTACAGTGACGTATTCAGTTGTAAGAACAGGAAGCCTGCATGGAAACTTCGAACACATTGTAGATATCAACTCGCTGCTAAAATAGGTACAATAAATGGCTGTGTCATTTGACGCTCCACTATTTCTCTTTTGGTTTTCTCACGTTTGGGAGGACTTTACCTAATGTTTCTAACATCCATGAATGTACTGTGTTGTATATGCTTGTGTCAACTTACGAATCCCTCTTTCCTTTATATTTGGGTTATAAAAATGCATAGCCAGACAATGGATTGTAGTGATATTTGTGTTTTGTATTGAAGGGTTTTTTTCCTTCTTTCCCCCTTAGTTTGTGGATTTCCTTGTTGCGTTAGAGCTTTTTGAAATATTACTACTTAAAAATACACCAATATTTATAGGCTATGGCATCGCACACTTGTTATATAATTAATGAGTAACAAACGAATGACTTCTTAAAGGAAACGGACAGTTACATTTTGACTACAATCGGCACAAAAAAAATAGAATTTTTATATCTAATGGTTGTTGGAATCTTTGAGCATCTATTATGAATCAACATTTACATGTCTTTCATATTGTTCCCGGTTCTACAGCTATTTAAAAATCCTCAATACACCTGTTTGCTTACTGTTTTATGACTCGCGTTTACATTTTCACACCTTCAAAATGTACCTCAAGTCTCAGTTTTCGTTTAAATACAACTAAACTTTCCCGGAATATGCAGAATATATTAACGTTACAGGGCGAAAGTTATCCTAAGACTAATACTAATTTTTAAAAAATGAGAAATGAGATTAAAATGGCACACATTTTAAAAAGTTATAGAACTTAATGAAATATTAACGCGGTAGAGACTTTGTGTGGTCCAAACTCAAATTCAAAATCCAACCAATTTTCTCAAATTGTGTAGAATGTAGAACATTTTGATTGTGCAATAATAATAATAATAATAACGATAAAGGTATTTATCCAATTGGAATGAAATTTGGTATCTATGTTAACATAACAGCAATTTAAGCACAGGTTTAAAAAAAATACATATAGAAATTTATATTCACTCGCAGTGCGCTTAATACTTTAAATTTGTATTCTTAAAATGTAGAATATTTGAACATTGACATCTTGTAATTTAAACGAGATACCCAAATAAAATCCAGAATTTGCTTCCATTGCATTATTTTTATCTGCATAAACCGATACACACTTAGGGACATGCCCTCACATAAGATATCTAGTAAATATGTTGATTTAGCTTAGCAAAGGGACATCGATTTCAAGTTTTCGAAAGAAGTATTTTGTATTTTTGTATTTGATGGTTTAAAATAATGATCAACTCAGACATTAATTCACAGGTGTTTATGGAGGAAAGCACGACAAAATATAACAAATTAAACATAATCAAAAAATGGAACGCTTCAATAAAATAAATAGTCAAGCAGAATAAAAATTACATCACATTACTGCAAAATCAGCTTCAAAATATGGTTGTGAAGGTAGGACCCTGAGACAAGAAAAGACGAAGTGAATGGAAAACACGCAGGTGACATTTACCGGTTACCTGTAGGTGTGACAGTAAAAGATAGATATAAGAGTAAAGTAGTTGAAGAAAGGTTAAAAGAAAACAAGTATGTTTATTTTAAGAAATACCAAAATACTTATAGAAAAACAATTGTAAAACATAAGCTCGAAAAATAGTATACGATTATAAACCTCAAAGTAGAACATCGTCTCGGCAATAAATACCCAGTAAAACTTCTAGAAGAGGAAAACCGCACCTGTAAATCATTATATGACAACCATTTTCTGTAGCACGTACAGATATTGATAGCTATGGAGTATCCTCGCCCATTTTGGGACCGTTTCTGTCATCAACGACTGAGGTGCCTGCATATATATAGATGACAGAACTATATATATAGGTAATGAAGGTTATGAACATGTTAGGTGTTTGCGCCGATGATAATTATATGTAACGATCACCTTAACTGCATCATTAGCTAATTACTGTAAACACCGCGCACGCTCCATCAGATTGGTGGTAAGCCTGATGAATGGAGTGGAGGATGACGAAAAGTCGTTTAACTGAGCTTCGAGGAATGCATATAAGGTGGATGTAGGCCACTCGTCTCCCCGGGCTAGGATCAACAGCAGGAAAGTGGCAAGCAGGGACCGAGTACATAGATGTAAAGGTGAAGGAACTTGGTCAGTGGCGAAATGGTTCCGCATCTTCTCTTCGCATCTTTCAGAACCATCTTCCATAAACCCTCTGCGCTTCCGAGAAGTTAACTTTTGAAATAAGTTGATAGTAATCGTGTCCAGTACCAAGCTAAAACTGTTTTCCCTATAAAACAACTTTAAATCAAGTTTATAGTTCGGCTACAAAACGAAGAACACATTTACTTTATAATTTTCTGAAAGCTCTAAAATACGAGTCTATGTTGCTAGGAAATGCTACATGGTAAATTCTTTGCGAAACCTGTATTTTCCTAGATCCTAATTAACTTATTATTTCCAATAAATTCTACTAGCTGAAAAACGGACACGTTTTGAAAATGTTGAATTCAGTGTCAAAAAGTCAATGGTAATAAAATAGCAGCCATATAGACCATTTATTGTAACTAACTTCTAAAGTCAAAGTTCTAGAGAGATGGACGCATTTGTACAAATAAGCTGTTTAAATTTAGCACGGTTATGTTTTGTTTAAGGAAATGACAAATGTAAAAAAGTGTGCCAAAAGTTGTAGTTTTTGCTTTTTGTTATAAAAATGTCCAGTTCTTATTTTATCATAAAATAGTACGATTATAGTATAAGGGTACCTAATATTATTCACCACGTTCTGCTCATTTCTGGCTTTTTATTTTCTATACACGCACTATATAATAGTGTATACACTATTCGAGGTATAAGGTATTGCATTCGGCCCAAAAACCCAGATTTCACCGAAAATAGATGTTTTAGGGCTTCTGTATGCAAAAGATGAATTTTTAGAACAAGGTCCGTGTGTGTCCTTGTGTCTGTGAACACGATAACTCAAAAAAGAAAAGTCGCTAAAATACCAAACTTGGTATATACGGTTAGTATCTTCTAAAGATGCAACAAAGATTTTGAGGAAAATCCCCCCAAATTTTAAAGATTTTGATTAAAATACCGTATAATAAAGATATTTTCACCACAAATAAAATGTGTATCTTGAATTTTCTGGGCATAGCCTCTGAAAGCCTCTTTATTCTAGATGAATTTTGCTGGATTTTGCATTAACTAGTAATCCGTAATAGACAAAAACTTACTACACAAAATATGTAGCCCTCGTTGAAACACACAATGTATTTCCTATACATTTTTTAATGAAGTTGACCATTTTTAAGATATATCTTGTTATTGGTTTCAGTATTAAAATACTTTAACTTTTCACATACCTATGGGAAATTCTCAACTCCTGGCAATGCAAAGAAATGGACTTTGTCCACACGGCAACCATCTTTTAAAAGATTTTACTATCGTTTCAGTCTAGTGTATTCTCTTATTTCACATCTACTTACAAGAAAGCATTTCTGCTAATGTTTATCTCGATTAGCATGAAGTAGATAGAATAATAAGCTTTTTAACGATAATGTGTTAGAGATGTACAGAAAGTCATGTGAATGGAACACATCAGATTTTTTAAGAAGCAGTCTTTACCACCCTAACACAGTGCATGCTAATTGACAGCAACCCAAGAGGTTAATTATATTTATGTTTCTTTAATAGACAGAAAATTTAAACAAAACCATAGATACCTGCTGTCAACTGATTTAAATAGTCGTTACACCTTTGTTTTATTTTCTTCCACCTACATTCTAGTTTCAGTATTATAGCCAAAAATTGCTTCTTTACTCTAAAATCAGCCTAAGTTTTAATTTGAGATTATAATCATTGTTGAAAACTTTCTCGGATTTATTTCGGTATTTCTTCCAGATATGAGTTGAACCTGTCTGTCATTAAAACATTCTCTACTGTACGGCCGGAAATATGCTGTTGGTGGAGGTGGTTGGATCCGCTGGGATACTTTGATCTAGCGTGTGGTTAAGAAAGGGAGAGGGCTCAGGTTCTATAATTGGAGTGTGGCAGACCTGGATGTTGACGGGACAGATAGCAGCACATAGTGTACAAAATTGTGTTGACGGAAACCAGTGGCACAGAATTTCCCTATGTTGTGATGCCAAAAGAAACACACACTTTCATCTATTATAACCTATGCTTTTCTCTCTCATGAAAGTCCCTTAAAACATCAAACTGTTATATATTATAAAATTTTAGATAAAAAACCAAACAAACTTCAACTGGACATCGTTCAAATTAATCTTTATCACAAAATTTATAGAAATTCTTCACAGTATATTTTTAGAAGACGCGTTACAATTGCTTTAAGATTATTGGGTCAGTTTGTTCTTCAAAGCATTCCAGGAAAAATGTTGCTGTAATTCTCATTCACAAACCAATAAAACAGCACATAATGCTTATGATTAGTTTAGGGAATTTTTCAATTGTGGTTATTAATATTTGTTTATTAAACCTGAGATGCACTAGAATATCATTCTAATTCACTATCATGTCACAGCTCAGTTAATTTAAGCTTATTGCATATTCAATTATTTTATTTTCCGACTTATAATTTAAATTATTTCTTTCTTTCTTTGAGATGAGATGTCTATCCTTGCCATTAATATTTTAAGGCTAATTCATAGCTATATGCTATTTAATATGAACCTGTTCCTTCAAGAATCGCCTTCCATGTTGGGCATTATTTACCATCCAGCAGATAAGAGTTTATGACATTTCCGCTGAGGTAGAATTTAGTGACAATACTGCACAGTTGCTATTGGTTAATGTTTCCAGGAAATGTGTTAATACATCTCTTCCGTTCACCACCTCTGAAATTACTCAAAACAATAAAGTATTCTTAAATCTACAACAAAATATGTAAATGGATTAATGAAAAGTTATCTTTGTTAATAAGTACATAGAACAATGTGAGCTTTTGTAAAAGTAGCTTATAGAAGAGTGAGAGGAGAAATCCATGTGATTGCAATTTATCAGATTTTTCTCTTCTTTTTATTACTATTCTTTCTCTTTTAATATAAAATAATCATTCCCAGGGATTTGCTAAGCACTTAAATATTTCAACTATTTAGTAGCAAATTATTCTTGCTGCTGAGAAATGATAAGAAGGAAAGAAAAGTAAACGTACTGTAATATTTGGATGTGCAAGACTTCAAGATATTAATGGGAGTACCTAAGCCAATTAAAATAAATATGCAAAATCTTTATTTTACTCAACTATCATAATTAATATTATTATAAAGGAAGGGCGACTTTACAAGTAAGCGGATTGGTACGTTGTAATGAATGCAGTATTACTTATCTATAACGCCTATCACAACTGTGGTCACCATGCGAACACATTAAACTTCGGATCTCAGCACTGAAAAAGAAAAGAAAAATAAATAACGCCCTCCTATTTGAGAAAAGTATAAATAAGTATTGGAAACGTAAACCAATAACAAGGAAAATCTTGGGAATTGATAACTAAAAAACACTAATAAGTCAATTTAAATTATTTGTTTTTTTTTCTTCATTATTGTATATAAATATTTTATAACTGTTTATTTGTATATTAGAATAATGTTAGCATTTTAGTTAAAATACCAATATATTTGGGCATTCAGTGGAAGAGTGCCGCACCCAATAGATATGACCGAGCGACAGAGAGTCGCGCTAATGTATATTTAAGATTAGAATTAGAATTAGTCGTGGTTCTATTCGCTAGGACCATGATTTTTGACAGATGATTTCCACAGTTTTCTCAGTACTACCTAGCAAATGTCTGAGAACTACCTTAAATTAAACCTTATATGTTTCCATTGCGCGTAACATCAGTGTAAAATGCCTCTAGCACAGTAGCAGTATGTACAGCGTTAAGTACTTATTGTCCTAATAGTTGGTTAAATTATGAAGCCCGGCACTTAAAAACACTTAGGGCATTGTGAGTCGCCAATAGGGTAATTTTATATCTCCTTGTAGTTTACTAGGAAAAATCCGAACCGTATGCGGAATTTGATTTCGTGTCGGCGTGTTGCCATGGTAGCTTAGTTAAGCAACTGGATGTAAACCGGATATTCCGTGGTTCAAAACTCGGCAAATGCACTGCATTTTTTCAGCCCGACTCTACCTTTCCAAGCGTTCGACACTTGTAAAAAAATTCCCCGAGTTTAGGCGACCGTGGATCGTCAGTGAAATCTCGGTGTCGAATTTTTGGGTGGAATACAGTACTTTCTCTATATATGTACTACGAATGAAGTAGAGAAAGCCAAATCCTATGAATTTTTGTACCTGTTCTGCAAACAAATTGCCTTTACAAAAGATTATTCTTCTATCTACTTCATTCTAATTAAGACAAACATTAACAGAAATTGTCCGATTTCATACTTCCTTCTGAGTAGAAAGTAAATAAGCAAATACATTAGGTTAAAGCGATAGTCAAATCCTTTAAAAGCTATCGCTAAGCGACTGACCTTCAAATCGGTTCTCTTTGCATGTGAAACGGATGGCGAATTCCTGTTTGAGAATAGTATAAGTATTGTATAATTACAACCAATAACAAGGATATCATTGGCTCTATAAAAATGATATGGCATAAATTGTGTGTTTTAACGAGGTTTACATTTTTTTTTGAAGTGACTTTCTATCTCCTCTTGTGGTTTACCATTTATGCAAAAGTCATTCAGAATGAAGAGGGCTTCGGCGGTTATTCCCAAGAAGTTTAAGATATATATTTTATTTCTCATGTAATTATATTTAGTTTACTATTTTAATCAAAATTGTTAGAGCCATTATTGAGAAAATCAATAACTTTATATTTTTTCCATGCAAAAGGCAGTTCGGGTTGGGGATTTTCTTGATTATCTTCGTATTACATGCTTGGTGCTGAACTTAAATGTCACGAAACTTTTTTAAAACTTTTTTTTTTCGATTTTGGAGACCCTAAAACATCTAATGCCAAAGAAATCTCGGAGTTGAATTTTTCAGTGGCACCTTCTCTACCTACTCTCTACCTACTAAGAATAAAGTAGAGGCAGCAAAAATCAAAAGATTTTGATGAATTATGTGCTGCTTCTACTTTAGTATAATTGATTGTGTTAACTTCTTCTCAATTCAATTAGCTCACTGTCCGATAATCCATGGCTACAGTTGTGGGGATCTTACTAGCAGGGATTACCTCCCAGCCTCTAGCTGATGCTCTGTATCTGGTGGAGAGAACAGCAATTTCGTCCACCACAAAAGAGTTTAACACGGTTACGAATCCTCTTTATCTGCAGCTTTAGTCACAATTCCAACTTCCGCTCTCCTGTTTCCACTTAGCAGGATAGTAAAGTAGACTTCTGTGTTACGAGAACCTGGATCATTTGGAATTGTGACAAAATGAGGCCTGAGGAAGAACTTCAGACTTAAAATTGTCACGACATGCTCATTATTGTATTTGCCAGTCGATAATCCAATTGAGGGGCTCAAAGCCAGAGGGAGCTATCCCACAAATTGTGAAAAAACGAGTTGTTTTGTTTTAAGACAATTTCTGCTATCTCTCATCTAGTGTAGAAATCTATGTAATATTAACTATATCAGTGTGCCATCTACAGTAACTAAAGTGAGAAATATTGTGCCAGATGGGGATATCCCACTATGAAGTTGCCTGCTATTTAAAGAACAATGTCACCAACCTTATAGAACTTTAACTATTGCAATAGTATTATTTATTGTTTAAACTATAGACCAAGAAATAATGTGACATTTTTGCTATTTCAAAAAAAGTACTGTGTACTGCTAGGGGTGACAAATTAAAACAAACAGAGAAGTGATGATGAAGATGATCATGAAAGTGAAGCACATGTTATGTTGGGTTCATCAGAGAACTAAAGGAATGATCATAATAAAACACATGAAATAAAGTTGAAATCTGTTAGGGATCATATAAAGAAATGTCCAAAATCCACAAGTCACTATTCTTGCCACGATAATCCAAATAAAGTGTATATAAGCAGTATCCATTCTGTAGCTGAGATGTAGCGACTGTACGAAAAAGAACGTGTACAGAAAAAAGTAACTTCTGCTTCACAGTATATTATTAAGTGTTTAATACACAGTTCAACATTGCATTTAAATTACCTATTTCTGATACATGCAAAATATGTGATGAGTGGGTGGCTTCAGAAACTGAAGATGTTCCTCTGCAAGTCAGATTACATCAATATAAATCTGATAAAGCTTATTCGTTACTTAAGAGGTTTTAAGCAGGTACACTGAATGAAGACTGTGACTACTATTGATAACATATGATTTACAATAAGCACTACCCACACCAAAAATCCCAACAGGGACAATATTTTGCCATAGGCAATTTTTTTTTTTTTTTTTTTTTTTACCGTGGAGGGGAAAAATGCATTCCTGCATTCGACCCCAAGCCTTAGTGCAATGGCTTGGGGGATATGTGGAGCTCCCCGCAGAGTGCGGTATATCCACTAAAAAACCCCTTCACGTGTTAATCGTTATATAGAGAACTTTCGTGCAAACATGCATAAGTCGGGTCCCGCATAGCACCCCGGTTAGTAAGTGAGAGCTACTTAGCTGGCATGTATTGCATGCGAGCGCGTTAATGCTACTTACTGGGATTGTCCATGAAACCTGAACAATACCAGTGGATAATCATGCGTTACTTTAGCTGTGGGTGTATAATTTTGGGGTATATGTATGCAACACTGACAATGCCTTTATGTGTATGTGGCCAGAAAATACAGATGGATAGGGATTTTGGGGTTGTGGAGAAAAAGATAAGACATACAAGACACATTTATAAGCCAGGTCAGTTGGTCAACAAGGCTTGGATGCCAAAATCATATGCAGTTATTGAAATGAAGAAAGAAGATTTTAGAAACTACTAGTTCTGAATAACAGCATTACTAAAAGTAGATCAAAAACTGATGATTTCAAAAACGTTCTTATTCAGAAAGTTTCTACTGTGAAAGTAACAAAAAGATCTACAGTGTTGTTCTTCAAAGATATTTTCTCAGAGTTGGAAAAAGAATCCAGTTTTTCAAAAATATGCCAAGGAGAAGACAAAAAAATAGTACTCAACTTGTAGCAGAATCATCCTTCATGCCTAAAGTGATGGTGGAGCTACCATTACTGTATCTAGAGGAGAGGAATGTTCTTGCACTGAAACTATGGGATCTACAGTCCATCAGAAAGTACATCCCAGCAGTGTACCAATTTTTTTTATGATGATTTGAGATTAGACAATTTAGAATCAATTGAACTGCTTGAAGAAATTGTGTAGTTCAGTTGTTTTCTGAATAATATCATGTTCAGTTTCTCTATCTGCATAAGAAAGTATTTAGTAAACAATACAGGTTGAAGTGCTAAATAAATAAAAAATAGTTAAATATCACTTTTTTGTATTTTCTATGATATTTCAAAATGTGGATCAAGTACTGGATTTAAAAAAGTTGTACCTCAATATTACACGTTTTTTCCAAATCAACAACTCTAATAAAACTCCGCTTTTCTCAAATTTAGCTATTTCTGGGATAGCTCCCTCTGGCACTGAGCCCCTCAAATTATTTGGGAGGACTTGGTAGAGGCACTTTAAATTTATGTTCTGAAAACTAAACCATCTTCTTGCCTGCTAACTGAGTACACGTTACTCTATTTTCAGTTTACGACATAGTGTTATTACACTAGTATTAAGTTGACCCATATTTTAAGGAAACGACTTTGATTGAAAGCCTTGAAAGAGTAAACACCAGCCTTGTTACACTATGCACTACGTTTTTATTGTACTTGGCTGACCTTGTTTTTCCGTGCTGACCCCACCACACACATCAAAGGCACTACACTCCAGAAAGATACCGTCCTTGGCCCATCATAATAATCCACAAGAGAGACAAGGTCTTTGTCCAGTTGTACAACAGTATTAAGTCACCAAGGTGGGTTGTGCAATACGCACAGGAACGAGTGCATAAAGCAAACCTACCATTTCCTGCAGCTGTTTACAATTGCAGCATATATGTTGTGTTACAAACTTCGCGGCACGCAAGATAATAAATTAAATTGAGTATTTTAATACGTATAGGTACACTTTCATCAACAATAAGACACTGCAGTACAACATTACTTCTTACTGATATGTTCCTTGATTTTTCCTAGCTGTTGCTTCACAAACAAATGTTCCTTACAACATATTATTCTTTTCTCTAATCACGCTACTCAAGACAAATACTGCCAGGATTGGTCTTATTACTTGCTTCTTTGTAAGTAGAAGGTAAATAAGGGAATACACTAGGCTGTAGCGATAGTCAGATCTTATAAAAATCGCTGCTAAATGAAGTAATTGAAATTTGGTTCTCTTTGCTTGCTAGGAGTAAACATAAGAAAGTTGCCTCCTGTTTGAGAAAAGCTTAAGAGCCTTTAAACCAAAAACAATAGCTCAAAATATCTTTAAAAAAATTTGTATTACACAAACTGCATGTATTATGAGATCTACATTTTTTGTGCAGTAAGTTTTTTACTATCTCTTACGTTTTATCAGTTCCACGAAAGTTATACAATAGTCATTCAGAATGAAGTAGTAGTCAGAGACTATTCCTAAAAAATTCAAAACATAAATTTCGTTAGCCATGATAATATCTAGAATTACGACACTGTAGTAAAAATCGTTAGACATTTTTGAGAAAATCAAAATTTTCGAAAAATGTTCCATGTAAGGATAGTTGCGGATGGGGGGATGTTTTTGAAAATCTTCGTGTCGCATTCTTGGAAATTATTGAACTTAAATACCAAGTTTGCTAATTAAACACACACACACACACACACACACACACACACACACACACACACACACACACACACACACGGACATGTTACAAAAATGCTGTTTTTGTATTCAGGGAGTTTCAAAACGTGTATTCCCGGAGATATTTCGAAATCAAAATTTTGGGTGGAATACAATACCTTCTCTATCCACTTACATTACACATACGGGCTAGAGAAAGAAAATATGTAGGCTATTCGGTGGTACCCCTTCGGAAATCTAACGATTATGCGTAAAACTCAACTTTATATGGTCTCGGGATCTCTGAAGTTATTTTTTTTATTGCTTCATTTGTATAGCCCCCTTTAACATCAATGGTCATATCGGGGGCTTTCAGTTGTGAAACTATAGATTCAGAACATTAGGTTAAACTTTATATTACTAAACACACGCACATTCACTCGCACATTCATAGTTCCAGATTCTATGGGGGATAGGGAATAATTCCGGTTAAAGAAAAATTCCCCGCCCCTGCCGGGAATCGAACCCGGGACCTCCAGGTGAGAAGTTCTGAAGTTGTTGGTCCTATAGCCGAGGTTTACTTTGGTAGAGATACTACTGTTACTATTTGAGTAATTGTATACCTACCGCTACATTGAAACCTTAGTGAACCTAGTAACAATGTATTACTTTAGAGCATTTAAAAACAAAAAAATGGGTTTGATATATTCCATTCACATGACTTTCTCTGCCTGTTCTGCAAAAAACTATTACTACAAAAATTATTCTTCCTTCCACTTCTTATTAAAGGTAAAACATTTGCACAAATGGCCTTATTACTTTCTTCCTTGTAAGGGAAATAAATGAATAACATCTTTTAAAAGCTATGGCTATGCGATTCTCATTTATTCCAGTTTTCCTTCTATAGCTAGGAGTAAAAAAAAGGGATATGAAGCGGATTAGAAAAATATAAGTGTTTTAAAATTGAACTAAAACAAGGAATACCTCGAAATGTATAATATAAAAAAATGTATAATATAAATTGTATGTAACGAGATCTACATTTTTTGTTTGGTAAGTTTTTTATGTCTCTTTTGGTTTACCAGTTATGGAAAAGTAGTCATCCAGAATTCCAGAGAATTCAAGATATAATTTTTTCACGTTATTTGCGGTATTTTAATCAAAATCGTTGGAGCCATTTTTGAGAAAATCCAAAATTTCAAAAATGTTTCCATGTAAAGGATAGTTTGGGGTGAGGATTTTCTTAAAAATCTTCACTTATTAGATGCCGAACTGAAATATCACTTTTGGTTTTAAAAGACTTTAGTTTTTACACACACACACACACACACACACACACACACACACACACACTCGGAACTTTTTCTATATTTACTTTCTGTACACGTCCCTTCTATGTACATAGTGTATAGAGAAGGTATTGTAATGCACCCATAAATACAATATCTACCAAGATTACACTGAAAAGACATGTTTTGAGACCCCCTGAATACAAAACAAATATTTTTAGAAAAATACCGTGTGTGTTTCTGTCTGTGTGTATGTGTGTGTATGTGGGCAGCATAGCTCAAAAACGAAAAGTCCGTTTAAAACGAAACTTGGTATTTAGGTTTGGTATCTTCCAAGGATGCGAAACGAAGATTTTCAAGAAAATCTCCTCAGCCCCAACTACCCTTTTCATGGAACTTTTTTCGAAAATTTTGATTTTCTCAAAAATAACTTAACGATTTTGATTAAAATATCTTACATTAAAGATATTTACCTGACAAATAAAATGCATATCTTGAATTTTCTGGGAATAGTTTCTGAAGACTACTTTATTCTGGATGAATTTTACTGAATTTTTCATAAATGCTAAACTGTTAGAGATGGACAAAATCTTACCACACAAAAAATGTAGAGCATGTTAAAACACAAAATTTGTGTAATATACAGTTTTTTCGTGGTGCTGAACGTTTATTTTTAGATATTCCTTGTATTGGTTTCACCTTTGAAAAACTTCTGGAATTTCTCATACAGGAATTTGTCACTCCTGTCCGTACAAAGGAAGTTCAGACACGTAGCAACCAGTTTTTGACTATCACTTTAACCTCCCTTAATTCGCTTCTATTTACAAGGAAGCAAGTAATAAGACTATTTCTGCTAATTTTTTCTCGATTAGCATGAAGTAAATAGAAGCATAAGCTTTTTAACGATAATTTGTTGCAGAGATGTAGAGAAAGTCATATGAATGGAACACATCAGAGTTTTTTACTCGGGGGACCTCAAACATGTATTTCTTGTGAAATCTCTACAGCGAATTTTGGGTGGAGTACAATATCTTCTCTACCTACTATGTACATAGTAAGATTAGAGAAATCAAATCTATCTGTACATATTGTAACAATCTTTTTTCCCCGGGGATTGTAATGGTTAACTTCTACGAGCTTTAAAACAACTGCTTCGCCATGTAGTATTAGAACTTTTAATCACAAATGTCAAACGATTTCTAATTCCAGTGTTACCCTCTGTGGGACAATGGTTACCACACTTCTTGTACCCAAGGTCGCCAGTTCAAACTCGGTGGAGGGCGATTTTTTGGGGCATAAAATCCTTAGTATAGCTTCCTTCCAAAGGGAAGTAAACCCGTTGGTCCCGTGTCGTATATTTACGGCACGTAAAGGAACCTCATGTCTGAGAAAGATACCTCTGTGCAAAATTAAGCGGTATTTCACTCCCAGTATAGAATGGGACGCTCAGAACCACAGCAGTTAAAGAATGTCTATAAATAACTCTCCATTTTCAGTTTGTTTTAAATTATTATGTGTGTTTCGTGTATCTGCAGCTTTTTAAGGATTTTTACTTGTATAAGTCATATTTTCAGAATTCTGTAAGTTATGTTCACATATTGACATTCTAATCATATTGAGTACAACAGCGTTTCTATATTTTTCTGAATTAATCATTTTAGTGTCTTTAAACAGCGGCTGTGGTTTGTAGATCAGCTTAAGATCTCCTACTCTTAGGGATTTCTCAACTTCTCCATATGTTGGAATGCAAAGAGAGCCTTTCTACTTGAAGTTGCAGTAAAGCGTAATGACTCAATTCCCCTTCGACTTTTCCATGAAGAACAGACGGTAGCTCTCCCAGAACGAGCGTCTCTTACCCGCTCTTCGCTCTTCTTCTGGAGGTAAATATTGAACAGCAATACTTCCATATTCTTTGCTGATATTAGCTATTGAAGGGTTAGCCAAAAGCATACAAGTCCATGTGTACCACATGAAAATTGTGAGTACCAGCACGGTATATATACACTGCTAAATTGATCTTAAAACCACTGCCGTTGCCACCGCAAAGGCCATTCAGTCTCCGGACTCTGATATTACAAATTTACTATTGTCTATAGTGTGCCACTTGTCACAAAAACAAATCAAGTGACTAAGGACTGCTGGTTAGCATGTAATAGCTTCTGATTATAATTCCTGTCTGCATATAGATGTTTCTTTTTATTCACAGTATACCATAACCTCCATAAAATCTGAAAGATGAATGTGAATGTGTAATTAAATGTTTACTATTCACTAGCAATAAAACACGACTGGCTAACGAAATTGATGAATAGTAATTCTTCGTTTATAGCACACACGTATATATACACATAGAGAAAGAGAGAAAGGGTACCTATTGTATTCCATCCAAAAATTGGAATACCGAGATTGCACTGGAAATACACATTTTAGGGTCCCTGTATTCAAAAATAAAATGTTTAACAAATTCCCGTGTGAGTAATTGTGTGTGTGTGTGTGTGTGTGTGTGTGTGTGTTCATACGTAAAACTTGATACTTAAGCATATTCCAAGGGTATGACACGAAGATTGCGAATATTTTTAAGAAAATTCTCCGTTATGAAATTAAACTTTACATGGAAACATTCTGAGAACTTAATTTTATAAAAGTGGCTAACGATATTTATTAAAATTCCGGATGTGAAAGATATTTACATTACAAATAAAATGTATATTGTATCTTGAATTTTCTGGTATTAGCTTTGAAGAGCTCTTCATTCCGGATGAATTTTACATAAATGGTAAAGCGTAATGGATAGGCAAAAACTTCTTGCATAAAACATGTAAATCTGGTGGACGTAACCGTTTCGAAGCTATTCTTTGTTATTGATTCCAGTTTTAATATATATTTATATACATATTCTTCTCAAATAAGAAGTCGTCATCCGTGTTTCTTTTGTTTTACACCTGGCCATGCAAAGAAAACCTAATTTCAATTTCAATCTCATAGAGACAGTTTTTAAAATATTTGACTATAGGTTTAGCTTAGTATGTTCCCTCATTTCCCTTCTACTAATAAGAAACCAATCAACCATTTTATATTTATTGCTATTAACATGGATTATATAGAACAATAAGAAAAGTTTTTTTTGCAAAATTGGCTGAGAAAGTCATGTGACTGGAACACGTAAGCTGTTTGCATAGAACTACTATGCGCTAGGCAATTTATATAAATAGAACAAAATATAAATAATTTCCATAGGATAATAAACATTTATATTGCCTCAATATGTAGTTCTTGAATTTGATGTAAATAATGTTATATCAAAGATTGTATAGAACCTGATTTGAGAGGCCTCTGAGCAAAATAAGGCGGTCTTTCATACCCAATTTAGAATGGGACGCTGAGAACCACAGCAGTTAAAGAGCGTCCATAAATAACACGCCATTTTTTTCTTACAGAAAAGCATGCATTTACTGCAGGAAAAATAAATTCGTTTACAGCTTATATCAGACAGTTTACGCAGCTATAACAGTTTCCGAGATATTCATTGTGTTACATTTACCCAAAAAGCTGCGAACTGTGTCTTCTTCGACCACACGGCTAACAAAACTTTAGTTTTTACGGTACCTTATTGTTTCGTCATTTTTAATGCTGCCAAAATTGGTCTAGTTTAAATAACTACTCACGTTTATTGTGATTATGTGCATATTTATAGTTCACAACAATCCATGGGTTTATAAACGCACCACATTTTAACTTCAAATTCTGTAATTTCTTTGCAAATGATTTAATCATATTATAAAATACTCTTCCTCTAATTTTCTTACTGCATCTCTGGAAGTATCTTTTGGAAACATATAGGAAAAATTATGTCTTAAAGTGTTTGAAATACTCAGTTCCAGAGGTACTGACTGAATTTGCATAAACATATCTACTGAATAAATTTACAAGAAAATTTTACCATAAGGAAGACATTTTGGCTTTGAGTACCGGTGATGAACTACGGCAAGATTACGAAAGGAAATTGCGAAAATACTTCTCCATAAGTTGATACAACAAACGGTAAACCGCTTTTACTTGCAAGTGAAGTTACATAAGCAGATCATGTGAGTTTTCAGATAATGGAAATCTCTCTCGGAATGGACGTTATACTACGAGACCTTTAACACTGACGTCGATTAAGTTTCATCTCTTCTACAGAAGGATATCTCCGACACGCTCTCTCCCTTTCCCGTGAATGTTGCGGTCAAACAAGACACGAATAGAATGGACAGTAAAAGTTCTCAGGTAGCCGTGGTCCAAGTAACTGACCTTAGTGGTTCGCCTACTGGAAGAACTCGCACATTGACATTACTATGATCAGGAAGAGGTCAAGGAGACAGCTAAACAATCCTTGTACACTTGCTTCCTTCCTCACGCTATCACTTGTAATTGTATATTCACGATGCTAATAGTCCATGACCTTTATAGGATGGAACTCTAGGCTTGAAGAGCTCAATGAATGTAATTTGGAGCTAGTTTAGGAATGGATTCGAAAGTTTTTGGCAGGAGAGTTTTAATTTATGAACTGAAATATGGATAAAATGCAAAGCACGCGACTTTGTTTATTTTAAGCTTGCCCAGTATCTCTTGGAACAGATTAACGGATGGTAGAATTTCACCAGAGTGCCTTAAAATAGAGACCCAACTATCCAAGCTTCATTGAGTCTTGAACGAGTTATCCATTGATTTAGTCTCTGTGTCCATCAACAAAGCAGCACTATTTGAAGTGGAGCGATACAAACATCAGTCGTTTGAAATTTAGCTTTACTCTCTCGAATTTGTTGAAGAATAAAACTGGAAGCTAGGGCCAGCATGATTATTACCTCCATAATTTTAGATTCTATGGTTTGGATGAAAACTAAGTATAGATTGGCGGAATGTGCTCAGCGGAAGAACTATCGTGCAATTAAACTCAAAGAAAAATGTTGAAGACCTGATAGAAGGATGTTGGCACCTTGTGATCTACTGGTTTAAGTAACTGACAAAACACTGGCTAAAGTGCGCGAAGCCGGCTCAAAATGTTACGCATACAAGCAACCTATCTATGTTTATTTATCTTTCTTTTTATTTATTTCCTCTTGTCACCTTTAATTTATATATAAATATGCATGCGGCCAACGATCCACGCAACACATATTTTTGTAATAGATTTAATAATTTGACAATAAAGATACCTTATTCCCTCCATTTATCTAATTAGATATAGTATGTCTGAAAGTGTAGAAGGTGTGAGACGCCAGGCTACAGAGTGGCATCTCAGCTTTTAATCTCAAACCATTAGGGCACCTGTAGCCTAGGCAAACGCGGATGGTAAACTTCTCGTTGTGCTACATCCACATTCGCGGACAAAGACAGGGCGTCCAAAACATTCTGATATTATATTCCAGATTTTGAGTCATTCAAACGTCACGATTTTCCTTATACTAATGCTAGTACTTCAAACTTATTTATTGGCCAAAATATTAAGGAGATTGAAACATTTCCCAAAGTCTTTTTCAACTAATGTATTTATATTCGTTAAAGCATCTTGGTCCTAAAAGTGTTTCCATCTTAAGCTTTGCCTAAATTTTCGAAACATAGAGAGCACTGACGACAAACCTTTTAGCCACCAGCTTCCCTGCAGATGCAAAGTCCAGCTTTCCGCAAAACGTCGGAAGTTTATAGACACGGAAATCAGTGTGAATTAGATACCTATATCAGCTATGTTCAGTTATGTTACACCACAGCGTCAGTTACCTGAGAATTGTGTGTGTCCCTGTAAACAGTCTTGGGAGTCACACAGGCATCCATAGAATTCCCATCTTTCGTCACTTCTGAAGAATATTCTTTATATTACAGTTGAAATCTTACCTCTGCAAACATTAGTTGCTCTTCACATATAATGTGAGTTTGGCAATTTACAGCAAAATAAATATATAGATAAACAAATAAATTACGTTTCAACATAATAATTGCTACACCCAGAAGATTAATTATTTAATGTTTTCTCCAATGTATCCATAAATAGGACCCTAGGGTTACATCGTGCATTAGTGGAAATCGCATAGGTAAATAGAGCTAAACCAGGAAGATAAAGATGCTGATAGTATACAGTTTCAAAATTATGCAAGCGAAATATACCAGCACGAATGCTTTATCCAGCAAAATGTTTAGTAGTACTTCAAATACTACGGCATAAGTACCTTGTTAAAATGTGTATGCAAAGTGCTGCATAATAGACAGAGCTATTCAGTTACAAATGAATAAATAGAATCTTAAAATATTAAGTTATGTTACGTCTGATTTTAGAAACTTTTAAGAATAAATTTGCATGCTTAGCGCCTAAACGTACTCAAGCATAAATTTGGTTTCTTCATGAATATTCCATTTTAATCAATTTTCATATGCACAAACCCTATCATTATCCAATCTAACGGTCGCGTATTAAAGGGATATTTTAGATCACGGCACAATGTGGTAAACCTATTAAACGGCAGTCATTCTCCACCTAATGACCGTAAATTTATACATCGCCGAATGCATAAGTTTCTTTCTAAATTAGATCATTAGAATTTAATTGAATTACGGGAAAGGAAATCGCTGTTTTAATTATTATTCATGGCTTAATCCTATGATGAACAAATCTTGTATAATCAGGGGGATAGAATGGCGAGATATCCGATAAGCCTCTCACAAATATCTTACATTTATTTTTCATTGATCTAACGATTCGTTGTGTTCTATGCCCATACAAAATGTAGAGTAGATTTTTCTGAAGCATCACACTTCTTGGAATAAAAACCCCTTCTTCAGTTGTAGTTCTTTTAACAGAGCTCGGATTCTGATAACATGTCATCTTTCAATTGTTGCATCACAGACGTTACTGAAGTGTTCATAAATCTCTATCATGGAAAACAGATATTTTTAGTCATTTTTTTCATTAAATGGCTTTTATACTTTTAGGACAGTTTGTTTTTCGATTTTAGTCATTCTGTTATTTACTTGCAGTTTGTATTGGATATATACAAATTTTACATATGGGTAATTTTTCAAACAGATATATCACTATTCAACTGGGAAATAAGAGCTAACTCTACATAAAGCCTTACTTCTTTTCTTGTGAAAAAAACCACATCCCTATTCAAGAGTTAATCTGGAAAGGGTTGCTTGTGATTACAGCGCGGTATAATTGTGAGGGGGAGAAAATGTCATGAATTCAGGTCCTAAACTACAGTTGAGATAGGTGAGATTTCCCTTTTACGAGTTAATGAGTGTGTACGGCCAGGTTGTAATTGTTCATATCCATAATCTTCTTATAGTGTCATATGGGGTGAAGTCTTATTTTTTCACTATGAATTTTGGTTAATCCGAGAACTAAAACGAGTTAATACTTCTGTTTTGTAACAACTTCTTCAAATAGCATTTTCTTTATTTTTATTTTAATTTAAGATTCTTCAAACAAGCTAATGGAACAACTATATAAATGAATGTTTAAAATGTGTCATTATTATTATTCTGAATGTTTTTGCTTGTATAGTAGTGTACCCATATAATGATCATTAAGTGTTGCATAAATGCCAAGAATTTGAAGAGAACTTTAAATTCAGAAATATCATTGTAGATATTATAATAAAGGTGTCGTGGACCATTGAATTAACGTTCTGAGATTGACAGAAAACACGATACTTCAAACGATTTTTTTTATTGATTCCTATCTAATCATTTATCTTAAATATCTTAACTCGTTTGACTTAAATGTCTTAATTCGTACAGATTTCTTTTAACTTCCATCAATATTCTATGCGAGATATACAGTCCCAGTTCCAAAGCAGTCAGCTGCTATATCAGATTCGAACCCGCGCCGTCACTTTACAATTCTGAATAAACAATTATACTACTCAGCTGTTTTCCCATTGTATCTCAGCGCTTTTTAAATTACTATAACCAGTAGGTACTTCAATAGAATTTCTCTCCTGATCACTTCAAAATTTCGTATGTTATGCATCTCGAGTGTTATAATCCAATTGCATAATCTATCTTGTGCGGTGTATATAATGTATGCAGTTCGCGAACTTTTTTCTAAAACGTGTTGGTGTGAGTGAATCACAGTTAAAAGGAGAATCAGTCTCTATTTAATGCCTTCATTGTCATTTCTATACTTAAATGTCATCTTAACCAACCAATCAGTGTCATAACACATCGGTAATAGTACTCAAATCGTGTGAGCTTTACAAATGACAATTTTCCGTACAAAACGCTACCTCATTCTTTCTTGCTAAGTCGCCAAGAAATATACAAATGCAGCAATTTGCTTATCAGTTAAGATAGGTACTACTGCTCCTGCTCCTACTCCTATAGTCAATTATAGCAGTGCTGCATTTTGCCTAGTTAAATCTGCAAGAAGAAATGATGAGGCGAAAGAACACGAATGACTCGAGATCTGATGTCGGTAAGCACTGAGCAACATACAAAACATTGTCTCTTCGATGTCTTCTTCAATTACCTCTTTAAGAGCATGTATGTTAATAAAACTTATTGATAATTCACTCCTAAGTGAACGACATTTCTGCACCCTCCTGAGTAAAGTTTGTTCAATCTCTTCCATTATCTATATCAGCTCAATAATTTTAAAGGGCATTTCTGGAATTTGGAACATTTTTTTCATGCTATCTTATTTACGAGATTTCCGCATTAAATATACGCATTGTTGTCGCTTAACGTAGAGGTATGGTGCTTTTTTCCACGATGTTTAAATTATCCAGGTAGACTCATTCGCTCTCAATGCATTGCATTTCTAACCTCTTCGATCCCATTTTCAGGAGCTTTAATTATATATACAGCAATAAAACTATAATCATATTGTTAGTGGTAGTTTTCTTTTTGGATGAAAGAGAAATACAGATTTAAGAGCGAAAATCTCCCACTACAAATGTTACCATGGCAGTAGCAAGGAATAAGAAAAATAATAAATTTATAAGAAAAAGCGACCATAGTGGGAAGGTCACAAAGTTCATGGATAAAATGAAGTAAAATGCAGCTTTATTTATGGGCGCTCTTTAACTGTTTTGGTTCTTAGCGTCCAATTTTATATTGGGCGTGAGAGACCGCTTAATTTTGTTCAGAGACCTCTCTATCAGGCTTGAGGTTCTTTTACGTTCCTAAATTTACGATATGGGACCAACGGCTTTACTTTGCTTCCGAAGGAGGGATTTTTACACCCGTCATGAGCCGCCATTATATGAGCATAAGACAGATTGGATAAAAAGAGAGGAAAAACAGACTAAAGTGCGAGGAAATGAAAGACGAAATGCAAAAAGAGAAGGGAGCAATAGGGATTTTGAAAAAATGTAAGCATAAGACAAAAGAATTCAAGCATTTAAAGCAATAACGCGAGTGGGGCAGCGGCTTCTCCAAGTTTCTAGTAAAGTAATAAAACACTAAAACAGTTGCTTTTTTAAATTTATTCCCACAACTTTGCCAAATTCCTAAAAATGTCATACTGCGTAGACGGTGAGATGTAACAATTATATTTCTAATAATAATTATATGCCAGCGTCCTACTACTAGATAAGCCAGCCTTCAAAACTTGCATAACCTCTCCTCATGGTACTTACAAAATATAAAGCTTTAAGTAAAACTCTTAACTATTGATTTTAATATAATATTAAACTACACCCTTGTCTGGCTACTTTAATTTAAACAGATTATCAAGTTCTACTTTGATGGAGTTCTGCTTATTCTTCCAATAAAATGGATCTAAAAGGATCTGAAGCAGTTTAATTAAAATTATTTATGAGTATAGGAATTGTCGCTTATCGCAGTACGTACATAAACACATTGCTATAGTATTCCGACTAAAATAATTGTTCACAATCGGAACTGACACAAAGCAGTAAACCATTTGATCAACATTAGAAGGACAACGGTGATGGCAATACAAATATCCATGCAAACTAAAATGTTTATAATCAACAATATCATAACACAATTTAATGAGTTTCAGTACTTAACGTTATAGTATGCAATATATTACATGAAAGCTGAATAAATTCGAAGCCCGATTTGGAACAGTTAAAGTCTTTCCAGCTTCGTCTTAAATTGCTTGCAAAGAACCAATGCCACATTGATGTCGCAGATTAAACTGAAATTTTAGGGTGAAAATACATGGGAAACAAAACCGCCTGCCTCGGCTTTTTCTCCGTAGATCTGCAATCGTCGGAAAAATGTTTGAACTGTAAACGCTAACATCTGTCTTTCACTCAACAATTAACTACTTGATAGCATGCCAGTCGCTGATAATGAACTACGCCCATGCCGAAGCCACAAGTATCTGCGCCAAGACCCCCACTGATGTCTTATCACGTTTAGATTTGGATCCACTAGGAAATAAAATAAAGGAGTGTAGGAATAAACTGGAAAATATAAAAAAAACTAAACTGGTAAAATGAATAATTACATTGACGTTATATAGACGTTGGAATACCAGATAAAATACTCCAAAAGTGAAACGGGACAGATCTCTTACTTTAATTCTTGAAGGGAATGTATTGCTGGAGCAGAATATTGTTATTTAGTACATAAAAGGGAACGTTTATTTACATTTTACAACATTTGCTTAGACAGCGTACTGTATTCCTAACCTTATTTCGTGCATGAAGTTTGCTGCGGAAGTTGCAAAGAGATTAAACTTCTAAAACCTCTGCCCACTTTCTTTATGTTATTAAAACTTAAAACATTCTAAAATAGCTATGGTACGTCAAGCAGCTGGAAAGTTACGTGCAAGTTTCGAGTAAAGTTTAAGAAAGGCAAATTGATTTTAACTTTTTTCCCCAGTAAAGTTTGGTTATGTTGTGGCAGAATAAAGTCTCTTACAGTACATGGTGTGCCAATAAAAGACCACATGCGATGCAACGATTATAAACGCTTACATCATCGAAATACAGAATGTTCTCAAATCTAAAATAATGGATTTTATTACAGAAATTAATGGATTTTATTGTACAGGAATGCGTTTTTGCTACAATATAAAACGGGGACAAATGACTGCCGAGCACACAAAAACAAGTGCTTGTGTAACCCTCGACCAAGTTTATCTACCTATGAAACATTCACATGTGTATAATATAGTGCAATATTCACAATTTATTACTTTCTCTACTTCGTACATAGTACATAGAGAAGACATGGCATTCCATTCCATTAAAACATTTGAATATACGAGATTGCATTGGAAATACATGTTTTAGGGCCTTAGAAAAAGGTTCGAGTGAGTGAGTGCGTGAGTGTGATCACAATAACTCAAAAAGGAAGAGTCGGTTAAAGATCAAGCTTAACATTTAAATTCAGCATCTTCAAAGGATGCGACACGATATCCTAGAAAATCCCCAACGCTACGTTTTATGTAGAACTTTTTTTACGTCTTATTTTCTCAAAAGTGGCTCTAACCATATTGATTAAAGTGTTATATGCTTAAGAATTTTCATGATAAAGTAGATATATACTGCATTATATGGGAATGGCCTCTGAACTCTTCTTCATTTTGCACAATCGCAAGAGTTAAACAAGGTCTTATTTCAAAACAATATAGATATCGTTAAAACACGAATTTTATGACTAACGCACTTTTTATACAGTTAACTATATCCTAGATTTTCCTTATCTTCAATTTTTCCAATACCTGTGCTTATCTAAAATAGACAGTCGTTATTCACTTATTTTCATCTTGGTCTCATGCAAAGAGAACTTCCAATACAATCCCAAAGTGACCAGCTGCCAAAAGATGTGTCTATCGCTTTAGCCTTGTGTATCCTATATTTCCCTTGTATATAAAAGGAAATGAACTACATATATACACATATACATACACCCAATTCTGCTGATGTTGGTTTTAATTAGCATGAAACAGCTAGAAGAAAGAATAAATTTTTACAAGAATAATTTGTTACAACAGAATATGTAGGAAAAGTCATAAGAATGTAAAAGAACTGATTTTTTTTTTTAAATTTAGACATTGATTTAGCAATAGATGTACTTTGGGTCTGTCGTCTTTGCAGACGTTTGAGCGCATATATGCAATCATAGAAGTGAAGGATCCTCACTCGGAGAAAAAGTTGTTTAAAGGAGGTGATTTAGTTTGGGATGAGGTTCATTTAAGTTCTTAGTCTCTTCTAAAAGAAAGTTTTCTAGGCTATTTTATCAACTTCCATTATACAACGCACTTCCAAAACTCCTCCAAAACCTCAAGAGTAATGAAACCCTAGCATATAAATTCAATATCAAAATCAGCCAACAAAAATATAACAAATTCAAATTAGAGAAATAAGCTACAACCATTTATGAAAACATGTTTCAAAGAAAATGGATTGAATAATCATATCACATAGAATATATTAAATTAATAATTCGTACATTAAAGATTTATGTAGTCCTGAAAGCTATACCTAAGATAATGTTTTGGAATAATAAATAAGAAGAAAAGAAGAGGAAGAATAAGAAGTTCGCTAAGCACTCAAATGTAATACAAATAATTGAAGCTCATCTACCAATCTTTCAGGATTGCGTGCCAGTGCGGGATCAAAATATCCATAGTGGAATAGCTTTTTCACCCTAATTTTCTTGGACTTCGGATTGAATATTTCGCCATAAGAGAAAATACCTTTGGTGTTCTGCTGGGCCCGTTTGAGAAAGGCCCAGCTTACACTACCGAATACAGTGCACCATATTTATTATTGCTTGCGACTATGCACCAGGTTCAATTCCTAGATTCAGGTAATAAACATTTGAAATTAAATAGTTACCTTACTTATTTAAACATCTGTTTCCTCATTTCGTTTTTACCAGATCCAGTGCTTCAGTACTCTCGCAGTTCAATAAATCCATAAGTTCTCAAGATGAATGAAATGTTGGTGATATTTATACTTGTAGAACTTTGGCCTCATCAGATGCGGAAAATTTCCAACTTGCTCAAACCAGGAATGGAACTTGGATCTTCTAACAGCATACTAGTATCCAATGCTCAGCCACTATCCTCTTCTCTGGAATGTGTTTTGGCATCACGTAAGCTTGCCAATGAATATTCATTTATTTCGGGGCCATAAAGAAATGTAAATATCACCACCTATTCCTGCTAATCCGGGTTGGCAATATCCCGAAATCCTTCTTACAATTGTGATTTACATTTTTTCCTTTTTGTTTTATGGTCCATTCATCCATCAACTGAATTAGCCTTTATTCATTAAGCTTAATGCAGGATCAATTATGTATAATTTACATGACCTCGTTTTTATCGTCACTCGCTATATAAGAATTGTTTTTCATTTTTTATTGTATTATCGCTTCCCCATTTGGTCAATGACCATCTGGTAACCTCGCCCCAACAGGAGATGTGTGGACGCATTTATAAGCTGGAGGTACCCAGCGGGCGGTATCCGTTACTAGTTGTGACGCTTATATGAATTGAAGTGCTATATTAAAAACTGGTGATAACATTTCAAATTTGGTTAAAATTCACGTACAGTATAGTTAGGATACTTGCTAAGGATGTTCCTCTTAAAATATAGGTCATTTTGCAAAATATTCATAAAAGGTTGTGTCAAACACGCGCCTGAAACTTTTACTATTTGGTTTCGTTTCGCTTCGTAGTCGGCTTACCCTCCCCGTATTTAGGATTTACACACCCTAGGACCTACAAGCGGAAGCCAACGACACTGGAGAACCTGGAATGAGGGTCGGCCCGTAGTCATTACTATTTGACACTTATATGGACGTTTCTTCAACCATGTATCTTCATCGATTGCGTATATTAAGTAGGGAAATATTTTGTACCATCCAAAAGTTTGGTATCAACATTTCACAGGAAATGTGTTTTGATGTCCTCTTAATCCAAATTAAGCATTTCAGAAAAAGATTCGCGTGCGCGGGTATGTGAACGGGTACATGTGCATTTGTATCCGTGTGTTTGTGAATAGCGTAACTCAAAAACAAAAAGCGAACTAAATACCAAACTTTATATTTAATTTTAGTATCTTCTAAGGCTGCGATAAGATGATCTTCGAGAAAATTCCCTATTGCAAACCACCCTTTGCATGTAAAATTTTCCAAAACTTTGATTTTCTCAAAAAAGAGCTAACGATTTTGAGCGAAATAACACATTCTTAAGATATTTTCTTGACAAATGAAATGCAGATCTTGAATGTTTTCAAGATAGCGTCTCAAGTTATCTTCATTTTGAATAACTTTTAAATTACTGGTAAACTATTAAGAGATAAATAAATGTATTAATTTATATCAAATACCTTTTAAAACGCTAAGAATTTCCGATATACACCTTGTTATTGTTTTAAATTCTGTAATGCTGAAGCTTTTGACAAATGGGATGTCGTTATTGGAATCGCTTCATGCTGGTTAGGAAAAGAGAATGGGATGTAAATATTATAGCGGCCTGGTCTTAAAAATGTTGGTTCTTCCTTTATATTAATGTATTCATTTATTAGGTAGTAACTACAAAGATTTCTGCTAATTTTTATCTCGATTAGCATGAAGTTAAGAGTTTTCAAAAATGATTTCTAGCTTTTTACCATCATAAACATTATAATACTTGAGATATGAAATAAAAACAACTGGGCAAACAATGGGGTTTTATAAAGCATTGGGATGATGTCCTTCGTTCTCCTATTCTAAGTACACTATTCTTTCTGTGACAACCACCAATAACACAGAATAATTCGGAAATGGTTAACTGCACAAAAAATATATTTGACATAAATTGTTCTAACGCGATCTACATCTGCTGCATGTTAAGCTTTTGCCTATCTGTTTTAGTTTACCAGTTACACAAATGATCCAAAAAGAACAATACCTTAATGTGAAATTCAAACAAAATTGTTACAGCTATTTTTGAGAAAATGAATGTTTTCAAAAAAATTCCAAATATAGGGTAGTTGGGGTGGAGAGATTCTTTAATCCTCCCGTTGTATTGTTGGAAGATGCTTAACTAAAATACCAAGTTCAGTATTGAGACGAGCTTTCGTCTCCGCGCGCGCGGATCTTATTCCAAGAATGTATTTTTGGATTCAGGGGAGACAAAAACGTATATTACCAGTGACTTCTCGGTATTGGGGTTTTGGATGGAATACAATGCCCTCTCTACCTTCTATTACAGGGAAGAGGAAGTAAAACGTTATTAAGATTGTGCAATTTATTATTTTCAATATATATATATAAATATATATATATCAACCTTTTATATATAATATTGGTTGTGTCACATTTAATAATCCCTAGAAAATAGAAATTTACGAGCTTTTTATTTATTGGTTGCTATTGTCTTTTTTAATCCAATATTAATTAACGCCTACAAAACTATTTAATATATCTTCTATGTATCCCAATAAAATTAGTATACCTGAGAATCACCATCAGATACAGAATATGGTTATTTGGAAATGTATACTAGCATAATATTTCAAATAGCACACACGATATTATCAATTTCAACAGCTTCATTAATGTCTTTGCTTTAATATTTTATATGTGACCACATATTTATTTCATACAAATTATACATAAGAAAATCATTATGTTAAAAATATATATGCAATGAAAAAATACGTTAATCATAAGTTTATTCCTACAAGTATAATAAATGGAAGTATATAATGAAATGTAAAACATTGATTTTAATTCTGGATATACCTCGAACATATATGCCTTGACCTCTATTTTAAATACCAGTCCAATCAGCGTAATTAATAAAAATTGAAAGAGCATGTCTTTTCTCAACACATTCCTTAAGCAAAGGAATAATTCTCTAGATTTTATGTTCTAAATTCACAAATCCATCTCTCTATGTTTTATTATACTGGTCGTGTGAAGGTCGTAATAGTAACCACAACACAGCAGTTTTTTTTCTAAAAGTCGGGCAATTAGAGAAAGACCCTTTATGGATAAAATATGACCCAATTTGCTCAAGGTTTTTCAATTAAATATAGTGTCTATACTCATTAAAGGACAAATAAAGCACAAAGGAATTTGAATTACAAAATAAAGGCTGAATGGTTTACCGATTTTGTACTCAACAGCTTTCATTAAATCATAACACACGTTTATTATAAATAATAGTTCAAGGATTAATTTTACACCAAAGTTATTGTTTTTGGTTGTGGTTTTAGCAATTCTAAGTTTAAATGTCTACTTTTTATATAGACAGTAAATAGTGGAGTATTTAGTAATATGCTCTTTCAGCCATAAGGATAAACAAAAAGGCAATTAAATAATATTGCTATAAATTTCTTTCCGTTTACTCTTTTTCAGACAAGACAAAAAATGCAGCTCATCTCCATGATGTACGTAAAAGAATTTAATCCGAATAGCCCGGAAAAACATTCACATGATATGTCGCCTGAATAAGTTTTTCTCTACACCTTGCAAAGTTAAATAATGTCCTGGGTCTGACCTTATTTTAGCGCTGTTTCCGAAACTCTTAGTTGATAATTATAGAAATTTAGAAAGCAACAGTAGTCTTTAAGTTATGCATTGTTACATATATACATACGTTTGCATCTGTGACAATGTGAACTTGGTTCCATTTTTACTTTCTCTATACGTACTATGTATGAATGAATGAATGAATGAATAAGTGTATTTATTCACATAGCAATATCATACATAGAATTTCAACAATCGCACGGGTCCACAGATCGTACGTGCTTTTGTAATACACATTACAAGCAATATTAAAACAACAACAAAGAATTAAAAGAGTAAACACGAAAATACAAAGACAAAGGAAATACACATTCAAAAGCAATATTAAACAACAATAAAGAATTAAGAGTGAACCCGAAAATAAAAATACAAAGATATTCAAATATAGCAATTTAAATTTACAGCACAGAGTACACCTTCATAAATGCACCCTCTTATATAGATAATTACACTTAAAAGACATATATACACAATATATACACCATATATAAAACCATAGCACAACAGTGACCTGAGTATGACAGAATATATATGTATGTAGAACATTGTTAGTCACTTTTGTTTAGTTGATCTTATTCCTCCCTCCCCCTTCTCTATTGGCAGCCTCCTCAGATCTCAGCCGTCTTGCCTTAAGTATAAATTTACCTAGCCCGTCCACGTTTTCCGTGCCTGCCAGTAGCGTCCAACATGCTTTTAGCCCTACATTCGCAGTGGTAAAAAATCGCGGCAAATATTTTTCCCGCCATTCCTCCGTACCCCTACATCTTGCCAAGATGTGAGTCCACGACTCTTCCTCCTCGCAAATGGGACAGATTCTCGTACCATTCACGTTGAAATTTTCGTGCTCCTCCATGCTCCTAGTCTAATCCACGCGAGCCCCTCTCTAATGAGTTTGGTACCTGTTTTGATGTATTGCTCCATGCCCCACTCCGATTTCAGCCCAGACTGTATTTCTAATGACACCTTCTCTGTGCATTGCGCAATTATTTGCTGTCTGTCAATATCACAGAGGCGGTTCTTAATTTTTCTCCAAATACTTCGCCTGTTTCCCTGCCCCGTCATCCAAATGTCTCCCATCCCAATGGTTTCCAACCCTTTCTTTAATTTTGATGCCCACGTCGAATTACCTTCCATTCGCAACTGTTCACGGTAGCAGACTGCCCTAATTAGAGATTGGTTTCCGTGAACGATTCTCATCCAATATTTAACTGCTCTGATTTTGCACTCTATCGTTTCACTATGTGCCCCGAATTCCCTCATTATTCCGCAATTTGCCGTACCCCTTCCTACACCCAGAATTCCTTTCAAAAATTGGGTCCTCACTTGATCCAGATTCCCCGTTTGTTCCCACCCCATATTTCTCCTCCGTATGTCATCGTGGATCTAACTGTCGCTCCGTATACAGTTTCCATTAAGGTTATGGATATATTCGGTATTCTGTAGCGTATCCGGAGAGCTTCCGCCGCTTTCACCCTTGCCTTGTGTTTTGTAATGTCAATGTGTTTTGTCCATTTTCCGTTCATTGTAAATGTGAGTCCTAAGTACACAAAAGATTTAACATTGTCCAGTATCTGTCCTGCATATGTCCAAGTATCCTCCCTGCTATAAACACAACCTTTTTTGAAAGTCATTGTCTTAGTCTTATACACATTAACTGTAAGTAGCCATTCATCGCAATACTTCTTAAGTTTGTCCAGTCCTCGTTGCAATCCGTTTACTGTCGTAGAGCACAATACAAAATGTCTGCGTATAAAAGTGCTGGTATCTGCAAATCCGCTACTACTGGTGCTTGAATATTCTCTGCTATCATTGTATCAGAGATTAAATAGCAAGGGAGATAAAATACAACCCTGCCTCACTCCCCTATAGCTTCGGCAGCTCTCGGACACTCACTCGTACTTCACACAGAATTCGACATTTTGATACATTGCCTGCAATGCTCTAACCATTTTACTTGATAACCTCTTTCTGCCTAGTTGTACATAGTGTATAGAGAAGGTATTGCACTCCACCTAAAAATTCGATACCGAGATTTCATCGGAAAGATATGCTTAAGAGTCCCCTGTGTCCAAAGAAAGCATTTTCAGAAAAAGGTACGCGTGTGTGTGTGTGTGTGTGTATCCGTGAACATGCTAGCTCAAAAACGAATTATCGGTAAAATGCCAAACTTGATATTTAAGTTTAGTATCTTCTAGGGATGCGACACGAAGATTTTGAGAAAATCCCCCCACCCCAAACTACCGTCTACATGGAACTTTTTTCGAAAATTGATTTTCTCAAAAATGGCCCTAACGATTTTGATTAAAATATCATATATTAAAGATAACTATCTGACAAAATATATATCTTGAACTTTCTGGGAATAGCCTCTGAAGACCACTTGATTCTGTATGAATTTTACGGAATTTTTCATAACTGTCGTATGAGATACACAAAAACTTACCACACAAAAATGTAGAGCACGTTAAAACATACAATTTATGTTACATATTTTTTTTTTTTGAGCGCTTTTGAGTTACTCCTTGTTTTTGATTTCGCCTTTAAAAATCATACTTTTCTCATACAGGAATTTGTCAACTACTGTCCACACAAACAAAGGAACTTCAGTCGCTAGCAACCAGCTTTTGACTATCACTTTAACCCATGGTACTCCCAAATTTCGCTTCTATTTACAAGGAAGTAAGTAATAAGACTAGTTCTGGTAATTTGTTCTCGATTAGCATGAGGTAAATAGAAGCCTAAGCATTTTAATAATCATTTGTTGCAGAGATGTATAGAAAGTCATGTGAATGGAACTCATCAAAATTTTAAAAAACTTATGTACTTTATATCACTATAAAGGTAGGGTATTTTTGATATTTTGAGATGTTTTATAGGATACAAATCTTTCTTCTCTATTTTTCTTCTATACAACTTAACTGTAGGAAGCAGATGAAAAAGGTCAAGTAGATACCTATATGACTCTACCTAAAAATGTCATTACAAGTATTGGGTTCCCCCTTTTTGGTAAAAAAGTTACATTTGTATGTTTATGTGTGTATGTGTTTGTATATCAACCACATAACTTAAAACCGAAATGTATAAATATCAAACTTCGCACCCTCCAGAGATACAACACAAAGATTATCAAGAAAATCTTCCATCCATTTTATGCAAAATTGTTCGTAACAGTTCATTTTCTATAAAAAGCTTAATATATTAAATCTGCTGTATGCCAAAATTCACAATTCAAACTTTCTGCAAATAGCCTGCGAATTATTCACTCCAAATAAATTTAGTATAATTTCATGTAATTAGAAAATCCTAAGAAAACTTCAAGTAAAGATTATATCATCTTTACTTACGCCTTTTTATCACATAGGATAATATATACAACATTAATAATTACAAACACAGAACTATCCGAGGTATTTTAATTCAACAACAAAAAAATACCCACAAAGAATTATATCCTCATTATATAGTTTACTCTTAGCGGTATTAGTTTACTGTACAAAAATGTATTTCAATGTTTTATAATATTCACCATGTTAAATGTTTTGCATTTACAAATATTGCTTTCATCTTTTTAGTTATGCAAATGTATGAAGTATAAGGTTTAATAAAAAAAAATATATAAATAATTCATACAGCGAAATTAAATGGTCTATATTCGTTATAGAGACTTAAATGTGTATAACATTTTGAGAATGAGGAGTTGGGTGTCGCAGAAAGATATTATAGTCGCCGAGATAAATTATAAAATTAAATGTAAGTGGGCGTAAAGAAGCTATTAGGTGCTGAAAAATTATAACACAGGAAATACCTACAGCGATGGTAAGAAATTGAGAAGAAAATGTACCGCTGAAGAAGAAGAAAAGTTTATTACAAGAAGGGAATTAGTTCATTAAGTGACTATTGGTAATGCCACAGCTGTTTGAGCTACGAAACTAAGTAAATAGTACTATTAATTTATGATCGCAAGTTGTAAATGTCAAGAATGTGATAAATTAGAAATAAATTTACTCACGCCTCTGCAGAGTTAAATATAATGGCTTATTTTTCTTTCAACCTGCTAGTATTCTGGTCTTACTCATTCATAATAGGGTATGTGAATATGATTCTGTGTTTCGGGACGTGCTGCAGCAGTGTCGTTGGCGTGTGCTACTACTGCACTTTGAACAGGTGGATAGGTCGTGGAGAACGTAGTTCAATTCCACAACTCTTATGCGAGACCTCTTGTTTGCTGAATTGGAACAAGCAATTACATACAATCACTAGATTAACATATCTCACATATGTGGTGTTTATGAAAAATTCTTTAGTGTATGAAACATATAATTCGCTCGTTTTATCCAAAACTTATGAGTATTTTTGATAGTTCAAAACAGTTGGAAAATTATATTTTATCGTATGAGCAGCAACATTAAACATCTTTAAGAATAATTTATGAAATTCGATTGTAAATATACGATAAAACCCATTTAAAATGTAACTAACTACCGTTGTTACTGGCAAAGGACCTTAGGTGAGAAAAGAACAGATCTGATTGCAAGTGGCTAGTTGATTTCTTTGGGCTGTAATTTTAAATGAAAAGGTTCTGCGGTAGGACAAAATGCAAAGTCAAAACAAAACCGAAGCGTAACTTTCAAACTAAGTTCAGAACAGCACTCAGGCATTCACTGCTATACCTGGATGTATTAGAAGAACGTGTCTATAAATAAGCCCATCTCCACATTTCCAAGTAGCAGGAGACCTCCAACGTATACCAAATATAGAAAACCAGGATAAGAGGTTGATGCTCTCCTCACATGCGCCCAAGCCAAGAAGAACAATAAGAGACGTGAAATACCGCATCAGAGTCCTCTCCCTTTCATTCCGAACGTGCACAGAATGTTGCACCACGTCTGCCTGCCACAATGTTAACAATAACGTTAATTATCGCTGCATCCTGCTGTTGCAACGCGAAAGTACAAGCTATGTTTTTCTCATTAGCAGTGCAAATAACCATGTGCTTCAACACATTCAGTGCCTCTAGGCTACGATGGTGACAAATGTTGCTGTTTTCAACTGTTTCTGCTACAGCAACATGTCCGTATCCATCTAATCTTTATTACAATCTAATTCGTCTCAGTTAAAACAGAACGCATGATGATTCATCTTTGTCTATAGAGTAATTTAAAGATATATTCAAGCGTATATATTATTCTCTTATTACCCTTGTTGTCATATAAGGCATTAAAATAAAAAACCTTATTGCTCCTAAAATAGTTTATAAAATTAAATATCTAAATTTCAAAATATTTTAAAAGTTTATCTATACAGTCATACAGAAATATAATCGAATAAATTGAATGATAAGAAAAATATGTTAAAAACATTAAAATAAGATTGCATAATGTGTTAAAATCTGTAGTTCTATATGGATGTGAAATATGGATTTTGAGAACCCTAGATAAAAAGCTATTTGAACGTTGCACAAATGAGATTCTACAGATCTGTTTTTTACTCTTTTTTTTTAAGCTTTAATCTGTGCATGCGTATCTTTCACTCAACGCTCTGTGCCCGATGCTATGCCAGGCTTATTTTTTTTCGGTTTTCCCTGTTTTTCCCTTACTTTTCCAGTTTCCTATATTTCTTTTGTAGTTCTATTTACTCTACAGTCTTCTTTTTACTTCACATACATATACACATTTACAAACACACAAACACCCATGCCCAAGGCGGGTCTCGAACCCACGATCCCCTGCACCACGAAGCACCAATGCTAGGCACTTGACAGGCTGCCAAGACAAGCCTTATTTTACCCCCCTATAGGAAGGCATTACCTGAGTCGACCAAGAACTCGGTGGAGAGACAATGTTAGCCTCGGAATGGTCCAATTCATGAGCGAGGAAGAAGATCATGCAGCTGGTCTCTGATAGCTAAGATTTTTCTAACAGTTGGTAATCTTTAGTTAGGTTCCATTAATTCCTTAGTTAATTTCATAATATAATTTTCATTCGGTTGAATCCATAAATATTAATTTTGAAGCCGTGGCCAAGTGGTTAGACTGATCATCTCTCACTAGGTGGCTCGGGTTTGATCCAGGGAACAGCATGTGGGATTTGTGGTGGATTAAGCGGCGTGAGGGCGGGTTTTCTCCGGGTGCTCCATTTTCATTCCACCAATTGTTCCATAATCATCTTTGTTGTCATCCATTCACCGCCATTTCATATCATCCACTTCCTCGCTTTCATCACAGGGATCGAGCTGATCACCTACCATAGTTACTCTGATCAAGAGCGATTGCTCGAAGGTGTCTGAACCAAAGTGTTGGCTTGTAAGTCCTGGAGGAGGAGCATAAACAGAGAAAGGAGAAGCTATTCTCATGTTACTTATAAAGAAATATTAAAACATTTAAATCGCTTTTATGTGAATTTTCAAAGAAAAACGAATAACAGAAAATGCAGATTAATATTTTACTCCGTGTAATTCTGAATGCTCATTTGATTCTTTTCCTCATTCATAAACCACACATTAGTTACTTTTAACACACACTGTGGCAGCAGAATTCAGTCGCTTCTTGAGCGCTGAGAGTCCTGTTCCAAGGCATATCTCACTGTCCCAGGTTTTCTGGTGTTTTGATGGAGAATAATAATTAGAGGCAGTGGGTTTATTCTTCCTTGCAGAAGATGTTCAAAAATTGCGTATCCATATCATATTTCTGCTAAAAAGCACATCAAGAATGAAATGTTAAAACGTCAAATTATTCCCATCATTAACATAGATAACATTCTCAACATTTCTTTTATAGTCCTCTTTAACGTCTATGGTCATATCCGGGGCTGTGACTTTGGCTGTAGATACCTTAAATTTGGATTTCAATCATTTATATGTTCAAACACACGCACATTCACTCTCGCATGGATACTTTCAGACACTGGCAAATGAGGAATGGTGCTTAATAAAGAAAGGTTCCCCACCCCTAGCGGAAATCGAACCCGAGATTTCCGGATGAGAAATCAGCCTGCTAATCACTCGACCACGAAGACAGTCTTTTCAATGATTGTTTCCACTCGAAAGTAGTTCAGCAGTCCGTTGCTTCCTGGTTACTAAAGTTATATTTAGGGCTATCACATGTAAATGTCATTGATCTGTTTCGTTTCAAAAGTATTCAGTTTCCATTTGAGCATCCTATAAACATTAAAATATCATTTGTTTGAACTTTTATTTTAGCACAGAACAATTATAGCTTATATCCCGCCTTAGTGAGGAATATTTCATTTAATTGTCATTCGCTCGTTAAAGAAGGCATTGTTTGAACGTGAACTGTGAAAGAATAAGATTTTTCCTGTTTTCCAATTACTGCTTTGAGAGTAATGAGGAAACTTATACTGAAAATAAAAGTTGCAAAAGCGAGAGACAGATATTTGACTGATTAATTTTATTTCTCCAGTGTGAACTATAAGCTCAGGAATATAGCAGATGTTAATTACATCTAACATAATATTTCAACAGAGTAATTTTATAAATAAAAATATTTAAGTATAATAATAAAGTTGTTAAGAGCAGCCGGACGAAAACTGGAAGATCCATGGTTCAGCTTTAGAAATATTTAATTTTTTCTCTCCATTACCTTTGTCGCTATGTCATGGAGCATTAAAGTAATAAAACTTATTGCTCTTAAAATAACTAATAAGATTAAATATCAATTTTAAAATGTTTTAAAAGAGTTCTTATGACAGTTTCACCATAGAACCATACAGAAATATAATGAGCATTGCACTTGTCAGTCAGATTCTATCCTTAAAACCACACCTGTAATAGAAGCAAATTAATTTAACACAGTTGAGCTCTCTTAAATGCATAAAATATAAATGATTATAATAACTTCCTACATTCATAATAAAGGAGTTAATACTCCACATCACTACAGCAATACTAAAACTTAATCGAATGAACAGCAGTACTAATTGGCAAACGGTTTGTGTTAAAATACTGCACTGCTACCCATCCTAGTAAGTCCACTTTTCACTCATAGCTTGTGTAAACATTAAGCCTAGTTTATGTGTTATGCAAAGGTGTGTAGTACACATTTGATAGTTATTACTTGAGACCTGTTATGTGTACAAATAACATTACCCATGTGTATCCCAAAGATAAGTGAAAAGTACCCAAGGTATAGTTTACCTAGAAATTATATCCTCTATAGTACCAATTACTGGAGGAAAACCAAAACTTCGCAGTGTGCAAGGATTTCTCACTTCGTTTTAAGTAGTTAATTTCAAAATTTAAGGAGTTGATTCACCAGAATGCAAGTATTAAAGGCACTTATAAAAATGTAAATATGCATTACGAGAATACTATTGTCATTGTAAAGGAAAAAATAAGTAAGCAATAAGAGGAAACTAGCTAAGACATTGAATGAAAATAAGCTGAATGTACAGAGATGAATTTTTCCTTTCTTTTTTTCCATTTCCCCTAAGTAACACACAAGAACCCACGCACAAGACCGGACTGGAATCCGCACTCCTCTGCAGCATGAAGCACCAAAGCTGGGCACTTCAGCGAGTACGGCATTTGGGGCAACCGGCATTTGGTAGTAATGGTGAACGCGGGAAAGGTTGGTGGTGAAGGTGATACTAGACGACACACATGCTGTTCATGTACAGGCATGAAGGGAGCCGTCAAAATGAGAAGAGCAGTGGAGACTTGCGTTTAAATTAAAAGATTTGTTATTTAAAAGAAATTATGAATCACTGGGTAAATGACATAGTCTAGTTCTGTTATTAGCTTTTTACATCATTACTGCACGTTGCTTGATCAACTTCTCTCTTGCAACTGGTGAACATATGTAACAATCTGTTTATTATTCAGTACCGTATCACAATTCTTCTCTAGTCGCTACGACGCTCGTGAATATAACTGCTCCCTCCAATTCAACGGCACGCTCAGAACACAAAAGAGGAAATTGACTTCTCAGGCTCAAGTTGCTCCCTTTGGTACTTGTCGATGACGTGGCAGGAAATGTTCAAAAGTAGATAAATCTAGCACGTGGTCAATATACCCAGTGCGGTATTCCACTGCGACCGCGCTTCACGTATTAAATTTATGGTCCCACGATAATGAGTGCGGCTACACAAAGGAAGCCGACCAAGTAGTGCAATAGTTGGCCGTAAGATCGAAAGCAAACCGCTGAAACACGTAGGGAGTTTACGGATCGGCAAGGCACAAGTGTGTGCATTCGGCTCGTTGTCGCACTGCTTCCTCCTCAGGGCTGGTCGTCCCGACCCGCAAAATCGTAGTGAGCTAGATGACCCATGTGTAGTACCAGGCTCTTTTCTCTAGGCAGCCTCTGGATTCGTTAAACGACATGATTAATTCTCTTCACCACCTTGCCATGGTTATTAGGGTAGCGATTATATGCCAACAAGGCACAGACGCGAGCATTCGGCGCGCGGTCACAATATCAAGAAAGTACGCTTTGGCATACCTCCATGCATAAAATAGCGGAAAGCAAGAGTCCCAAAACATTTCACTGAGCAAAAAAAATATTATAAAAACAAAAAATCATATTTGAGTCAAATTGTCAAGGAGTGTGTTTCAAAATTCTCAAGTGCTTTGATAATTGCTAGTTTGATTTTCTCCAAAAGCTGTTGAACAAAACACAAAAATATGATTCATTAACATATACCTCTGAATAACCTCGGGCTTCCGTCTCGTCAACTACCCTCAATGTTCGGTGCCTGCGGGCAATGTTACTAGTGTCAACCGTGCTCCTAATGAAATCTATTTATTTTGATCTAATGTGATATTAACCCGCCTCTGTACTGTGGAAGTGTGCCTCAATTAAGAAGTCCCGAGTTCGAATCTTGATTAGGGTGACTTGCACAAATACTGTTACTTATTAGTTTCCCATTATTTTGAGAAGTCAAATATCGAGTAACTTTTAAGCTCAATGGACCCTGGGCTCATTTGAGCATAGTTTTACACATTTCATTCATCGTCGCTGTAACCTACCAGATTAAAGGACTTAAAATACAAAAACAAAGTAAAACAAACTGATTGATGCACTAAATTATATTCGCACTTTGATACATACTTCATGCATTGCCTTCTTTGATGATAGTAATAATTTTCTTTTTCACTGATTGCTGCTTTAACGCCTGCATAATATTCTCTTGAAATATCGAGCCAAACGAGCAATTACACTAAATAGTATAGCATATTTGCCGTGTCTCACATTAGGTGCTGTGCCGACAAATAGAAACGAAGAAAAAATGACAGCATTGAGTAAGCGATATTACGACAGAAAGAGTCCACTAGGCATAGGCAACACAAAAAGATTTATCTTTCATTATATTCGGTAGCAGAGCGAATGATGAATACTGGAAGTGATTACAGCTAGTTAAATGTGACATGATCCACAACAATTCGAAAACAACAGCTCTACTTCATAACATCAATCTTGGGCCGTTTTGGCAAAATTAGAGGTCACTATGAGAGCATAAAATAACCTACCTGCTTCATGAGGGGTTGCTATTCTGTTCTCCATGTAATGCTGCTCTTGTGTATTCAGTGACGCCTTAAATTAAGATGCAGTTTTAGCTGTGATATTAATGATTATTTAACCACTTTGATTTTAGTTAAGTTAGCTTAAGATATTTCGACTTTAGAACTCAAGTTATTATACAGAGGATTTTTATTCCCTGTCATTATGAGAATACACAGTGTATTTTACTTACAAGGGCGATCCCCGTTATTCTCACACTCCGTTTACATAGTGTTTAACGCCCGCTTTTACTATGGCATCGAAGGCAATGGCACTGATACATAGAACGAAGATGAAGAACCGGTGTAATGTGACGTGGGGGAAACCTAGAAAACCCGCTTCTGCGCCCTTTTGTTCACCACAAATCCCGCATGCGGTCGCTTGGGACTGAACCCAGAACTCCTTAGTACACACTCCGTTTGCCTGTACACACTTTACATAGAAAAGATTGAGAGCACCCTGCGCTTAAGTCTATGAAGACTTCTTTGCATCGAGATATTTTCTCATTGAGTATTATCGAAAAATAATAGGCTTGTCGAAATAGTATAAGTGCATATTTAATATTTTTTGTAGACAACTGTTGTAATGGACTACACAAATAAGTCAGGTTCTGTTAAATCATTCAATTTCATTAATATTTTTGTCTTGTTCTGTTTTACGAAACAATTTAGAAAATTTGGAGAAATGTGTGGTGACTACCTAGACCGAAACATAATTTATAAGCTATTTTTTTTCGTAAATATGATATTTCTACAGAATGGAATCTAGCCAAAAATATCAATATTATAACGGAGGTTAACGCCGAGATTTATTTGTAAGCACTCCTTACTGTGCTTCTTAGTGTCCCATTCTACATTGTGCCAGAAAGACCAGAACTATATCTTGGCGTTCTCTATCACGCTTGAGGTTTTCTTCTATAGCACAAGAAAACCGACTTTATTTCCCTACGAAGGAAGCTATGCAAAGAATTTTTGCATCCCGGTTTGAAACCGCGATCTCGGGAATTATAGACTATGTAGTATGCTATCCCCAGTTCACAGAGGACGATACTACTGAAGTCACTGCTATGTTTCATAAGAGCGCGGATGACTAACCTTGAGTGTTATATACTCAAGTCTTCGGACAACGCATTTTAATACAGTATCTTCAAACGTAAAGCGTAACTATTTCACCATTACAACGCAGTGGACGTAAATTTCATAAACACAAAGCTCAAAAACTGAGTAATTCACTATTACTGTCCTCTTTGAACTGAGAAACTTACTTCGGGTTCATCAGTAACAACACTAAATGGCCTGAATACATAGCGATCATAGTTTCATGCTAGTGCTAAATTTCAAACGACAGAAAGTATATGCGAAGCTATTACATCTTGGACATAGAAATTACTTTAAAAATGCTGAAGTAAAGCCAGATGTGTGTCAATGGAATACTTCTCTGATCATTGTAATATATGTAGTTCAACCACCCGAGTTTGGAAGGTGGAGTTTTATTTATCTATTTATGGACGTTCTTTAACGACATAGTTTCCATTTTATGTCGGGCTTAAAAGACCCCTCATTTTACTCAGAGGCCTCTTTATCAGGATTGACCTAACGACATGGCACCAAAGGAGTTACTTCTTTCCGAAGGAAGCCATGCTAAGGATTTTACGACCGAAAATAACCATCACCCTACGCCGGGGTTCAACCCGCGACTTTGGGTATTTTAGAGTTGATGAAACTAATATGAATAAGACGCAGTATGACTAGGTGTCTTTCTTTGGAAGAAAGAGTATATAATTCAACAGCGACTTAGAGACTTAGCTTCCCTGTTAAAATCATTATTAGTTATTAATTATTTATCAATGTAAAACTAAAAGAGTATAAATGTATGTATTTAACTGAGAAAATTCAGCTGGAGAAGAAAGCTGATGCCAAGAGAGTCAAAGGGGATGAGAAGCGCTTTTGTTAGAAAGGTCTCTTTTGTTCAGTCACGTACACTCGAGTTACAACGGGGGTGAACCGAAAAATTCGGAAGACGGTAATTCTTCATTGTACAAGACATATCACGTGTGGTTTGTAGTGCACCCTGGGATAAGGAAATTAACTCTTGGGAAATATTTACGTCAATCGTGCGGTCTTTCTGTCCAATCAGAAAGAGGCCACAATGACGGTATTTTTTGTATATAAAGAGCCCAAGAAGGCATATCGTGATCTGTTCTGTTCGTGAAAGTTAGCTGTCTATAAAAATGATCACTACTGTGGCACCAACGCATACACTTCGAAGTGCACTGGGCACGACCTCCGCCGCCGTCGCCGGTTCTGTGCCACCTGTGCCCAAGCCCAGTGCACCAGCTACCCAAAGAGCAGGCACTCAACGCCTAAACCAGCCCGGACACCACCATCTACACAGCCATCTCCGCAGACTGAACAACCAACACCAACCACCCTGCAGCAGGAAATCCAAACTAATATCCTTCAAAGTTATAAATAAAGAAAATTATCTTTAAGTCTTAGTACAATTAATACACCACTAGAATTGCATTCTAATATCATTTCATGAATATAAAACCTATATAACTGGTAAAAGAGAAAAATTCTCCTTAATAAATTTACAATTAAGTGGGGCCATTCAGGACCTCCACGCGGAGGTCCTGATTCTTACGGCTAAGCTGACGGCCTTGGAGGACAGGCTTCAGGAACAGGACAGCACCATTTCACATCCAGAACTTCACCAAGCAATAGCAACAGCAGTCACCGACATCCGACTCATCTTCAGGGAGGAGGTGAGAGCTCTACTGGAGAAGTCGGCACCTCAAACTTCCAAGTACAACATCCAAAGTAGACGCCAAGGGCTTAGGCTCGAAAACGTCCCAGGATACAACGACTGGCTCAACAGAGTCAACCAGCACTAACTCCATCCTTCACCCTAGAATTCCTTCATTCCTCTCCCCGAATACTCCGCGGTGGTAGTCTGGGCCTCGGTCAAGTGTCTCCCGGTCCTCATTTCACCTCTCTGACTACACCCTGCAGTCAGTTATATTATCGCCTTGAATCCGCGGGTGCAATCATGCGGTACCGCCTCTCCTTTCTTCCTTCTAATACCGGTGGAGGGGTTTTTTAGTCGGTATGCCCACATGGGAGACCCCGACACTCCGGGCTTGCCCGGGTTAGTCCATAAGGTGGATTTTTCCCCTCCACTCGAAAATTAAAAACGCATAAGGCATCTTAAATATGGTGCAAAAGACAGCACTGCATATAGCACCCAACGTCAACATGGTCTTAACACCGCAACTTAGTATGGTTGGGACATAATATTAGTAGAATATCAATCATGTATTCAGCGGGAGGATTTCAACACCTTGGAATAGTAATACGGAAAGTATTTATTCTGAGGTTCACGGCCGCACCCATGTGACTAGTCCTCTATGAAGAAATATTTTCTGGCCACTATTGTTACTTCACCAAATGTGTGTTTTGAGGTTCTCTGAACCGTATAAAAATTGAAAAATGTAATTCTGAAACAGATGTGTAAGTTTGAGAGTGCTCGAACATGTGCAACATTTCTAAATAAACTAACTCATTCGTATCTGTCGAGTTTCAACGAGCCTGTCTTTTCACCTCAAATAGTAAATTGCATAGAACAATTGTTTTCCTTAGTTCTTATTTCTCTAAAAACCGTACTAGGATTTTGACAAACATTCTTAGTTTATGCTATTTGCATAAAAGCAAATAAAACGAAGATTTATAATGTTTTAAATGTCCAGTTAAGTTTGCAATATCATGCATTAAGGGGATTGGGTAGTATGAGCATTATATGGAAATATAGTACGGCTAACAGATATGTGAATTTCTCTAGCTGGAATTTATATATCAATATACAAGAATTACTGTATAATCTGGATATATGCACGTATCTCCCTTTAAATTTTTATGATCATATATTTTGTAGTTTGTCTGAAAAAAAAAAGTTTTAACTTCAAAAACTCGTTTACTAAATAAATGGCTAAAATTGGGCATTTTTATGTTCCCTTTTCTGAAAAACCAGAGCATAAATTTGATACTTCTACTACATGTAAGACTAAACTATCGGAATTAACTATCTCTGATATTTCTGATTTGAAAAATTGTATTGTCTGTAACAAAATTTATATCTAAATGTTTGAAGCAATATTCTCAATTTTTAAAAAATGTATTAACACTTAAAAATGTAGCTCCAGTTAGTGTATGTCATAGATTATTTCACACGAGTGTGCAAAACTTGACCACGTAGCTTTTATAGTTTTTAAGAAACAGGAACATATGTATAAAAAAAGTATTTTTGAGATAATCGCAGTTGAAGATAATCACAGTTAAACTCGACCGGAGGTATGAGTGATTGTGGACTTTCATATTCTCCTGCAGCAATTTTTAAATCAATTATAACTGTCAACTCTCACGGACTGTTTACACTAATTCCAAGTAATATATAAAGCAAGAGAAAACTGCAAGTCATTTGGTCCGAGTCAAGCTGCACTTTGTCGCCAAAACAATCTTTATTTTACGGCCAGAAATATGCTGTTGCTGGGGTGCTCTTTCTCTACTGTTGTTTAGGGTGGGGAGACATGTTTTGTAAATTTTGAAGAATATTGCTATGCTCATTATTTTTTTTTTTTTAAGGTATTAGTACCCATGTTTCATTTTCAATTGAAATACACCAAATTGTGGCCAAATGTTATTTATTGGTCAACAGCAAATTTCAGATTTTTCTCAATTTTTGAGCATAGTGTTCCCTTAACTCAGCAAGGAGGTGTTTCTCGCCTAAAAATATGTTATAGGTTATATGAAACGGTTAAATGATTAGTAGACCATATATATTTTGATCAAAAAGAATCTCATAATTTTCTCCCGTTAAAAACAGAAAATGTCATTTTTACACTACCCACTCCCCTGAATTTAACAAGTTTTTAATCAATTCAATGTTGTCATACAATAAGTGTCACAAAATTTCCTGATCAAACCCAACTCGGATAAAAAATTATTTATAATGGTTAACAAACAAAGAGCAGCTTATAGTAAATAGCTTGTTCAATAGCTATGAAAGTATAATGGAAGTAAATAAAATGTAAGCATGTTTATTAAACGCCGCTCTGCTCTTTTAATAGTTTTTATACGAGCATCTTATTATATTCAAATTTCATACGACTACTTATATACTCGATCTTGTGTTTAAACTTTGCAACAACTCTTCGAAGTGATCTAGAAACTCATATTCTAAAAATACGATGTGTTACACTCGCATGACTTTTTCTAGCCGTTCTATAAATTTCTTACATAAGATTATTCTTCTTTCTTCACCTTGTTAATAGAGGTATTCAGCACAATGTTATTACTTAGTTCCTTGTAAGTAGGAAGAAAATATGGGAATACACTAGGCTAAATCGATAGTCAAATGTTTTAAACGCTGTCGTTATGCGATTGTCATTACAAATCGCTTCTTTTCTTGACAAGGAGTAGAAAAAAAGAAAAACGGACAATCCCGTCTGAGAAAGTAGAAGTACTTCACAACTGAAACTAATAACAAAGAAAACGGTAAGCTCCACGAAAAAAATGTACATGACATAAGTTGTGTATTTTAACAAGATCTACATTTTTTGTATAGCAAGTTTTTGTCTATCTCTTACGGTTTACTAGTTATGCCAAATTAAGCAAAATTCATCCAGAATAAACAGGTCTTTAGAAGCTATTCCCAGAAAATTCAAGATATACATTTTATTTGTCAGGTAAATATCTTAAATATATGATATTTTAATCAAAATCGTTAGAGCCATTTTTAAGAAAATCAAAATTTTCGAAAAAATGTTCCATGTAAAGGGTAGTTTGGGGTGGGGGGATTTTTCTCAAAATCCCCGTGTCGAATCCCGGAAGATGCTAAACTTAAATGCCAAGTTTGGAATTTTAGCTACTTTTCGTTTTTGAGTTATCGTGTTCACAGACACACGGACACACACACACACGCGCGCGCGCGGACTTTTTCTCAAAATGCTTTTTTTGGATACAGGGGGTCCTAAAACATAGTATTTCCGGTGAAATCTCGGTATCGAATTTTTTGGTGGAATGCAATACTTCTCTATCCCTATGTATATTGTACATATGAGTCTAGAGAAAGTAAAAATGAGGTTGTGCTCATTGATTTTCCCTACTCAATAAGTCACATCGTATGCCTTTCCAGGCATTTCCGGTGGTGTAAGTTGCATCTCACTGTCATTCGACATTTTTACTCGCTCTAAACTTGCACTAGTTGTTCTTCGACTGAACATATCAGAATAATCTATAGTTGCGCTTTCAACAGATGGTGTCAAGTAACGTTAACGTGCTGATGTAGATCTTCTGATTGGTGGACTTCAATGAAGAGGTGCACTTTAATGAGATCCATAAAAGTGCAGCTACTAGACCTATAATTACTACTCTTCGGCATGGTCGATCATAAAACAATTTATAAAGCCTGAAATGTGTATGTCGTTAAACACCTTTTTATGTACTTATATCTCATGAATATGAATACGCTTAATTGCTCAGGACATTTATCCCAAATCTATAGCAATGTCGAAGAAATGAATCACTAAAAATGCAAGTCATGATATTCGTACACAAAGGAAAACATTTAATACACCATCTAATGGTGGTGTTTAATTACTGATCCCCTCAGTTAAAGTTAAATAAATTTAATGCAGCATATACAAATTGTTTTTAGTTTTAGCACAGTTACATTTGTTAATATATAATTTAGACCTACGAGTAAACTGATTATGCATTTTAAAGCATCCAGTTTATTTATCAATACTAACATACATACCACCTAACAGAATAAACGACAGAGGAGAATAAAGAAAGTTAAATAGAGTAGTTTACAATGAGATAAAAGTGATGTATCACAAATAATTATCAACAACTCTTTTTGCGAAGTAAGACTTTTTTTAGCATAGGAATGAATATTTCAAGAGCACTTGACGAAGCTTATCGAACCACAACTTTATTTAGGATATTAAAAATGTACAGTGTCTAAAACATTTTCTTTGTCAAACGGAATAGAAATATGCTAATTGGCCAGGCTACAGCATTGGATTTTGAGTTTATTTTCTAATGATCAAGTGGATATTATCTGTTTAATTCAGGTTTCATGTTCTAAGCCTCTTCTAGATGAGCGTATCTATGTAAATGTTCATCCTTATTACAATCAAATTGAAATAAAGCTCCTTAATAACAGCTAATAAAGTGACTAATTTACATATGGTTCTTTCCATAATGGCGGTTTTTATCATAAATATCTCCAAAGCTACTGCAGTATTTCTATATGAATTTTGCTTACTTTCTTCTGGACCCTCTATTACTTGGTGTTTCTGTTAGCCCTAGAACTGGGCAATGAACTTCTGTCCTTAAAAATAAATACAGCATTCCTAGGCCTAACGTTACCCCGCACCTTTCCTCCACACTAAGTACACTTAAATACCGATCATAATTTATTAGCTAATAGCTTCTATATTTAGTGAGCAGAAAAAACTGCAATTGCAAAACTTGATATACTGTGATCTGACAAGGAAGATACGTCTTCTAGTTTACACTAGAGTTGGCTCATTTATAATCTCTGAGCTATTGACCTGAATTCACGCTTGTTCTGTAACTCTCATCTGATTGCATGATGTAAAGAGGATGTTGCATAAATGCTCAATGGTGTACAAACAACATCTTCAAGATAATATCCCCTATTTTAACAACACGACTATCTAAAGTGTTCTATTGAATTTTTCCCTCTTAAATAGAACGATCTAGCAGGTGGCGTACTACACATTTATTTACATCTTTCATGTCATATGTCGTAATTTTATACTAGTACCTACCATTTGTTATCCCCAGAAAGCTCTTTAATTTGGTTTTCTTTTCGCGAAAATCATTATTGCGAAAGAGAGCAATCTTCATAGACCTGAATAGAAGACACTGTTGGAAGAAAACACTACATTATAATTTTATTTAGAAGTAGCCCTATTAAACCAAAATCGCATTTTATCACTTTAGGTCCCATAGTGCAGCTATAATTTTACCCTTAAATTGCAATTTGTGTTTGCTATTCTACTTCTTGATAACAGCGACCAATATTTTACGAAACGTTTTCGATGTATATTATGGTATAGCTACACAGAATATATAGCTACTTGGAAAAGCTACTCGCTATACCGCAGCGATTATTTGCAAACTCTTTGCCTGGCCGGATGAGAAGCAAGGCAACGGGCACAATACTTCAAAATCCACAGCAGAAGACATATCATATACGACTAAAGCAGCAATAGCCAAATTTCCTCCATTAAAACACTTCCATTTATCTGTAGTTTATCTTTCTACATTTCATAGTTATATAAAATTCACACAGAATAAAAGAGCAAAAAATGCAGCACATTTATTTTATTATTCATGTTAACAGTAAAATAGTATAATCAGTTTCGAGAAATATAATATATTCGGTGAAATCTCGAGGCTTGGATGTGTGTGTGTGCGTGTGTGCGTATGTGCGCGCGCGCGCGCGTTACGGAGGAATATTCCACAGTGCAACCGAGGACTTATTGACTCTGGAGGAAGGATGAGACGAGTGTAATTTCAGAGGGCGGTGGACATCCAGACAGGGAGAGAGCCATCATGGAGGGTCCCCCATCAGTTCACATCTCGACGCGAGGAGAGCTTAATCCCGGATAGACCACCTGAGTCCGCAGACAACCATTAACGTCATCCTGCTACCGAGAGCTATTTTTCCAAAGCGCAGTGACCTCCACACGAAATGGTGCCTCCTCTTCGACACTTACAACCCTGAAAGAAGATGGGACGTTGGGATGAAAAGAAGATGAAAGGAAGGGACAGAGGAAATTAAGAATCCTCAACAGCATTCACCTAATGACCCGCGAAACCCCCCGAAAAAAACATCAGGTCGGCCGCGGGGAACCGATTCTGTAGTCTTCCGATTGCCAGTCCCAGACGAAACGCCTGAGTCATTTGGCTCGAAGGTTTGGAAGTACTACATGCACATAGTGTTGGATTTTTTAAATTTATGATATACGATAATGGTGTTGGTCTCCAACAAAAAAGAAACAAAAACAAAACATGATCATGGCGATGAGTCATTGGGGTTTACATGTGATGATTTTCAGTGTCCATCAAGCTTTCGACTAAATTTTTTGGCCTTCTTCAGTTTAATTATGGCATTTTTATCTCCCCTGGTCATTCACTGGAGAATTCAAGATCTAGTTAAATAATTTTGCAACATAGACTTTCTGAAAGCACATTTGAAGAGGCGATAGTTTTGCGCAGGCACCAACTGGCGATGTCAGCCGACAACGCCATGATGGTTTGGAGAGCTGCCTCCTGGGGCAGCCTGCGGCTTTCAGATTTCAACCTGCATTAGAAGAGAGGCCTTGTAAAGCACTTTTCTGTGGCGACATAGTGAGGGTAGAAAGAATTGCGACCTATCAATATGTAGTCCAACTCTGGTGAGTAAAATATTCAAATTGCTCTTTTATTCCGGTTGATTTCGAATTTCGTGAGTGAGAGCGCTACAAAGCATGTGCAGCACGAACATTTATTTCATTCCTATTATGCATTTATACAGAAGGCTATTATTGTTAACATTCTCACAGCTAAGTTAATCACAGTCAAGAAAACAGATAACAGTATAATATATACAGGCCATTTCAAAACGACACCAAACGAAGATAGTAGTCGATTAGCTTACTCTTTGACACGTCCGAAACTTGATGTCGCAACTTTCAAACTCTTATTTAAAGTTTTATGCGTGTTTAAAAATGGCACAAATTTGGGATTAGGCAGCAAAGGAACAATGATTGTCATACGCCACACCTACAGGCTACGTTTTCCATTACTAAGGTGACCTGTGTCGTGCCGGCGTGTCTATCAAACTACGCCTACACCACGCGACTGGGACCTTCGCTACCAACCGGCATCTTTCTTGGAGTGAGCCAGGCCCGTGCCATCTGGTTATGTACGACTGCCTAATCCATGGTGCTGTTATGGCAGTTTTTGTATGTGCCTAGTTTAGAGCTGAAAAGTATATTAACATATCACGTACGGTATAACCAACAAGGTTCTCATCTTCGTTTGGTATTGTTTTGAAACATCCGGTAGGTAGGTAGGGTAGGGTAGGGTAGGGTAGGGTAGGATAAGGTAGGTAGGTATTATAATGTTACCACTACCAATTAAAACCAACAGCACATATAATTAACTTGAATAATATTACATTAAAAAGCAAAAACTTATGTAAACTGTTATATCGAATAAAATATCCATCAATAGTCAATCACATCACAACAAAACTGAATTCGCTGAACGGATTATTGCATTTAATTAATTTGAAAGCAAAAATATCCTATGTGCACTAACTTGGCTCATTCTTCTAATGCTCTTTTTACTAACATGCTTGTTATATATTTTGTTAATCGAAATTAACTTCACTACGCAAATGATATTCGTTGTGGGAATAAGAAAGATATGATGTACTAAAGTGAGAGGGACATTTTTTTCTTTAAAAGTGGACCGCTATGCGATGGCATATTTCCATACCCTTTGCATGACTACGAAAAAATCCTATAGCGATTTACAATTTGAAAAATAAAATGAATACCTAATAATAATTTAAAAGAATTAACGCAAAAAAAAAGCGTAATTTGACATGAATTTTGTGCCTTGAAGAGATATAGGCTCTTATAGGCCTTTGCTTGTTTCTTATGCTAAATTATAATCATGGGTGTGGGTATACTTTTTGAAGATACTACAGAGTATGCAGTTTTTCTGGCGATATAGCGAGAAGAAATTTATATATTCAGCCATGCAAAGAGAATGAAAATATAAAGTCATCGCATAGTTGTCCACTTTTAAAAACATTTGACTTATCGCCTTAAGAATTTTGGGATTGTGGTTAGGAAGAATTATATTTAAATATAGATTGAATTATTATTTTAATTTATTTAAATATTATGAAATAATTATTTTTTTCAGGTTCTATGTGACACATACCTTTAATATTTTGAATCGGCAGACACTTGGTTTATTAACAAAACCTCAATTGTACCATTAATCTACCTGAGTGTTAGCAATTCAGTCCATTCTATCATTAAAACTCCTATGTGTTTCATTCCGATGGCTTTCTCTACATCTCTACAATAAATTATTGCTAAAAACCTTATTCTTCTATTTACTTAATGCTAATCGAGAAAAAAATTATCAGAAAGAGTCATTACTTGCTTCCTTGTAAGTAGAAGGCAAATAAGGGAGTACCATAGGCTAAATCAATACTCAAAATTTTAAATGCTGGTTGCTATGTGATTGAAGTACCTTTGCTTGTATGGACAGGAGTTGACAAATTCCAGTATGGGAAAAGTATAGGTATTTTAAAGCTGAAACTAATAACTAATATCTCAAAAACGGTCAACTCCACGAAAAAATGTGTATAGCAAACTGTGTGTTTAAACGAGATTACACTTTTTGTTAAATAAGTTCTTGCCTACCTCTTACTGTTCACCAGTTTTGCAAAATTCCCCAAAATTCATGCAGAATAAGCATGTCTTCAGAGGCTATTACCAGGAAATTGAAAATTTACATTTTATTCGTCCTGTAAATGCCTTAAATATAAGAGACTTTAATCAAAATCTTTAGAACCATTTTTGAGAAAATCGAAATTTTTTCCATGTAAGGGGTTTTTTAAAATCTTTGTGTCATATCCTTGGAAGATATCGAAGTTAAATACCAAGTTTGGTATTTATCGGTCTTTTCGTTTCTGAGCTTTGCTGCTCACAGACAGACAGACAGATACACACACACACACGCGCGCGCGCGCGCAAACACACACAAGGACATTTTTCTAGAAATTCTTTTTTTGGATTCAAGGGGTCTCAAAACTGTATTTCCACTGAAATCTTGGTATCGAATTTTGGGTGCAATACTATACCTTCTCTATACGTTATTACATAGTGCGTACAGAGAAAGTAAAAATGGTGATAATTTTTCAAACAAATGTGTTTTCAGAATAAAATTGCACCTTCCTCGCTAAGCCATGTTTTATATAACACTAGATCAATAAACTAAAAAGGCATTTACAAATGTATATATTTGTCTCATCTTATAGTTGGAGATAATGAATGGGTCAAGCAGTTAGTAAATTGAACACTATGGAAAAGGGATCATAACCTAATTATTGCACTCCTTTGCTGAAACAGCACTGCTCAACATCCCCAATGGCTTACTTCTATGGCGATAAAATCTCTGTCTTTAAATGTGATGTCTGTGTGGTATCACGCCTTCGTTTAAATCTTAATCATATCCTATCTTTGATCATGGAAATTTTACGTCTTAATTACACCTCTTAATACTATATGTAAATAAAACTCTCTGGTTTTTATGGATGAGCCGCTTTTCGTTGATTAACAAGTTCTCTTAAAGATTTAGTAAAGTTCCTGTCAGTGATTCGCAGTATATTCCAATATATTATAGCAAATCAGAATATAGATATACAAATAATGCATTCCACTAATATGACTTTCTCTGCAAACCTTGTTACAAAAGATTATTCTTTTATCTACATCATGGTAATCAAGATAAACATTAGCCGAAATTGTTGTACTAGTTAGAAGGGAAATAAGGTAACACACTAGGTTAAAGTGATATTCAATTCTCTTAAAAATATGACCTCTCGTTTGAGAAACATTTAAATAGCTTGAAATGGAAACGAATAACAAGGAATATCTCAGAAGCGGTTAAACCTACATAAAAGTGTATGATAATTGTGTGCTTTACCGAGATCTGCATTTCTACGTAGTAGATAAGTTGTTTGTCTATCTCTTACGGTTTACCAGTTATGCTAAATTCATCCTGAATGAAGAGACCTTCAGAGGATAATCTCAAAAATTTCAAGACATACGCTTCATTCATCATGTAAATATCTTTAATATAATAAATATATTGTCTTTTTAATAAAAATCGTTAGAACCATTTTTGAAAAAAAACAACATTTTCAAAAAGTGTTCCATATAAAGGGTAGTTTGGGGTGAGGGAATTTCTTGAAAATCTTCCACCGATAACGAAAAGACCGTTAAAAACCAAATTTTCGATTTGAGCCATCTGTCCTCTCTTTCACACATACACACAAGAGCCTTTTTACTAAAAGTGATTTTTTATTCAGGGGACCTCAAAACAAATTGCAGGCGAAGTCCTGACTAGTTTTTGGGTGGAACACAAGGTCTTCTCTACTTATATAAGTATAGTTTGTGTAGTGAAAGAAAACACTTTCTTGTAAACTATACCACAATTAGGAAATCGGAGGACGTGAATAGGTTACCTTATGAAATTTTAGCGTTATCCTGTATCTCCGTATCCCAAGTTGTAGCAGCAATGTTTGACTACTCTCTCTCTCTCTCTCTCTCTCTCTCTCTCTCTCTCTCTCTCTCTCTCTCTCTCTCTCTCTCTCTCTCTCTCTCCCCCTTACAGTTTATCAGTTACGCAAAAGGCATTCAAAATCAAGAAGTCTTCAGAGGGTATTTCAAGAAAAATCAAGACATACATTTTATTTCTTAGGTAAATATATTTAATATACGATATTTTAATAAATACCTTTAGAGCCATATTTGGGAAAATGAAGATTTTCAAAATTTTTCCCATGTAAAGGGTAGTTTTGTATGGAGGAATTTTCCTCAAAATCTTCGTGTCATATGCTTTGAAGTTAATAACTGAAAGGTACTAAACTGAAAAAGTCATATTCACAACATACATACGGACGTTTTTCTAAAAATGTTTTATACATGGGACCCTAAAAATGTAATTCCAATGAAATCTCGGTATTACATACTAAATAAAGTAATAATGATTACCATCCACAAAGAACAGTAAAGCTCCATTATGCTTAAGATCACACCCTACTATGCTATCTATAGGTATCGTCTAATTTATCTTTTTGGAGTTAATCGTGGATTGCGTTCTTGCCACTTAATTTTTCCTCGTATCAATTCTTGGAAAAATTATATTCTTGATTGCTTACTTATAGAATATTGTTAAATTCACCAATTCAGGTATATCCTATAACGGATATAACGTCTCTCAGAACTCAACTGATTCTGTTTTCCTTTTAACGCACGTATTCGTTGTCCAGTTCTGAAAACAAAAAGCTTTGAACTATCATCAATATTATCTAAATTGCATGTGTTTTTTTTTTTCTTTCCGTAAGGCACTTTCAGTACTCTTGGAGTGCTACACATATATAGAAATACATATTTAGCACTTTTTTCATGCTCCTCGGTGTTTGTCCAAGAATGATATGACTATCGACTTTTTAAATGAATTTTCGAGGTAGAAATTAGTTTTTCGTGCAACCCGTTGTTAATACATATCCAATGTTTTGCAGAGTGTTTGCTTTGTAATAAACACACCAAAATTTGGCTTAAACTAGTAATTGATTTATGATGCCCCAATAAAAATGTATTTGTCGGTATTAAAACACGTTTTCTCTTTGATATTCTTTAAAGTCTGCAACTGCTAGATGTATGTGCAGATCGCTTAGTCATATGGTTAGAATATCGTGTTAATATCCTACAGTTTACATCTTGATAATACCTTAACGTAATACGTAAGTGTAAAATGTCTGGCGGAATGACGAATATGCAAACCATATATAAGCGAACTTTCTCATATCACGTTCTTCTCGTTGAAGCATATTTAGCAAGCTACTCAAATATCTACCTAAAACTGCAGTAAAAGTTTATCTGTATATCCATTAATTGTAATGGCTTCCAATATTGCAAAACCACTAACTTTGAATTTATGGGGCCTCTAATCTTGCAGGTATGCTTGTGATTAGATACCCACAAAGCTTCTATGGAAGGGCAGCTATTTTTCAAGGATAGCTGCAACGAAACCTGGAAACAATACAAGTATTTGTATTTTTAACTGCCTCCGTGGTCGAGTGGTCAGCAAGCTGACTTCTCACCCGGAGGTCCCGGGTTCGATTCCCGGCAGGGATGGGGAATTTTTCTTTAACCATAAGTATTTCCTATCCCCCACAGAGTCTGGAAGTATGTATGTGTTTGAAGAAAATAAAATGATTTAAACCAAACGTAAAAAAACTACAGACAATGAGTCGTTTCAAGTGCCAAGCCCCCGATATGACCTTAAATGTTAAAGGGGGCTATATAAATGAAACAAACAAAAAATACAAGTATTTTTGGTCTGGTGCAAACAATGTTACAAAGCAGTCGATTAATAATCTAACATGCATCAATATATGTTGATATCGTAAACGCAATACCCAATAGAGTAATCATATAATAAGCATTGCAATAAGTGCGAGAGCGTTGCCATATCCTATACAAAAATCATTGTTTATTCCTGAATTTGCTTTCAAATGTGGGCAGTCAGCTAGGAATATCATCATCAAAGGTTTGTGCAGTTTGGTGTCATGCGTAGGCGTTACACGGCTATATGCCCTGGCGTCGGTGTTGCCTTCTAACGTAAACAAACCAGGCAAAGCGTACAGTCTGAAAAGGAGAAATGCAACACTCCGTTAAGAGCTCGTGTGCGCGCCCAGTTGCATTTCTTTTGGATACACTTTCCTTAGTTGTTTAGCTGTCTGCCCACCAATACTCGCTATCATATCAACACGTATTTCGTGTAGGTAAAACCTTTCATTTTTAGTCATCACACAAGCATTGCATTTTAAGACCTCTCATGAACAAGTTCCAATCCCAGCACTCCCGCCTCCTGTTTCCTGTAGACGCCACACGGTAGATCCGTTTACCAGGTATTATATAAGCATTATATACGCATTTGAATAACATTATATATAATTAATTGTTATTTGCTTCGTATTTCCATAGCCCTTATCTACAAGAGGCCTCGTGGTATACACACTCATTTGCGTTTTGGCTTTGTGGGAAGCGATGGAAAGCATCTTCCATATTTCTCATCAAGCAGCTATGATGTTGAAAATATATCCCGACACACTTATGAAATCCCTCGGAAAAGGCGACCAAGAATGATCGCCGGTTTTATGGTACCCATCAAATCTTAAAATGCTTTCTTTGAGTATAACGGCCCTCAAAGTATGCATTTCCAGTAAAATCTATGTATCGAAATTTTGGATGAAATACATCTTTTCCCTGCCATGTATACCCATACGTAATATTTGGTAGAGAAAATAAGAATCTGAAGAGATAAAAATTTCCTAAGTGTGCAGGTTCTCTCGTTTAAAAATTTAAACACCTATAGATATACTTATGTGTACAATAATAAAAATGTGGATATTATTAAAGAATCATTCTATTTTGTTAATATGATCTTTTCTGAAAAACTTGGGCTTATGGGAGAGAAAGTAGAGATACATTTTTATTTTCGATGTACTTGCACTAAGAAGAAACCATTTCAATTTGGAACAAATTCAGGGGTTCTGATAAGGTGATTCATCTGTGTAACTTGGAAAAGCCACAACATATAAAATATCTTATTGTTATTTATATCAGTCTATACACATTAATAGTGATAATTTTACTGTTTAGAGAAAGTGTATTTTGCATTATTTAAATAAAAATAATATAGCAGCAGCAGCAGCAGCAGCAGCAGCAGTAGTAGTAGTAGTATGTCTGAATTCATTGTTTTAATAGCTATTAGCCACTTATTATATTTTAGAACAATAAATGAGTTTACAAATAGACGTTTCTTTTTTTATATTACCCCTTATTAGTACAGAAAAAGGATTATTGTTCGTATTCACCAAAACTGCAGCTTTTTTTCAAAATTAAATACTTTATTCCTCAAAATTGGAGCCTTATTTCTGAAAAACATATCACCATTTTCTTTAATGTAGAGGCGGTATAAATATTCTGAAACAAACCAATGAAAAATTGCATTGTGCAGAGCATTTTGAGAAAGAAACATGTTGGAATAAACGCTGCGAGAAAATGAGGTTTAAAGTTGGGCTTGGTCATTGATAAGCATGTGCCTACCCATTTATAGCTTCAATTAATAGGTGTATATATAGTGACAAGTGGGAAAAACAATATATTTTCTTACAATTCAGAATTCATATTATTTTAATATGAAAAACATTGATTTAATTTGCATCAATTTTTGGTCAAAGTTTGCAGATGTTACACCTTAAATCCCGATTAGAATTGGGAACTTTTATGACGTTTAGCAACGCGATCCTGAGAATATAGGGTTTGGAGTATCAGTTAATTCTCGGCTCTTTAGAGTGCGGCTCATCCATATCGTTTGAACCATTTTATTCGTCTCTGCCTTTCAGTTGTTTTAAAGAACGTTCTAACTTGGCTCTTCAATTTACGTATTAGCTGCATTGTTAAATAGTTACACTGTCAAATAAGTTTGCAGTATCTCATCAGTGTTGTAATGAGAACCAAAGTAAAAGGACTATTTTAATAATGTTATGGTTGTATTTTATTATTATTGTTGCTTATACACCACTCTTTCTTAATGTTGTGATGGATTTAGCTGCTTCAATAACTTTCGCCTCAGCCATTTGCTAGTTTGCAAATGAGAACTAATGCCCCTTTTGCACCATAGTCTCTACGCTTTTAACGCGGGCTCCACTCAACCTCGATACAAAATACGTTTGACCAGATATGCTCGTCACGATCCAGGGTTCGATTCTCCCAAGTCTAACGATCATCATAGTATAAAATATATAAGTGACTGGATGTCCAAAGGAAATGATAGTCTTTTTTAAATTAAACACAGTCCACCTTTCTAGGAAGAACGTTGTATTTAGCTTTCCTTACATTTACACTAATGATATTCACTAGTGGGTCAACCTTGTAAGAGTAAGAATTAACATTGCATTTGCATATATATTTTCCCCAAATAAAACCATCACCACACAAAATAATAAAAGGTATTAATAAACTAAAGGGCATTAAACTAAAAGTATTAAGACTGGGTAACTAAACCCATAATCGTTTACACGATAACATTCAACTTTTGGTAATTATAGAGAACTTGGGCCCCTCTAGAAATTAAAAAAAAATTGTGGTTTGATTGTAAATTTGGTTTATACTTGTTACGTTTTCACAATTTTTTTTTTATCGGAAAAGCTCCGTAATTAAGTTAAACGCTAATTTATTACGTGCGCGTCGCAATCCTTTTTTGTGAATATTTATGAAGTATGCTGCCTAGAAGGAGTGGAATATAAATAAAGAAGTCTTGTAATACTTTTGCAATGTAAATATATAATAAGACTACACATTAAAGTGCCTAAAACCTGAGTTTTATTGTCGGCGGCAGGCGAACAGTGTTGTCGAATGCAACACCGGCATATGTCGCTAGACGCTGTGCTGATGTATGACGAGTATGTTTCACGCAGATACAGCTGTTCAGTGAATTTTATTATGCAGAACTTCGGCATTCTAAAATCGAATGAAACTAAGTGCGATTGATTGACTTTGTATTTATGATGGCAATCTCAAAGCCTGTGGATTTCAAATTTAGCGCGAGGTTAGGTTCCAATCCGTTTAGGTTAGTGTGTGTATATAAACAGGTAGCAACATTAGTTTTTTAAACCATCTCCCCACCCCTAATCCCCCTCTGACCACACCCGTCCCGTTAGAATGCAAAACTGGTATAAGTTGCAGCGGAGAGAGTTAGCGGCCCAACTTGTAAATAATTACCTAACTTTTTAGTAAAAAGGGGGAAAATATTAACTTTCTACTACACTAGTGAATTTTACTCTGAATGCATCACTTTCTTGCTTGAGCATCAGAGTTTTAGCAGTATGTACTTATATCTTGAATTATAATGTACTCAAATTGAAATAAAACATTTCTTCATATATGGCCGACAATAGGTCATGAATTACTTGATCTCGCGCACTGCACTATAAACGCACATCTCCCGCGAGACTTGGTCAGGGACTTTAAACAGGAACATTTACTTCCTACCTTATATTCAATAGCTGCCCGAAAACCTCACCTAACTCTGAAATCCATGTCGAAATCGTAGCTTTTCCCAACATGGCAGCTGTATAGGATCCATGCCCCTACCAGGGAAAATTCCTTGTAGAAGAATCACTTGTTCTGCTCCTATAAGATTTCATCCATACAGCACCGAATTCCATCGAAGAAACCAAGAGTGAATGCCGCTATATTTCACAGCATTCCGACGAACAGCAATTAACACGTCCAGGCAGACTAACATCAAACTGGTTATGCTTAAACCACCAGCAACGGGCCTTCAGAAACTTGACCTTTGCACCGGTCACACGACACAAAGGAAGAAATAGTTCTTTCCTTCCCAATCGAGAATATAATTTTCTCGTTGATGTTCTAAACGACTTGCACATTTGCGTAAACGAATATTTACGTAATACCAATGCCGTATATATTTTTGCTGAAGAGTTACTGTCAATGGCTGCCTCACACCAAGTCCTTGAACCGCATACAACGGGGTGGTATCACGTCAGCGTTAGTCCATCGCTGACCCAATCGTTACTCTCCTACTCACGTAATGAATGCTGACTGACTCCGTCAGATACAGAATCAGACTCAGAATGAACATTTTGGGTATCAACTGTTTCTCCCCATCGTCTCAGGTTTGCCAATATTTGGGCACTAACAAACTAACGGCTTTCGGACCTCCCGAAATCTCCTACCGCGCCATCTGTTATAGGAAACTTATCCTCAACATTTCCTGTAACGTTACAATGTAATTATAATTTTGCCTGAAGATTGATGGACTAGAGTATGCAGTCCTGAATACTATGTTGACATGATTACATAAGGAGGAAAATTAAATGGATACACGCGAAAGAATGTCGCTCTACTAAGAATACTGTAAACCACAATTAAATCAAGCGGAATTAGCATACTCTTCACACGGAAGATTCCAGGTTTGCCGAAATAACGAGGGAACAGCTTCAAAACAGGAAGAGAAAAAAGTCAAGGTCGTACGTTGGAAAGATAAAACGATGAACTAGAAATGGACAAGCTGTAAGACTGGCTGGATGAAAGAAAAACGCAACAGCCTCGTACTATTATATTTGTTATTTGAAATGTGCAGAACCAATACATACACCTTGGATATAGCAATACAGGACTCAATATATTAGGTTGTTCTAAAAATCGTAGAAAAGTATAGAAATAATTTGATGCACTACATCTACATGACTTTTTTTACCCGCTAAAGTGCGTTAATGGCTGCACAAACTATTAGGAAAGCTTATTTTGTATTCGACATTATTTTAAACGAAATCAGCTTTTGCAGAAATAAGTACGTTATATACTTCCTTATATAAAAGCGAGATTGGACAATATAATGTTTCATTCACTCGGAAAAACAAATGAAAATGCACAGTACTAAAAGAATAAAATGTTATTGAACAATTCGAATAATTGACAACCGTATCTCGGAAATGATTTATGTTAAAAAGCTATTTGGAATAAATTATGTTTCAAAGAGCTCTATTGTTTTACTTCTCTAGTAAATACAATGTACATAGTGGATAGAGAAGGTATTGTATTCTATAGAAAAATTCAAATCCAATATTTTACCGGAAACACATGCCTTTGGGTCCTCTGAATTCAACAAAAAGCATTTTTAGGCAAGATCTATGTGTGTGTGTGTGTGTGTGTGTGTGTTTGTGGACAGCATAACTCAAAAACAAAGAGTCTGTTAATTACAAAACTTCAATGTTTAAGAACAGTTATCTTCCATGCGTGCGACTCGAAGATTTTCAAAATGTCCTCAAGTTATTGTCGCTACTAAACGGCAATAAGAAAACGGTAGTGTAGCATGAAAATATTATAAGACTTAAAATCAATGCTTCTTTCGGCAGTTCAGCCTTCTTTGGATCAGGTAAATTACTCTGCCAATCCAGGGACTAAAAGTACGTTCCATAAGCAGAGGTGGTCATGCTGATAGAGGTGGGGCCAGCATCTTTGTGTACATAACGAGGGGTGAGGGAAATTCTATAATGCAAGGTAGAGACGTGAATTTCAAACTCCAGTTATAATTCGATGTAATGGCTAATGTGAATTTAACAATATATCTCAGTGTTTAGGTGAATTGCAGTCTGTGTTTACATGTTGAAGTGGTAAAATTGACACATTTAAAAAGTTCAACACTCACGATTAACCTTGTTAATCACACCCTTGCTACTCCATGCTGAGTTTTTTTTCTTTCTCTGGTATTTTACCGCAGTAAGGGTCCTAATCGGGAGTGGAAAAATTTACCAGAACACTTTGGAAAGAATGCGAACCGGTTCCAAAAATTGCACGCATTTCTAATGAAGATTGCCCCCAGGTCCTATACCTTCAAATTTATTAGTTCAACACGTCAACCAACACTTAAAATGTTTCCATATTTATCTCCCAAATATATACTAATAACTATTTGACCAAAAAATCTTGCATTTATGCTGTTAGTGTCACCTTTTTCATAACTCATGATTAAGTAACGTTCAGAAGCTAAGTAAATAGCCGAGTGGGATATTTGCATAAAGTCGAATTTGTCCATTCCTGAAGTCAACACTGCAGTAAAATCAAAATGTTTCAATTCCATTGTAAACATAGCAACAAAACGGCATTACATTCAACAAATTTGAACTCTGGTATCAATTTATTTTGTGCCTTCATAGGTAAATAGTGCTTACTGTATCTGCAACCTTCGCTGTCCAGTCCGAGATAACTCTATATTCGAGTTTCCCTGTGCCCGATAAATGTATAAGATGGTCATTTGTTGTGGGTGACGCAATCCTTGCTAGCGATGATAGGAAAACTTTACTTCTAGTAGAATTTACCACTTGGAACTCACTCTCTAACTCTCGCTCCATCGCTTCATCGATCGCAGACATTTCCGTTCTTAAGTTCACCCTCACCAACGACTTCCCGCTACTTCCCACCAGACATTATAATTCCTTCCTCTTTCTGATACCATCGTCGTTTTGTAGACTACCCGTCGACGACGGCTAACGACTGTCCTCAAATATCGGGCTGCCTATTTGTCAACCGCGCCTTAAATGCAAACTCTTGATAGACTTAGGCTTGGATATTAGGTGTTCCCACACGGCTTTTATATAGCGCCCAATAGGAGTTGGCTGCGATCTCTCTGTTGCTAAAAGATGTCTTTCAATCTAAGATTGTAAAACTATCATTTGTAATGTATGTATGTTAAGTTGAAACATCACTACTCCAAGTTGAAGATGTTTTTATCATTCTATAACCTGTAGTTCACTGTTGCACTAAATGCCTATTGGATGACGCCATCAAACTTGGACGTCCCCTACCTGGCTATAATTTTTACTGCTCCTGCAAGTATCAAGGAAACTATCTGAAGGATAACTTAATGAACTCATGCGAAGCTCTCCAAATATGGCTCTCGCCTAGGCAATTGAAACAGAACTCTCCAAATTTCTAGACCAAACAGATCTAGAGAGAAAGCATATGTATTAGCTTCTGGCACACAGTTTGAGCTCTATGGCGACACACCCACTGCCCGTACTTGGCCTTAATTACTACTGGTCTCTACACCAAAAGGTTTCAATTCTTCAACATTTGTCTCACCAGGGTATCCGTGATCACAGAAACTGTGTATGGCCATAAAATCTCGTGTAATCGGTAGGAAATCGTCTCTTCTGTCGGCAGTCCATTATTGCTCTACTGTGTCAATTTCCATTCTCTCAGGATCAAGTTGTCCATGTGATATTAACTTCATGGGTCCAATTACTGGCTCCAAAGGATACAACTATCAGATTACACCAACTGATCTTTTTTTACAGAGGTATGCCCAATGCGGACCTCACACCTGTCAAATGGCAGAAAAATCCTCTGGTTGAATAGCTCGCATTTGTTGCACAATATTACAGCATTCTACTACATCTAGGTCTCAAAAGTGGTGACTCTCAAATGTGTGTGCCACCCGACTTCACCGTATACCACCATATGTTGAACTAGCTGAAGGTTGTTTAAGCCCTCTAAAACGTTCTCAAGTCAGGCATTTTTCCAGAATACCCTGTAATTGATTCAGTGCTATCCATGATTCTGCCAGGAAATAGGATATCCTTCAAGGCTAATCTCCAATCAGGCCAAACTTTTGTATGAATAATTATTGTCGATATCCTTATGAGCTGCTGGCACCGCTTTTATCCCAAATTTCGGTGGAACAGCTTCTGCAGTAAATGCTACAGCTTCTATTTAATGTAGCATCATACAAGGATGTGTAAATTTCTGCACTTAGTGCTTTCTGAAAGTAGGTACCCTGTTCCTACATCAGAATACAATACACCACCGTTGGAGCCACCCTATGATGGATCATATAAAATGATGGTCTGTGACTGTTAAACATTTTTTTTAAAAAAAAAATAAAGGGGGTTGCTGCAACAATAGCTTACTTGAAGCGGGGGCCTAAGAAGGAAAAAAGACTTAAATTTACCTAACAATAGTTTTACTGGTGTTAATGTGCGGATCCAAAACAGACTAAGTACTAAAAACTAGAGAAGGGTTGCAACAGCTGAAATGAAATCCTTACGTTACGTGACTGAGTATGCTCAGTACGGAATGTTATACGAAACCAGCTATATACAACCGATCTAAGTAGTACGTTTCGTTGAAACAAACAACATTAGTTCCAACATATTAAGTTTATCACCATTTGACCCAAGTAGAACCATTTATGAAAAAAACAGAAGGAAAGTGTTGGTCGACCACGACTTCGGCGAGATGTCAACCTCATGAATCGGAAAGGGTGGCACCGGCATTGTAGAAGATGAAGCTTGCGCCTATTTTACTTCCACTACAGCAGAAGGGCCAAATTTTCAGATTCTTCTAAAACCTTTCTCATAACAGACGCAGCACTGCATCTAAATATGTTGCCAGTGTCTTCACGTCCCGGGAAGAGGAACACGACTCCTATATCTAAACAGCTGATAGGCTTGTTTATTTCAAGACCCTCTTTGATCTCTAGATAACTACTCCTCGGAGGGAGGTAGTAGCACCGATTTGTTAACCTCTTGGTTAACCAATACCTATCATCTCTGACACAAGGAAATTGGAGAACTGTAACATGTTGACATCGAAATTTGCTGAGAAAAATGTAGCAAGTGTTTTAAGAGTCATATTAAATGTCCATATCATTATTTATCACCACCCATAATTCCAATACATTTTCTGTAGTTTTGACTGTGCAATTACTTTCCCGAAGGACGGGGTTCCGCACTCTCCGGTGCAAGCGCTGCGGACCCCGAGCACCCGTGGTACTTCTGACGTTACTAGAAATAGTCTGGCCGAACATTTGAGCCCCTCCCATAAAGGAGCTGTTCGGATTGGGTTGGACTCGACGGGGTAGTGACCCGATACACGTGGGGAATTGATATATCTGGGCGGGGTTGAAAGACGCCTTAATATCCTCCGGTCCTAACAGTTAGTAGACCTAAGCTGGTAAAGATTGCCTCCTCCGAGGTCTTTGGTAGTCTTCTCCTTGGGGTTGACGCCCGTAAGTGGCGTATTCACTTTCGTCCTTGTATGCAAGGTAAGTGGTACGTCCGCTGTCGTCCTTGCAAACAGGGGGGCACGGTTTATAAAACAGATACCGGGCCTAATGGGAAGCTCCACGGACTTGCTCCCTGGGTCGCATGCATACTCATTGTCGGGTCCCTGCTGGCTTTTTTATGTGTAACCTGTGAATAGCTGGCCACTCCACGTTGCATGGGCAATATTTTAAATTACAATCTCAAGCTTTTTAATATAAATTGTCTACCTCCGTTCTTTGTGAAATTATTTCACAATTGTATATGGAATTTAACACTTTATAACTGTGTTACCTAATATTTTGCATATTATTGGCACAATTGATCTTATTACTGAATTTATACATTGATATCCAATATTCACTGCACTATCTCACTATCTCATCTTGACTCAAAAGATCAATTTTTCTCAATATTTGTAGGTGTTAACTTTCTTTCCTCAAAACGCCTTACTTTCTCGTACTGCATCTCATCATTGAATTATACCTAATGCTAAATTTAATATTCCTGCAGTTGTGTGTTTTTCCTAAAATTAATGAACATTTATTGGAACCAGTTATTGCAATTGCAACAGTGGTAACCTAACGCTTAATAAAAGTATAAATATTAATAAAAATATAATAAAGCATAATGACAAATATATCATCACCTAAGATAAATTGCTGCTATGTACCTATATTTTCTATTATTATTGTTATTATTATTATTAATAATAATAATAATAATAATAATAATAATAATAATGGTAGTAAATAGTAACGAGTGAGTCAAAAAAGTACGGATCGGCTGCCCGCGTTCTCGGTGTCCGTTGCCGTCTCCCCTATCATAGAAAAATGCGGTTGAAACCGATAAATTTTTAAAACTACTTTTAAAGGCTATACTTACCAACTTTATGAAAGACGATGCTGAAACTGGCCACCGTCGTTGTGCAAACATTTTGGCACCTCTATAGGAAACTATCCATCACTCGTCGTAATTCACCTTGAGATATACTAGCAATTTCCTGGCAGATGTGTTTTAATTTTTCCAGGGTGGTGGGTTTGTCTTGTACACTTTATGTTTTAATTTATCCCACAGATAGAAATTGTGGGGGGCTAGATTGGGAAACCGAGGGGCACACAAATCTCTACTAAACATACTAGACATACTTTATGTCTTGAAACATACTTTCATTGTTCTCATCAAAAGACTGGCCAAAACTCAAAAAAAAAAAAAAAAAAAAAAAAAAAGAAGAGGCGTCAAATGTTGCTTGAAAAAAATTGCCCCTATAAAACTCTTTATCTGCTAATGGAGCACTATACACCAATTTTTTTCGGCAGGAATTTATGAACAACATTAGCTTTCTCAGAGTTCTAATAACGATTATTTCTAATACACGCATATCCATGAAGGTGAAAGAAGCCTTGTGTGTGAAAAACATTAAATGTGGTTCTGTTTCACCATTGAATACGTTATTGAGAGTCCACTCACAAAATGTGCGCCAAATTAAGGATCACCTGGTTGAATGGCATGTGACACAGTTATTTTATATGGTCTTAACTTCAGTAACTTCGCACAGAGTCATAAGAAATGCCTACTGAGTTAATACATACGAATCATAAATAAGTACACGCTGTGCAGTAGAAAACATATGCTGAGCTTAATACACATTGTGGATAAGTTTCGTTACGTTTCGTAATCGGCTTACCCTCCCTGTACTTGTAGGACTGACGCCCCCCTAGGTCTTACAAGCTAATGCCTGGGGTCAGAAGCCTGTCGGTAGCCAACGGCACGAAACCACAGAATGAGAACCTATTACGAGAGGTCAACCGTAGCTAGGTATAAACATGAGAAAGTGGATGATATGAAATGTAAGCGAAATTGATGACTGGAAAGGTGATGATGAAGCAATTGGTGGAATGAGTGGGGGGGGGGGTTAGAGGACCCAAAGAAAACCCGCCCAGATGCCGCTTCGACCGCCGGGCAATGGGTTCGAACCGAGACCGGGAGGCGAGCGGTCTAACCACTCACCCACTAAGTACAAGACAAAAAATAAATCACACGTAATAACTGTCAACTCACTACACACCCAGATCAGAGCAAAACGGCGTCAGAAGCATGATCTTCTTTACAGTTGCAGTGCGGAAACATGTGTCCACACGCCCAGTGGGAAAACACCGCGGATCGGAGGCTTTTGACTCACTCGGTAGTAGTACATTAAATATTTTTTACAAAGAGCTGTGTACTTCATATATTAAACAATTATCAATATTAATATATTGATATAATTAATAAACAAACTAATATTCCTAGAAGTAGACAGGCAATTTCATAAAATTAGGATCATTCATGTGCATTGGCTGGTAGTTTGAAAAGAGGGATGTAATATCATCAGAGCATGTGCTTTAATTACGTTAATGTACTAGAGTTAAATTAATATACTGGAAACTCAATTAGATCACAGCTTTTATCATCATCATCATCATCATCATCATCATTATCATTACGTTTTAAGCCAATCGACCTGTTCCATTTTCAAACAGAATTGAAGTTGGTCCCATCACCTTTCCCTGGTTCTTTCTTGTTCGTTATGGTTATAATTATATACTTATAGTTTTTACAATTGTGGAATCTGGTATAAGTCATATACATGTTCTCTATATCTATTTTGAATTTGTTTAATTATTATTATTATTAATATACCGAGCATCGAAAATTCCAGCCACTTTAATATTTTTTAATTCTTTTAAAATTGATCGTAATGTTTTGTCAAATCATATGTTATAAAACTTAGTTTACTTTATTTGGAAAGTACCACTACATTCATTTGTTTCATTCTTATAATAACATCAGTTTTTGTCATTTTATTGTTGTAATTCACATTCTTTTATCCTTCGTTTATATCTACTGTTACGTAATTTATACTGTTACATATGTATTAAACGAAGTACATAATTGCACCATATTCTAGGGCTTCTCGAGTTTATCGTGACACCAGCACGATATTAATTATGATGCCGGAGGACGTCGCAAAGGCCGTAGCTCTCTAAATGAAGATATTCGCAGCGTCCGTTACATTTCTGATGTGTTGGATATTGCTTAGAGCACTATTAGTGATGTCATAGAAGATACAAAGAGACTGGAGAATACAAAAGGTGGCCTGGATCTGGTCGTCGATGGTCTACTAGCGCATGAGATGACAGATTTTTCGTTCTCAGCACTTTAGGAAATCGCCAGTTGCCTGCAACAATTGCTGCTCTGTTAGTACTGTAAGAAAAAGGCTCATGTAACATGGATTACTATCACGAAGGCCTTCCAAGGTACCAAAACTTCTCCCACAGTATAGAGTTGAACGACTAAATTTTGAACCTCAACACATCAATTGGACCATGGAAGACTGGGAGCATGTCTTGTTTACGGATGAGTCTCGTTTTATTCTGTATTCTTCTGATGGTCGACTACGTGTATGGAGAAGACGAGGGGAGAGCGACACGGAAGCTGTATTACAACCAAAACATGTCCTTCGGTGGAGGTTCGATCATGGTCTGGGCTGGAGTTTCTGTCGCAAGTCACACGGAGCTCCATCGTATACGCAACTGTATAATGAGAGCACTTAGGTAGATTGAAGAATGTATCCATGAAAACGTCGTGCCATATGCACCATTTGTTAGTGATAATTTTATTCTAATGCATGATAATGCTAAAGCACACACCGCACATGAAGTTTTACACTCAATCAATTATCAATGTTATGGAATAGCCAGTACGTAGTCCCGACATCAATATTATTGAAGATGTTTGGTATATCCTCATGAGAAGGTTTTGTCAAAGAAGAACTGTTCCAGAAACCATAAATGAACCTCAATCTGCTCTGGAAGAAGAACGTGAAAGTATCCCTCAAGAAAATACTGTAAGAATCACCAGGAGCATGCTACGTCGCGTAGAGGATGTTATTAGAGCTAGTGGTGGCAACAGACGCTACTGAAGTCACAAAACTCAGAAAAAGGTTTATCAAAATACAGAACACTTGTTTGCTGTAAATGATCAAAAAGAGTGTATTTGGTTCCATTGTTGTAAATTCTTAATAAATCCAATTTTTGTTCTGTTGATCTAATGTTTCATTCACAAGTTTAAGTTATTCTCAGTTCGAAAGCTTTTCTATCCATTTATTCCAGACTTAAGACTTAAAATTAAAGTGTCCGATTTTTTTTTGTTTGGGGGGGGGGCATCGTGCGGTTGCATAAGCTGCTATAGCAACATTAATGCACTTACGACAGTATAAGTTGACTTGGGATATGTTACCTCAAAAGGAATACGAGATTTCATTGTGATTTGCCGGGGAAATGCGTGTCAGTTAGAGAATTTAATATCCGGCCGGTATATTTCCATGGTAGTTCAGTTGGTTGGAGGAACCGGACAGACACCGGGAAGCGCATGATTTAAATCCCGCTATGATGTTGAGTTTTACAGTACCTTTCTAATCTTCCTCTACACAGGTTTGTATGAAAAGCATATATTACGAACTTTATAGAATTAAGTATTGTATATGGCCAAGCTCCATGTGGTTGAAAGTAATGCAAGTAAGTTTGCATTAAGAAGAAATGGCACTTCGATGGGTGACGAAGGAAGGCAGTCAGGTAACCAGTGGCGTATCAGAGTTTTCAAAGAAGACGTAAAGAAATATATAGTGCAAAAAAATGTCAAACGTCATCAAATGGTCTATTCGTCTAATCTAAGAGTGCTACATCAGTTTAAGGCAGGGATGGGTGAAATTTCAGCTATTTTCAGTCAAAATTTGCTATGTAAGTGAGATATGTACTAAATATATTAAAATACATATATGCAATGTATCAAAGTCCTTTAGTGTCTGAAAGCTACTTATTTACATAAGATGTAATACCCTTTATTAAGGGTATTTAAGTCATTTTTCAAGACAGTTTTTTACAACATATCCGAACATTCAAATCTTAATTTAATCCACAAAATACATACTACAAATTTGAACATTTATTTTCCAAACTTAATAAAACTGGTTTTATTAGATATTAATTTTTAAAATAAAAAATATGATGTGTTACACTCACATGACTTTCTCTAGCTGTTCTACAAACTTCTTACACAAGATTATTCTTCTTTCTGCACTTTGCTAATCGAGGTACTCATTAGCACAATGTTCTCATTACTTAGTTCCTTATAAGTAGGAAGAAAATAAGGGAATACACTAGGCTAAACTGATAGTCAAATGTTTTAAAAGCTGTCGTTATGGGACTGTCTTTAGAAATCGCTTCTTTTCTTGGCCAGGAGTAGAACAAAACAAAAACAGACACTCCCGTCTGAGAAAAGTACTTCACAACTGAAACAAATAACAATGAATACTTCCAAAACGGTAAGCTCCACGAAAAAATGTATATGACATAACTTGTGTATTTTAACAAGACCTACATTTATCGTATAGTAAGTTTTGGTCTATCTCTTCCGGTTTACTAGTTGTGCCAAATTAAGCAAAATTCATCCGGAATAAATAGGTCTTTAGAAGCTATTCCCAGAAAATTCAAGATATTCATTTTATGTTTCAGGTAAATATATTTCATATAACATATTTTAATCAAAAGCGTTCGAGTCATTTTTAAGAAAATCAAAATTTTCGAAAAAATTCCATGTAAAGGGTACTTTCGCGTGGGGGAAGTTTTTCTCAAAATGTTCGTGTCGCATCCCTGGAAGATACTAAACTTAAATACCCAGTTTGGTATTTTAGCTACTTTTCGTTTTTGAGTTATCGTGTTCGCAGATTCACGGACACACGGACACACACACACACACACACACATATGGACCTTTTTCTGAAAATACTTTTTTTGGATACAGGGGGTCCTAAAATACGTATTTCCGGTGAAATCTCGGTATCGAATTTTTGGGTGGAGTACAATACTTCTGTATCCCTATGTACATTGTACATACGGGGCTAGAGAAAGTAAAAATAAGAGTGAAATAATAAAAGGTTTTGAATTTTCTCTACTATGGTGGACATAGTGGATATGTATATTCCATTCAAAAAGTATATATCGGGATTTCGCCAGAAATACATGTTTTAGGGTTCTCTGAATCCAAGAACTGAATTTTAGAAGAAGATCCGCGCGCGCGTGTATGTGTCTGTGAGCAGCATAACTCAAAAACGAAATGTTGATTAATTACTTAACTTGGTACTTAAATTCAGTATCTTCCAAGAATGTGATATAAAGATTTTCAGGAGTATCCCCCACCCCCAACTACTCTTTGCATGCAACAATTGTCCAAAACTTTGATTTTCTCAAAAATGGCTCTAACTATTTTGATTAAAATACCACATGCTTAAAATATTTTATAACAAACAAAATGTATATCTTGAATTTTCTGGAAATAGCCTTTGAAGACTTCTTCATTCCAGATGAATTTTGTATAAATTTGGTGAAACTAGTAAACCATAAGAGATAGACAAAATCTTACTCTCCTAAACTGTAGATCTCATGAAAACACGCCACTGTGTTTTTCTTTCCGCAGGTTGTTGTCATTACAGAAGATGTTCGAAATGTCCACCTCCTGCTTGAATACAGACCTCACATCGATGTCTCATTGACCTGCGAACACGATCCCAAACTCCAGGAGTATTGCGTATGTCATCACAACTTGCCATAATTCGATTCCGAAGGGATTCCAAATCCGGCACCGCAGACGAATAAACCAATGATTTTAAATGACCAAGCAATTGGGCCACCTCTACCTATCCATCGATCAGGAAACCTTCGATCCAAGTACCCGCGAGCCGTAAGACTGAAGTGTGCAGGAGCGCCATCATGCAAGAAGTGAATGTGTTGGTGATTTATCAGTGGAGTGTCTTCGAAAACATCAGGTATGGCGTTTTCCAGGAAGTTTGTGTACGCCTGCCCCGTAAGTCTGTTTACAAGTACATGGGGTCCAACTAATCGATCACCAATGATACCGGCCCACATGTTGAGGGAGAACCGCACCTGGTGATGAGATACAACAGTTGCACGTGGGTTTTCATGCGACCATACATGCTGATTGTGGAAATTTGTTATGCCATCTCTTGTGAACTGTGCTTCATCTGTAAATAATACGACGGCAGAAAAGTGCGGATTTACACCACACTACTGCAAGAACCACTGACAGAACCTAACTCGTGCAGGGTAATCTGCTGGTGACAGGGCCTGTAAACGTTGCAAATGATAAGGATACAATTGATACTCGTTCAACAGTCTCCAGACAGTCGTATGAGGAACATTGACTTGCAACGCTAACCGTCGTGTGCTGATAGAAGGAGTCCTGTCCACAGCCTCCAGAATCTCCTCCTGCACTTCTGGAGTTGTAGATCTTGGTCGTCCCCTTCCCAAACCAGGAGAGGTGAATGTTCCATACTCGCACAGACGGGAATGGACACGTACAAATGTCTTCCGATCTGGACATTGCCGCTGTGGGTACCTCTCCTGGTACAAACGACGAGCCAGCGCAGCATTGCCGTCCGCCTTACCGTACATGAAGTGTATCTCTGCCAGCTCTTGATTTGAATACATGTCGCACAGTCTTAACGCTTAAAGAACACTGAATGTAACCTTCCTCAGAATGAACTATCAGAGCGCCCTCCTAATATCTCCGTTGACGGCAAAGACCTGCGGAAAGAAAAACGTTCCAGTGAATTCCAATGTTGTGAAGGCCATAACTCGGAAATGAAGCATTTCCGGACATTAACTATTTTGATTGTCTACAGGTGGGATTTTCAATGTTGTAAAGGCCATAACTCGGAAATGAAGCATTTCCGGACACATGTTATAATGAACTATTTTGATTGTCTTCATGTGGGAAATACATACCTGAAGTTATGCCCCGTATTTTTGAAACATCCTGTATATATATATAACATCCTGTATATGTATGTATATATATATATATATGTTTGTACTGTAGAATTAGCCGTTTCTGAGATATTACGTGTTATTGGTTTCAATTTTAAGTTGCTTTAAAGTTTTCTCAAACAGGAAGACGTCTACCTTTATTTTCGTCTCTATTTTCTTTACTCCTAGCAAGCAAAAAGAACCGAATTTCAATTGTTTCATATAAAAACCGGCATTTAAAGGATTTGACTATCGCTTTAGTGTAGTGTGTTTCCTATTTCACTTTAATTCTGCTAATGCTTATCTCGATAAGCACCACGTAGGCAAAAGAATACTCTTTAGTAAGAAATGTTTGTTTGCGGAACAGCTAGAGAAAATCATGTGAATGGAACACGTCAGATATTTTTCTTCCTGTGTAAACATGATATGGAAAATCCAATGCTTGAATCTTTTCTATATGCTTCGATGATACTGTTAAAAAGTTTAATCATTTTACTCAAGAACTGTACAAGAAGATGAATTTTGAAAAATGTATGTTTTTGTCATCTAAGGAAATACAAATTCACCAGAATTGTCCTTGTATACCTTGATGCGAGTAGAAAACATGAAGTCTATAGTGATGAAATTGTAAAAATCATTAATTTTATGCCGTTTTATTACTTTCTCTATACGAACTATATACATAGTGTATAGAGAAGGCATTGCACTCCACTAAAGATTCGATACCGAGATTTCACCGGAAATATATGTTTTAGGGTCCCCTTTATCTAAAAAAAGTATTTTCAGAAAAATGTCCGTGTGTCCGTGCGTCAGTGTGTCCGTGTGTCTATGAACACGATAACTCAAAAAACACCAAACTTGGTATTTAAGTTTAGAATCTTCCAGGGATGCGACACGAAGATTTTGAGAAATATCCCCCACTCCAAACTACCCTTTACATGGAACTTTTTTCGAAAATTTTGATTTTCTAAAAATGGCTTTAACGATTTTGATTAAAATATGGTATATTAAAGATATTTACCGGAAATAAAATGTATATTTTCTGGGAATAGCCTCTGAAGACTACTTTATTCTGAGTGAGTTTTCCGGAATTTTGTATAACTGCTAAACCGTAAGAGATAGACAAAAACTTACCACACAAAAAATGTAGAGCACATTAAAACACACAATTTATGTTGTATACATTTTTTTCTTGGAGTTGATCGTTTTTTATACATTCCTTGTTTCTGTTTTCAGGGTCGAAAATCTTAACTTTTCTCATACAGGAATTTGTCAACTCATACAAACAAAGGAACTTCAGTCACATAGTAACCAGCTTTTTATTATCACTTTAAGATATGCTACTCCCTTTTTTTCCTTTCTACTTACAATGAAGAAGGTAATAAGACTATTTCTGCTAATTTTTTTAGATTAGCATGAAGTGAATAGGAGCATAAGCTTTTTAAGGATAATTTGTTGCAGGGATATAGAGAAAGTCATGTGAATGGTACACGTCAGATTATTGTGATGTGCATTTTAATGTGCTCAAAGGCCACAGCATCTCCACTGGAAGCTGTAATTACGGGAACGCATACACGAGCATCACATACGCCTCCGTTTCCTCCCCGCTTAACCGTCTACCCCTCACCATGAAACACACGAAGCTTGGTCATTAACAGTACGAGATACCTCAAGTTGTAACCAACTGTATTGTACAACTCCGGCACCAAAGAAAGTTTATTTGTGTTCACTACAAACTCTTTGACCTTGATAGATGAAACAAAACAAGCATACATGTCGAGTATGAAGTACTTACGTATGTTCTATGATACACACTAACGGTACATACATAGTTACTGGAGGCGCCTCGTATTTCAGTCAGTAGATGTGGCTGCGTAGTTAGAAATGTGCGTTGCCTCTGGGCGGAAACCGAAGTGACTCCTTAATCACTAAATGTTTACCGTTGAGAAGAGTGATGGAGAGCAACCTAGTGTTAGACAGCCATATTCGTATGCGAGGTTTCAACAGTGGTGAAAATAACATACTCAGGTCATTTTCTAAAGTAAGATTCAGAAAAATTATTTATTCCTCAGGGCTTAACTGGGCTTTGGTCTTCTTATGGAAATGGTGGTCATGCTCTTCTGGGCAGAATTACTTCTGTATTCTCAGGCAGGTTTTCTATTCCAATGAGGTGGGTGATACAGTAGAGCAAAACTTCATCTTTTTGTACAATCATTTCCTGCCACTTAATTTACATGGAATTTGCGGTGATTTCATCAGAGTTTCCAGTGTATTAATTTAACTCCAAGAGATTAATATGAACACAGCACATGCCATGGTAATATTACATCCGTTTAGTTGTTCCCCGTTTCAAACTACCAGCCAAATTCCTGATGCACATGAATGATCTTAATTTCCTGAAATTGCTCGTCTGCTCTAAATGCATGGCTGCCCTTTGTAATCTATAAACGTAATGGAGAAAGTGGTAATACTGTATACTATTAACGCAAGCATTATTAAAAATTAGGGACATAGTGTGCTTTGAATAATGTAATCTATTATCTATGTAATATTTGGCGTCTTTCTTCTTTCCTTCCTGTTATAGATTTAGATCTCGTTTCAGTCCGATTGTTTGAAAAGCCTTTTTGTAGATTTACATTCGTGACAAATATTTTCCAAGATAAACTTCCGCCTCTCACTTTCTCACTGAAATTGAGGAAACGTTGCTACCAACAAAGTCATTTCCGTGTATTCAGTTAAACTCTGATTTTAGTAAACATATGCAGATAAGTCGCAATTTAAAACGCAAACTCTATGAGAATTCCAAGCGTAAATCACTGAGAGTATGTTTTCTTTTCTGTCACGATTACTATTCCTTTTGCATGACTACACATCATTTTATCCCTTTTAACGAGAAAATGTACATAGAAGTAAACGTTAAAAGTGCACTTAATCATGTGTTACAAACGACAACTACCAACCTTCAAATCACATGTTTACCCTGGAAAAGCCTGCGGTTGCAAAACTAGAAACCTTTACCGCTTATCATTGTTATTCATCAATCAGCTAAAAAACTTAAATCATGTAAGCACAATTCATTAATACATAATACACTGGCAAATCAGTGCATTTTCCCAACTACAGATAACAGCGTTCTCACAGACAGTGTACTCAAAGTTTAAATTAATTATTATCCATAGGGCCAGCAAGTGTTAACCTTGAAGGCTAAGACAATGTAAGGTGTCTCTGGCAAAAGGAGAACAGGCTAGTATGAAAAACAGACAATAACTATGGATTAAGCACACTTTCAGGCTCCTTATTATTATTATTATTATTATTATTATTATTATTATTATTATTATTATTATTAGTAGTAGTAGTAGTAGTAGTAGTAGTAGTAGTAGTAGTAGTAGTAGTAGTAGTAGTAGTAGTAGTAGTATTATCATCATCACCAGTATCATCATCATTATCAGCATTACCATCATCATTATCATCAACATTATCATCATCAATGTTACCGGCCGCGCCGTGGCCGAGTGGTTAGACCACTCGACTCTCACCTAGACGGCCGGGGTTCGATCCCAAATGACCGAATGTGAGATTTGTGGTGGACAAAACGGCGCTGGGGCAGGTTTTCTCCGGGTACTCCGGTTTCCCCCGCCATCGCATTCCACCGGTGCTCCATCATCATTCATGTATCATCAGTGTCACCGCCTGCGGTGCCATTAGTAGTTAAAGCGGGCGTTAAACACTAACAAAAAAAATCAATGTTACCATCCTTATAACCATCATTATAATCATTATAATGATTATCATCATAATTATCACCATCATGATTATCATCATTATTATTACTATCATTATCATTACTACTATCATTACTGGCATTACTACTGTCATTATTATCATTATTATTATTATTATTATTATTATTATTATTGTAACTAAGAAATGTTTCCGGGCTGTTTTGCCGTTGTCTGCTGGTGTTAGGAGTACCAGACGTTTCGTCCACAACTACGGTGGACATCTTCAGTGGCGCGGTCGAAGTTTTCTAGGAGAAGGTTTCGCTGCGTCTGAAGCGTTGACTTTTTTTTTTTTCGAGTGGAGTGGAAAACCCCAATCTACAGGCGACAGAGGGGATAGCTGTGCCAAGTGTGGGGGTCGCCCTAAACTGGCAATATCCACTAAAAACCACTCCACTGGAGAGAATTCGGGTGTAGGAATGCTGCAGTACCGCTTGTTGCACCTGCGGATTCAAGGAGCGGGTGTTATGGCTGGCCAGAGGCCATAGCCAGGAGAGAGTGAGGGCCAGGACGCAAACATGACCGGAGCCCTGATTGCGCCCTTGGAAGATTTGTGGTGAGGAATAAGTACATATTGCATGTGTATATATCTGCAGCCCTGTAACAAAAGGACGTAGTCAGTATAACATTTTCTGCCCTTTCGGGTAAAGTCGTTGGTATATTTCGTATGTCTGCAGCCCTGTAACATAAGGACATAGTCATTAAATATTTCATTTTGGTATAAATTCTACGCTAGTTATATTTTTAGAACTACTGCTGCCCTGTCTGGCGAAGTCATTAGTTATTAGTTTTATTCAACCCTTTAACTAGAGAGGGCGTAGTCATTTAGCAGAGACATCATTGGTTTCTAATGGCCTTGCTCCGAGAACGTATCCACCAGACCAGAAGGGGCCTGGATTCAAACAAACGCCAGCTACTCGCTCTGCATCTCCGAGTGAGTAACTCACTTCATAGATACGATTGGGATAACACAGACAGGATCACGTACCATACCATGTCTCACAACCAGGACTACATTACTACCCGACATAAGAACAAGTTTACACGCCTTTCGGCGGGAAACAAGCCAACTACTACTTCCGAAACCAGCGTACGACACTTCCGTACAGTGGTGAATTTATCTAATCACCAACTGTCACCATCAGAAACCTCTTTGCTTGCCAAAGGGGGCAATTTCGCGGTAGTCACACCGTCTCTACCAGTTGAGGACATCATTTATAACATTGAATCGGGAATACGGGGCTTACCGGGAGTAGCTGCCGACGAGATACGCCGGGAATCCGCTAGGATTCTCCAGTATGCCAAGACCCCGCGCAGTAATCTAACTTTCGAAGAGAGATCTGCCTTGAAGAACCTGAACACCAACAAAGACATCATTGTGTGCTCAGAAGACAAGGGAAACGCCACCTCCATTCTCAAGCAACAGGACTACGAACAGAAAATTCTGGATCTTTTAAAGCCAGACACATACAGAAAAATACAACGCGATCCCACAGCTCGGATTTTAAAACAGACCAATCAGCTGATCAAAAATTCTTCCCTGCCAACAGAGGAAAAACGCCGAATCATAAAATCAGAAGCTCATCCTCCTAGACTTTACGGCCTTCCTAAAATCCACAAACCGGAAGTTCCTTTAAGACCTATTGTTAGTGCCATTGGTTCTCCAACTTACACCATAGCTAAATATTTGGCGGATCTATTACAACCTCACGTAGGCTCAACGGACTCTTACATCAAAGACTCTACTCATTTCATCCAAAAACTACAAAGTATCACTTTACAGCCCCAAGACCTTCTTATCAGCTTCGACGTCCTCTCACTGTTCACTATGGTACCGGTACAAGAAGCCCTCACACATCTGAAACAATTTTTCGCGGACGATATAGTAGCACTCTTTCACCGCGTTCTCACCACTACTTATTTCCAGTGGAATAACTCATTCTACGAACAAATAGACGGTGTTGCCATGGGGAGCCCTCTAAGCCCGGTGGTGGCAAACTTCTTCATGGAATCGTTTGAGTCTACAGTCTTGAACGCAGCTGCACATAAACCCACGGTCTCGTTCCGCTATGTAGATGACACATTCGTGATATGGCCCCATGGACTAGAAGCCCTTCAAGATTTCTACCTACACCTCAACAGTATTAATCACCGCATCCAGTTCACCATGGAAAAAGAAAAAGACGGACAGTTAGCTTTCCTGGACGTCTTGGTCAAGAGAAATACCAACGGGTCTCTTGGGCATACGGTATACCGGAAGCCCACCCACACTGACCGTTACCTAAACAAGGACTCGAACCATCATCCCAGACAAAAACGAGCAATGATCCAGACATTTAAAAATCGGGCTACCCGCATCTGTGAACCGGAACAGCTACAAGATGAACTCAAGCACCTAAGACAGGCATTACATCCAAATGGTTATTCCGTCCAAGAAATCAATAGAGCTTTCCGCCCTGCCCAGTTTCAGTCCACATCTCAAAAGCCAGACCAACCAAAAAGTAAGGGCACGGTGTTTCTGCCATACTTCAATAATATCACCGACCGGATCGAGCACATATTGCGACGTGACAATGTCAAAACGGTTTTCAAGCCCACGAGGCAATTAAATAATTTACTACGCTCATCCAAAGATCCCCGGGAGCCGCTGTCATCAGCCGGTGTGTACCGCATTCCCTGTTCCTGCGGCTTGGTATACATCGGAACCACACAACGCAGTGTTACTACTAGAATCAAGGAACTCAAAGCAAACTGTCGACTAGGCCACACAGAAAAGTCCGTGGTCGCCCTGCACGCTATTGAGGCAGAGGGCGAGCATATTATAAATTTCCAAGACACCTCTATCCTCTCATCTACAACACACTACCATGCACGACTACAGCGGGAGGCTATAGAGATTTATAAGCATCCGAACAATTTTAATAAAAAAAGAAGAGGCACTAAAACTCAATAGGAATTGGCATCCCGTCATTGAAAGCAGGAAATGTCATCAAACGAGAAGCAACGAAGCGGTCCAATCAGAAGCGACGTTCGCCGGAGAGCCCAAGCCCCGCCAGTATAAAAGTAGCGATCCCGACAGTCAACGCTTCAGACGCAGCGAAACCTTCTCCTAGAAAACTTCGACCGCGCCACTGAAGATGTCCACCGTAGTTGTGGACGAAACGTCTGGTACTCCTAACACCAGCAGACCACGGCAAAACAGCCCGGAAACATTTCTTAGTTACACTGACTCTGGCCGTGGAAGCCTACGTTCGCTCATTATTATTATTATTATTATTATTATTATTATTATTATTATTATTATTATTATTATTATTATTATTATTATTATTATTATTATTATAATTATAATTATAATATTCAGCAATTGCGCCTCAGAGCTTTGTGTAGCTCTCATGAGGTTAAAATGATTGTAACCAAGTCATCGTTAATGTGTCAGCACTTCTCTTATCCGGTAATTTATAATTGACATTATTTATATCTTAATAATACTTTAGAAATTAGTGGTTACCCACAGTTTCTACATATTCCGGTTGCTTTTGTAATGACGCATTCTTTTCATTAAATTGAGACTAGAATTAATCCCCTATTGGCATTCTTTTATGTGCATAGTATCTACAGCTATGTGCCTAACAAATCTTACTTACATAGCTTATGTTGCTCATAATTCAGTAGAATGGATTATATTAGTTTTATAGAATTTCACTCTGGTGCAAGTGGTTTTATCTTAAAGTGAATCACTTTTACAGATAAAGTAATAATGTATAAACTCTTTTGGGTATAGGGTATGAGATTTTGTAGTCATTCGAGTTGCTTGTTCTTTCGTTCTAATGCAAATCTTGGTTATTTGTTGAAATGATTAAAGAACATTAATGTGCATGTGTGTTTTTACCTAACTTGAGGTGTCTTTGGATAGTTATCTTACAGCCATTCTAAGAGCCTAGTTATCTGAAAAAGAATTGCATCTAAAAGTACATTTCTTATTGTAAAATGCCTTTGTTATTCTCGTGTCTACCTTTTACAGACATAATTTCAATAAATAAAATTAATTAAGTATTTTGGAGAAAGAGAACACCTCTTACTCGCTCCTTTAATAATAGTTATTTTCATTTGCGTCAGACATATATATTACTGGTATGCCCGAGTTGAAATGTCCAATAATCAAGAACTGACAACATAAAGCAGAATATTCTACATTCGTTTAACTGAATCAGAGTCCACAGCAACAGCCTCGGATAACGGCTGAAGGGGGCGTGATAGTCAATATGTGACTGGGCGAAGGTAATAGCGCAAGTGCTTGCGCTTCCTGCCACTTTAAGTCCATGCTTCATTCAGCCGTGACAACAGATTGCCCTCGTTGGTAAGCTGTGTTGCATTATGCAGGCAGATTCTTGCGAGATATCTCCTCAAAGCTCTGAGGTCAGCTCATGTGGTCGATGCAGGAAAGGATGCGCTAGTTTTGCTGATAGAAGAATGTTCTAAGCCGATGGTGAACAAGAAGAGTTGGAGATTGTACTATCAGCAGCAGCGTCGAGCTTGCGTCAGAAGCCCGGACCTTCAGGTGCCACAATTTCGGATTTGTCTAAATTATATTTTTCTCCTTTTGCTGAGTAAATTGTTTAATATTTTAATACAAAAAAGACATATGAGGGTCGTGAGTACTTCGCTAATCTCTGGTTCATATCCAAGCTGAAAGAGCTTGGGCTAAACAAATGTGTATTGTCATTCATTACAGGATGATACATCACAGAAGTAGTTTGTATGCATTTCATTCAAAACCTAAAGCAAAATAAATATTCACGCTATTCTCAAAGTGCGCTAACGAATGTGATATTTTAAAACGAGTTTTGGAAATAACTACAAAACTTACCATGGACTCCAAGATCATTTGAGCATTATTTTACAGATTTCATTCATAGTCCATACAAAAAAGTATACCATTAGAAATAAAGAGGTGATGTTAAAAGCAAACCAAAAGTTGTATTTGAACAAATTAGAATATTAATGGGCGGCTCTTTCAATTTTTTAGATCAGAATTCTAAAATCTAATTGTTGGTGACAGCAGTATGAGGTAGACGACTAGAATTTCATCACCACCGGTATAAGAATCTAATGCCAATCGTCATTCTGAAGCTGGAATGTGGTATATGCATGGAAGCCGGGGAAGTGTTCCTTATTTTTGGGCGGTCGGGTATGTTCGTCATGTTTCCTTTAGACATTATTATGTTATATTTAAAAATTCACACTACATATTGACACATATGTACACACATTTATCCTCTCACTCATACCTCCAGACTAATGAATATTCCTCCAGCTGACAATCGATCCCGGAACGCCTGCATTTGGAAGTTAGTATGCTAAACACCAGACCACAAAGACAGTCAGGAAAGCAGTCTATCGCAAAAAAGATAAGCACCATCTAAAAAAAATAATAAGCATGGAGACATAGTCTGCCACATATGAGTACGTTCGGTAGGAAGAGGAAACAAACTGTCATGGGAACAACGGGGGGGGGGGGGGGGAACATCGAAGTGAACTCAGTTAAAGAAAACATTCGCAGTGCCTATACATACACAGACCCTACTAGTGAAACTCAGGCCGTAAATGTAATAAAGTTGTACGACTCTTCAGTCCCACTATCGTCATACCCCTCACTCCCCTCCGATCGCTAGCCTTGATGACATGCCCATTTCAACAAAACAATAGCATCCTCCTCCAAGTTCACTCATATCGTGGTTGACTAGCACGGTAAAATTATTTCTGCACAAATAACAAAATGCATAAAACCATATGAGGGTAAACAATAGTTCACATGTTCTTGTAAGCTTCCGCGGTTAGTGTCGTGCCTAACATACCATCGACGCGAGTAGGGCACTATACTATTTCCATCCATCCTTACTCCACCGGTAATGTAAACAAAAGCAAAGGTTCAACGGCTATGATTGGTTGCCTAACGTTTTACCGCTTTTCTGCATTACAAAATAATTTCTCTTAAATTGCCCAGTGAGTACAAAAATATCGTATTAAACTATGTCTTGGCTAAATAATATAGCATGAATGATTAAGGAATAAAATTTAGTGATAATTTAATCATCATTATAATATAATGATGCATGTCCGTTCAACAGCTACTTCTAATCAGCAAGTAATGGTGGAAATATGTAACACAGTGTAGTGAAACATAAGCAAAAAATAACTATTCCTAATGCATATAGTAAGTTTTGTGGAAAGTATTCTACTTTTTCATTAAAGAATAAGAGTTCCAAAAGCAGCGTACTGAATACATAACAACTCACCTACCTGTTTTGTTGTTTTATAGTGTGGGTCATTATCTGTGAACAGTGAAAGTAGGTACTATTTGTTTTCCTGCCAAATGTAAGTATGTCGTTTTACAATTGTACGGCAGGCGAACCAGCTTAGCACCACGTGGTGTGTACACGTGCGTTCGCGGAAGGATACACTCTGATTTGTGTACATCGCCGGCGAAGTAAGAATGGACAGATAATACCAAACAGTACGCAAGTGTTTAAGTTATCTTGAGTGCTAACTCCAGTTATTCGGCGAGTATGCGTATCTGCTGCATACTAAAACAAAGTAACGACCTGTTTTTGTGTACTACTTCATGTTGATCAAGGTAAAGTTTTGCGGAATAGATTACCATTTCGTTGTAACTACAAGGAGAATACAGAAAGCAGAATCCATAGTCGTCTGCCTCCATTTGTTGGCTTTGAAATCTCCAACTCCTTCTATGGCATCACGAGAAACAATTGAATAGCGGCAGTGCTTAAAATGAATACTGAAAAAGTAAACCAATAATAGCAGTTATCTAGGATATGGCTAACGCCACAGAAAAAGCCATTTGAAACAAATTGTGTGTTTCAATTTTGTTTCTGATTACTAAAAAGTTTCTCTGCATCTTTTACCGTTTACTAATTATAGGCTGGAACTCTCAAAGGTGTTAAGCGCCAAAAATTTCCAAAATTGAAATATATATTCAGAAAAGTGCTTTAACACATTACTGCATATGGTCCGTTAAAATGGCAAGTAAATCCTAGTTTTGGGGTGTTTTAAATCAAAGTTGTGTTCCATTTCTAATTTATTAACTTTAGGAAGAAAGTATTTAACGACATTAGTGTCTCACGGATTTAATATAGAAATTATGGTTTTGACGCACATGATCACAAGACATCAAAAAGACAGTACGCGGTTACACAAGTGGCAGTTTAAGTATCCCTTTAATTACTCAAAAAGCGAGAACTTTAGGGTAGTGCACGTGCTGAAATAAAATACCCAATGATAATATTATTGCAGTATGGACACTTAAAATTATACGTCCATTTAAAAGGAGGATATAGGTATAAAGAGTTTGATGTCGATCATATGGTAAACTGAGAGAAGTAGCAGTGCAGCACTGGATGGCAGCTCAGGCGAGAAGGGCTCATAATTATATTCAAATTTTGCTAATTGTTCAAGTCCAATTGCTTGTACTCCCCCCCCCTACTTTGGGATTGTGAGAATTTGTATTTCATTGATATTTATTCACCTCTATTGTTTATAATTGAGTTTATTTTGTGTTTATTTCTTTTGTTTCTTTCAAGAGAAGTTTTCATTCTGTACATTTTGTTTTAAAATGTTAATTCTTCTGGTTTTATGTATGCAGGTAATGATATGATTTCTCGCACCTATTTTCATTATGTTGATAAGTCAGATATTAAAAATGTTGACAACTTGGAACCTGAAGATGAAAAACTAATTTTTTGTCACTCCTCCTAAAGATGCGTTTGAAAGAGGAAGATGATACTGGAGTATACTTCGCGTAAAATATGAGGTAGAGTTAACATACACAGAATCTCTATGAAAAATCTTTTAGAAGGCGTGGTTAAAAAAAAAAAACTGTAAAGCGAAGTTGACACAAGTTATTGCAAGCCAATGAAGGTACTTATATGTTGCTAAAGGTTTGTGTCAGTATTCCATCATAGTAAAGTGTAATATGTAATGTGCAATACGTTATTACATCCGAGTTTTTGCTATCTGTATCTTCTATCTTCCGCAATAATATGTGTCTGACTCAAGCATTACTCCCCACTTCTCTCACGGTGTTGAACGGTTGTTCTAATTATTTGTCCACACAAGCCGGTGTACATCAGAAGTTGGATAGGTAGTCAGGCTATGACATTGAACTTTTCAATCCAACTCTACCTATCCAATTCTTAACTTACTATGTTATGCCTATTTCATTATGTTTAAACTGCCTAACTCCGCTTGTTTATTTTTACATTCTCTTGCCCCCTATGTACAATGTACATAGGGATAGAGAAGTATTACATTCCAACCAAAAATTCGATGTCGAGATTTCACCGGAAATGCATGTTTTAGGACCCCCTGAGTCCAAAAAAATAGCATTTTCAGAAACAGGTCCGCGCGCGCGTGTGTGTGTGTCTGTCTGTGTGTGTGAGTCTGTGGACAGCATATCTCAAAAACGAAAAGACGGTTAAATACCAAACTTGGTATTTCAGTTTGGTATCTTCCAAGGATGGGACACGAAGATTTTCAAGAAATTCCCCCCAGCCCTACATGAAACATTTTCGAAATTTTTCTTTTTCTTAAAAATTGTTCTAACGATTTGATTAAAATACCACATATTAAAGCCATTTCTATTACAAGTGAAATGTATATCTAGAATTTTCTGGTAATAGCTTCTAAAGATCTGTTTATTCTGGATGAATTTTGCTTAATTTGGTATAACTAGTAAACCGTAAGAGATAGACAAAAACTTACTGCACAGAAACTGTAGATCTTGTTAAAATACACAAGTTATGTCACATACATTTTTTTCGTGGAGCTTACCGTTTTCGAGGTATTCCTTGTTATTAGTTTCAGTTGTGAAGTACTTAAAGTTTTCTCAGACGAGAGAGTCCGTTTTTCTTTTGTTCTATTCCTGGCTAAGTTAAGAAGCGATTTGCAATGACAATCGCATAACGACAGCTTTTAAAACATTTGACTATCACTTTAGCCTAGTGCATTCCCTTAGTTCCAGTCTACATATTAGGAACTAAGTAATAAAATTCTGCTAATGTTTATCTCGATTAGCGTGGTGTTGAAAGATGAGAAGTTTGTAAGAAGTTTGTTTGTAGAGTAGCTAGAGAAAGTCATGTGAGTGTAACACATAATATTTTTCTCTGTCTACTACGTATAGTAGTATATCTATATATTTGGTCAGTATTTTGAGATAGTCCAGAGGGCAAAGATAGGAAACCCAGGTCTTTTATGTGTATCGATAGGCTCTTTATCTTCCCTTTCCACTGTCTGAAAAGTCTCTGACCAAAGATAAGCAGAGGAAGTACTTTTTTCCATCCAAAAAGTCAATGTCGAGATTTTACGGAATGATATGTTTTGAGGCACTCTGAATTCAAAAAAGCATTTTTAGAATAAGGTCCGTGGTGTATGCGCTCCTGTGTGTCTGTATAGCATAACTCAACAATGAAAATTCGTTTAAATACCAAATTTGATAATTAAGTTCAGCATCTTGACAAGGATGCGACAGGAAGATTTCAAGAAAATTCCCCACCACAAACTATCCCTTGCCTGGAACCTTTTTCGAAAATTTTCATTTTCTAAACTATGGTTCTAACAATTTTGCTTAAAACATTATATGTTTTAAGACATTCTCATAACATATTAAATATAGAGAATTAACTTTCTGGGAGTAGCAACTGAAGACTTCATTCTAGATGATTTTGGCATAATTATTAAACCGTGAGAAAAAGACAAAATGTTATTATGTAGCAGATATAGTTAAGATATATAAAATACATTTTGTGTAGAGTTAACCATTTGCGAAACATTTCGTTGATTTCAATTTTCCAACATTTTTACTTTCCTCAAGTGAGAAGTTGGTTTTTTTTTTTTTATTCTTTATTTATTAATGTTTTTTATTTTTATTCATTTTCAATCTAGCCATGCAAAGAGAATGGAATTTTAACACCAATACACCAATGGCAAGCCATTAAAGGAATTCACTATTGCTTTATCCCATTGTATTCCTTTATTCCCCATGTACCAACAAAGAAATTAAGTATTCTTGATTAGCATGGAGTCAGTAAGCATTCTGGTTCTGAAGTGCCCCACCTACTCTAGAGAAAGGTGAATGTAATCTTGAACATACCCTTGAATTGTCTTCAGTGCGTATAAAGACTGCAAAAATTGTGAGTTCATTTAGTCAGCTCACTTCTGCAGGTTTCAGACACACAGCTGGTTATATGATATTTAAGAGCCACTGAGCGAAAGGTGATAGGATCAGGAGTTAAAAATCCGATGTGTTACATGACTTTCTCTACATGTTCTCAAATAAACTATTCTTACAAAAAAAATCTTCTTCTATATATTTCATTCTAATCGAGATAAATGTTAATATAAATGTCTAATTACTTATTCCTTATAATCAGAAGAGAAATAAGCGAATGCACTAAACTAAAGTGATTGTAAAATGCTTTAAAGCTGTCGCTAAGCGATTGGCATTGATATTCGGCTCTCTTTCCATGACCAGGAGTAAGACTAAAGATATATGAAACGGATTATGGCTTCCTGTGTGAGAAAAGTTTAAGTATTACAAAAAATATGGAATCAGTAACATAATATCTCGGCAATCTTTTTATTTGTCATGTAATTATCTGGAAAATATGACACTCTATTCAAAATCGTTAGATCATTTTTGAGAAAATCAAAAGTTTCAAAAAAGTTCCATGTAAAGTGCAGTTTGGGGTGCAAGATTTTCTTGAAAATCTTCGTGTCTCATCCTTGGAAGATGCTGAAGTTAAATACTAAGTTTGGCATTTAATCAAATTTTCGTTTTGAGTTATGCAGTTCGTAGAGACACGGTCAAACACTCACACATGGACATTTCTATAAAAGTCTGAAGTGGTTCATTCACATGAATTTCTCTATCTGTTCTGAAAACAAACTATTGCAGCTAAAGATTATTCTTTTATCTACATAAAGCTAATCGAGGTGAATCTTAGCAGAAATGCTGTTACTTGTATCCCTGCAAGTAGATTGAAAGTAGAAGTGAGATAAGGGAATACAGTAGGCTAAATCGATAGTCAAATCTTTTAAAAGCTGTTCGCTAAGCGATTGTCATTGAATTTTGGCCAGAAATAAAACAAAAAATAAACAAAAATAAATTAAACGAATAAGGATTTTCTGTGGGAGAACATTTTAAGTATTTTAGAATTGAAACCAATAACAGGGAATATCCCGTAAGTCGGTAAAGTAAATAAAGTAAATGGTGTGTTATTTATGTTCGCTCTTTAACTGCTGTGGTTCTCAGCGTCCCATTCTATATAGGGCATGAAAGACCGCTTAATTTTGCTCAGAGGCCTCTCTATCAGGCTTGAGGCTCTTTTACGTGTCGTAAATCTACGACACAGGACCAACGGCTGTACTTCCATTCCGAAGGAAGCCATGCTAAGGATTTTACGCCCGAAAAAATCCATTGTCCTCCGCCAGATTTGAACCCGCGACCTTGGGTATATGAAGTTAGCATGGTAACCATTACACCACGGAGGGCGACAGAAGTCGGTAACCTTACAAAAAAGTATATGACATTAACTCTGTGTTTTAATGAGATCTACATATTTCCGTAGATTTTTGTCTGCCACTTCAATTTACCAATTATACCTACAAAAGTTATTCAGAATGACGAGGTATTCAGAGGCTATTCAACATATATTTTATTTCTCATGTAATTATCCGAAATATACGACATTTTATTCAAAATCGTTAGAGCTATTTTTGAGAACATTTTGGCTCCCATGTAGGGGGTGGTTTAGGGTGGGAAATGTTTATGAAAATCGTGTCGCATCTAGAAGATGCTGAACTTCAATATCAAGTTGAATATTTAACCGTAATTCGTATTTGAGTTATCATTTTCCCAGTCACACATGCAAGCGCACGCACGAATCTTTTTCTAAAAATGCGTTATTTGAATTCATGGAACCTACAAACATATACTTTAGTGCAATCTTGCCAACGAATTGTTGGGTGGAATATAATACCCTCTCTACCTACTATGAACAGAGTATACGTTGAGAAAGCAAAGATATTTTTATACCCGCGTCCGTAAAACATGTGAAATCTCAATATTGAACTTTTGGTGGAATGCAATACCTTCTCTAGCTAGGTACTATGTACGAAGTAGAGAAAGTCAAAATTACTCGGCTGCAACGCTCTTATCTGTAGATCAACTAAATTGTTTCTTCAGCTGTCCTTTATATTCAAGTAAAATTTGTCAAAATACGAACTTATTGTTAGTAAAAATAGTGTGGATGGCGCAACAGGTGGCCATAACATAAGGTGTTCTTGCACGATTGCAATTTGTATTCTTCAAAGGCTAATTAGACACGGTTATGCAACCGAGCGATTCGTCTTCAATTTAGGAGTGTCGAAGTGTTCTCACGGCCCAATTGTTCTAAACTAAAGAGTATTGTGCCGTGATAGGGGAACATTAAGTGAGGTAGGAGAAAGGTGGGAGTGAGTGAGTGATTTCTCTCCCTCTTCCCTTCTCTACAAGAGTTGGGTACCACTTCGCTCAGGATCCAGTTCTGTCTCAGGCTTGCCAGGGACCACATCGTGTTTAATATTATTTTATTTCAGTGGTGCTAGCATTATCATGGCGTCCAAGGCGCGACGCCGTACATCGGTCTGCCTGACGAGCATCGTCTTGGGCATAGCGACCATTCTAGCAAGTGAGTACCTTATAACCTCTCTAGCTCCTCTAACATCCATATTTAGCATTCATGAATTTAAGTAGGCAAATAATATGAAAATGAGGCAAATATTTCATTTAATATTATAGTATAACTGTTTCACAAACAGGACCACCATAAACAGCATAAATTATATCGTATTACAATTATTTATGGATTTTGGGTAACATATTTTAGCATTAAATATATATTTCCCCTCGAAACCATTAGGTGAATAATCTGGAATGTCTGTATTTTGTTTTCATCCATGTATATATCGTGGGTGAAAGATAATAAAAATCTAATTTATTCGTTTATTGTTCTACACAGGCATAGTTAGCCAGAATAACATACCATGCCAGTTTGAACAACAATAACTACGAAGGTTACTACAGTTGTTTTTTTTTTTTTTTCACAAGAACTAGAGCAACTTTAATCTTCAACACAAGAATGTGTAAAAACAAAAATATTACTTATTTAATAGATTACACTCCTCTTTGTGGGATGTACACTCCCAAGGACCTAACAGCTACTACCTTGGTCAGTAGGTTGTCGAGTATTCAGCAAACTCTGTATTATAGGATGGGTGATTTACTCAATGCCTTGTACGGCAACAACGGAGGAAATGAAATGTAGTGATAGGAAAATTCGCCTATCGACCGAGTAACACACCGAAAAAATTCTTAAGCTGGAGCGGTCTCGGGGATTTGAACTCGGTACCTCCCGAAAGCGAGTCGCACATGTTACCGCAGCACCATCTTCCTCGGCTTGTGTAATTAATCATACACTTATACTTACGGAGGTGACTTAAAAGTTGAATTTTTTCAATTTGTTATCTTAATGTCCCCTTAAATTGTTTAAGAAATAAGACTTTCAAGGAATCGCAAGATGAATGATTTAAGGCTCTTAAAAAACACCCATTTTATTTCAACATCTTCATAAATGCTATGTTTGTGCCTCGTTTCTTCTCGCAAGAGATAGAAGATTTACACACCGTGCTTTATGCAACCAAGGGAGGGCGGGATTAGATGAAAGACTCGAAAGGTTGTTGTTCGGAATGAGTAGTAGCAGATGCGGATATTTTGGGGACCCTTTAGTTCACTCTTGCAGGCAGCCCCCTATGCTCCTATACGTACAGGTCCATAAGAGGAAACAGTTGCATAGTGCAAAGCTACCACGCAATGCAAACCATCAAACTGCACAACCAAGCTCCTTACCCCGAAAGCATATGGAATGATGGGGAAGGAAGAACCGAAAATCGTGTATTAGAAAAATCAATCCAATATTCCATTTTGACCAAAAAAAAAAAAAAAAAACACGAAAAAAAAACTAAGTCAGAGTGGGTGGTCGAAGGGGATTGAAGCGAGACCTTCAGAATGTAGGCCACAGATGAAACTGTCTGATCCATCGCGTTGTAATGTCACCTTCAGTCCGCTTTTTAAAAAGAACTTCAAAAATAATTGCTTATATTTATATATTTATTAATTTCCACATTTTGTTCTAGCAATAAACCAATATATCAAACAAGAGCTCTTCTAAAACTTAATAGCTACTGAATTAAATGTTTGCCATTTATAAATGAGTAAATACAATAAATTGTATTTCATTTTATTATACTTTATTATATTTATTTTTACTATATTTCATACAAGCTGTTAACAATTTTAACTCTGGTATTATTCGACAGTTAAAATTAAATTATTGTCATCTCTTTATTAAATGCAAAAGCTTCTAGTTAAACTGAATAGTTTGAGAAAAAGTAGGTATGCGAAGAAAAATTAATTTGGGAGGAAACCTAAAAATTCAAAATGCTGTATTCTCATATCGAAATAAGTTTTTATGTCCTTTATTTAATTATTTTTCAATTTTAAGTTTAATTTACGAAAACAAATGTGGTTCAATATTAAGAGGAACACTATTCAATGAAGAAAACAATATCCCCAGCTATACTTGCCGCCAATTCTTAATATATTTGTGGTTCCAAAGTTCCATGACCTCAAAAACTGTAAAAATGTAAGAATAAGTACAATAACTAGGAGCAGGTTTTATTGGGCGCTCGGCACCCTTGTGTTTATTCGGCAGGTTTCGCGCAACTTCGAGAGCAGAACAGCAACAACATTGAGACATATGCCCTGATATCTAGTGACTTCAATGCTAAGGTTTCATTCTGTCTGTAGATTCCAAAGTTCACGCACATTCAGTGCGCTGCCTTTCGGTTGATAATTCAGCTAGTTCGCGGTAAATTAGATAACATATTCACCATAATGTCAGAGGGCCTCAAAGAAAGAAACCTTCTTCGGTGGACAACACCGCGGAAAGAGAGATGAGAAACCTGTTTTTCCCTCCAACCCTCGTTTCGCCGTAAAAGTAGCGCCCAAGAAAAGGTAGCAGCAGGTACAGATCCTAACACATTACATTATAACAGTGAAGTTTAAGTAAAATCCTAATATCAGCTGTGACATAAAATGTATAACTCCAGATTAAGCATTGGAGCAAAGATAAGTTACCTGAGACAGTACTCATGCAAGTCGTCCGTGTGTAGTTAAACAAACGTCCTTTAACTTGATTACTCATATCGGATGATGAACAAAATTGGTGAAATTATTCTCAAATGAGGTCGGGGTCCATGGAGCTTAAAGTTACTTGACATTCCTCTTCTCGGTATAAGAAATCCCCGAAATAAAAAAAAATAACAATAAAAAAAAAACTTATATAGATAACTCATCCTAACCGGGATTCGAACTCGCGTCCTCTTGATTGTTAGGTAGGCACACTACAAATTGCAGCGGCGGATTAATTAGAATCGTGTTTACAAAACTTTTCGGCGTAGCCCATTAGATTTGTGTAAATGAAAATGAAAACAAAACACATATCTTGAAAATGAATCACGGATTACATCGCTTGTTACTCAGCATTTAGGACAGAGGTAACAGCTTCTTCCTTCAGTTATTTTGGCTATTGAAACCTGTTCCGGAACCTCACTTTACTCCACGAGTCTCGATAAACAATCCATTGACCTCAGTACTTCGGAGAACGTATCTTTGAAATTCTCAATAGTTATCGTAAACAGTTGCTTTCTCTTGGCGGATTGCTTCAGAACTGGAAGAAAATTGTATGCTGTAATAAAGCATCATTTGAAGTCCATATATACACTATGATGTCTTCGCTTCTGTGGAATTTTTACTTTCTCTGCCGATTACTAAGTACGCACATAGTCGCTAAAAAAGGTATTTTATTAGCCCAAAAGCTGATACCGGGAATACACCGGAAATGCGTGTTTGAGGCCCCCTGAATCCAAAAAGCCTTTTTATAAAAACTCCGTATGTGAGAGTGAGGTTGTTGGTAGCATAACTCAAAAATATAAAATACAAGGATGAGACACGAAGCTTTAAAAATCACCCTACCATCCCAAACTACTATTTTCTTTTGAACATAGCCCCAACTATTTTGATTAAAATACACATATTAAATATATTTACATGACAAATAAAATGTATATCTTGAATTGCCTCTGAAGACCCTTCATTCTGGATCATTATTGCATAACTGGTAAACCGCAAGCGATAGAAAAAAAAACTTACAAAAATGTAGAACTCGTTATGTAAAACACACAATTTAGGTCATATATATATTTTGGAAGTTAACCATTTTCAGAGATATTTCTCGTTGTTTTTTGGGTTCAATTTTAAAATACTTAAATTTTTCTGAAACGGTACTTTTTTTTGTTTTGCTCTTAAGATTTGACTATAGCTTCAAACTTGCGTATTTCCTTATTTTCCTACTACTTATAAGCAACTAAGTCGTAAGACCATTTATGATAAATATTGTTTATCTTGATTAGCTTGAAGTAGATCGGAGAATAAGTTTTGTAAGATTAATTTGCAGCAGACTAGGTGGAAAAGATCATGTGAATGGAACACATTACATTTTTTGTATTAGTGGTTAAAGTGCATTTAATCCATGAAGTTAGTATTAATTAATAACTACATGGGAATTATGCTGCCCTTTATTCACATAATAAAATTACTATATTGTATAAAAATGTCTATTAAATGTTACACACATGATTCATTCACTTCCATTCTCTCATTCATTTTCTCCATTATTTATAAGGATCCGACACGTCAGAACTATTCTGCAAATTTTGTTCCTATAAGTGATTAAGAATTCCTGGATCAGGATTGCGTAAACCGAAGGAATACAGCAGAGAACCTGTTTAGTGCTAAACAGTAAACCGGATACCGATCAGAAACCATGATTCACAGTTATTGATCACATTCCATTACTTAATGCAAATTTTCGTTCCATGACGATAATTCTGAGAGTTAAAATCTTAAAAAACAGGGAAAGGATAAAAACAGCTGTTGGAATGGGTTCGCACTCTATTCGCACAGCTTCCTTGTATCGGTGTTCTTTTATTTTTTGTACTTCAATTTTCAGGCCAATATTATTTTATCAAATATGTTTTATACGTTCCATACATTACGTATATGTACTGCAATGTATTTTAAACTGATTCATTTTCATTTCTTACTCGAAAAAGATGTAAGGCAAAGCTATGGGATCTACTCTCTGCTTCAGCCAGGTATACGGAATTTCTTTCCTTTCTTCAGTTAAAATAAAACAAAAATAACCATCGCACCAAAAATGCTTTAATACTTTCTTAGCAAAAACAATATTTTTTAACTCCATAGCACGACAGCTCACAAGGAACCTTGGCCTACCCCCTACCGCTGCGTCCCCCATCTCGGTCCATGACAGACGTCATGAATGGGGTGCAGTATTGAAGGGTGAGACGTGGTCAGCGCCTTGAACTCCCCCCCCCCCAAGGCCTGGAGCCGCTACTTCTCCATCAAGTAGTTCCTCAATTGGTCTCCAGGGACCTCACGAGGTTGAGTGCACTCCCCACGTCGATACCGGGAATCGAACCCAAGTCTCCCGCTGGGGAGGTAGCCGCACTACCACCGCGCTAAGGAGAAGACGAAAAACAATACTGTTATATCAAATATACTTCATATGCTTTTCTTGATGGATTAAGAGATGTATTTTAAATTTATAAATGTTTACACCGTACCGAAATGGTTTTAAAGCATAACTCTTGAGTACTGCTCTCCGATTCAGACAGGGGATACGGGATTTCTTCTCTTATCCTGACAAACTGACAAAACAATTTAAACAAAAAATAAAACAACACATCAAACACTTTCTTAGAAAAACCAAATTAAGATTTTCGTTAATATCAAAGCGATGTTGGAACGGAAGCTTAGGTGTTTCTTTTCTTTCTTTGTTTTGTTTCCCCTTGTGCTATAACATTGTTTTTAGCCAAATTTTAGGGCCAATCTGAAGATTCATAACTTAATAGGATGTTATGCTATAAAATTAAAACGAAATACAATCCCACTCTATCTAGCCTGATATATAGAATATCTGCATCCAAGCTTCAAAGAACCCCTCTATATTTTTCCTTAGGTAACCTTTAGACCATAATTAAGAAGTTAAAATCACTTAGCTGGGCGAAATAAAGCACTTCTCATAGGAGAAAATAGGTTTTATACTGTAAATGGGCATCCGGAATTCGATTACCCCAAAAATGCTAAAGTTAGGGGGGAATGAAACAATATGAAATTTGAAATATAATGAAATAAAATATGGAAGTGAATGACGGACGCGAATCTGTTTGCATCAACTAAAATTTCATGTTCCACTGTGCACGCATTCTTAAAAAAAGATTAAAGATGTGTAAGTTCAAAATACAATGTAATATTAGGTTACATTAAGAGAAATCTTTCTGAAGACTCTGTGAAACATGTTTAAGCATGTGTGTGTGTTTTATGAATAAATTCCTAGACACGTTAGCCAAAGTTGTACACGAATGTAATTGTTCAGCATAACTGTCATATTCCAATAGTCCGAATAATATTAATGATCCACTACATTTTTCAGTGTTTCCAGAAAGGAGCTCGGAAATTCGCTTAAGATATACGAATATGCGAGATTAATTCAGATATGGAGGAAATTTCGTTTACAAATAAGGAAATAGGAATTCACCATCCGTAAATAATAAGAATTTAAAGTCAGTTTCGTGAATAAAACAAGCTACTAGAGAACATGGTCACATTATAATAAGACTGCATAATGCATAACAATTAGCGACGATGGACTGGTTATGATCAGTATTTTCTGAGAAATAACTAATAAGGAAAGATGCTGCACCAAAATGAAGTGAGCAGTGCAATTCTTATGAATTCCATACTTGCAATTAGGTAGCGATTAAGGCTCACTTCTCATTAAAATGTGGGATTTATCTGTTTACATCAGAAACCTCATGCTGTGTCACTAAACTGGGGCCTCATTTTCTCAGTGCAGTAAATTACTAAGTGCAACGTCAGTTTTTATGTCCTATGTTTTAATTAAAAGTCCTTTGCCGTCTATTAAATGGAGAATGAAAGCCATACTCCAGATATTCACATTTAAAGTCAGAATTGCACTTGGTTGTACTCGTTAGCAATTGATTAGAACCTTGCTTCTATGCAGATCTGGTATCGATTAACGGTTTGAATTTTGTGCTGAGAGGACACATTCCTGAGATGCATCTTAAGATTCCAGTCCGCAAATACCAAGACACATGTTTGCCGCTGCGTCTTGTTCCTTTCGTTCTTCAGAGATCTTTAACTACTTGTTCCAGCGAGACTGTTGGACACTATGTTTGCATGTTCTTGTTGATCTTCTACAATGACAAGCTCTAATAGGTTGGTTAATGATTTGATGAAATGACTATTGACTTGTATACCCCGTGTTGCTCTTTCGCACGAAAGAAAACAGCTTCAGTGAAAACCTTAAGGAGTCGAGGTCTTCAAACGCGACAGCGCAGCTGGGCTGGTTTCGGACTGTAGCACTCATCATCTGGGCCACAGAGGCATGTCTCCCTAACTGCACGTGCAATCAAAAGTCAAATCTCTCTCACATGCGAGGAACCAGTCAGAAATTCACACAAAAGTTAACTACAGCTAATTCACTGTGCTAATATATTAAGAAGTGGTATTTAGCCATATAACACATATAAATTAATTTTAGATAATAAGGTACTGCCGGAAGCCACACGAAAAATAATTCACTGTTTTTCCATAAAAGGAAGAAAATATATTTTAAAAATAAATTTCATATGTCGTCACAACCATGTTATAGTAATTCTTGAAGCTAATAGAACGGTATGCTTCACACAGATGTTATAGTGGAATCTATCTCACATATAATTGTAAGTAAAAGAATAGAAAAATAAAAAAAAGGAACTGTTAATGAGCATGAGCATAAACGTATAACAAACTTGTTATAAAAGGAAGGGCCAAGAAACGTATCAATGTTAGTTTGCAAAACCTAAAGATGCTAGGCTCAAATCTGCAAATATTATGAAGTGTAAATAAAATAATACAAAGAATATTGCTCTACACAAGGCACTTATTATGTCAGAATTATAAAATATCTAGACACTACATGTATACCTGAAAATGTTTATAATATATGTACTTAATGGATATCATTGTTTCAACGTCCCTCTGGACTGGACATGAAACAGCTGGGTGAACAGTATAGAGGAAGTAAATGACATTAAATTAACCAGAGTGCGGTGCCTTATGAGCTTGCGAAATCTTTACAGAATTAAATTTAAAAATGTAATAATTATTAACAAAACCAATTTAACAGGCGTCACATTTCAACTATCCAGGATGCGATATCAACTATATTAAAGATAAAGACATCCAAAAATTATCAAAATTGCAAACGATGTGCAAATATAAAGAGAAACTTAGCATAAAACCAAAACAAAATATTTAAAACGCTTGCAGTACACACACTCTATTCTAGCGAGAGATGAATAATTGGAGATAAAGAAAAAGAAAATAAAACAATCCGGAGAAATGAAAGTTTAAGATAAGCAAAAGGGTTTCGCAAATGGATAGAGTATAGAATACAGATATCCACCAGGAAAATTCAAATTCTAGAACTGGTTTGCTTAAACACCAGGAAAATTTCAAGGAACAATTATAAAGAATGGTTGTTAAGCATATACCGAAGAAGGCGTATCTATATAAACCAAGGGGAAGAAGAATTGTGGGAAGGCCGGAAAGAGAAGGACGTCTGTTGACACATCGCCGGAGCGGGCTGACTAGCTCGATGATGATGTGGTTGATACCAATGGTAAACTGTAATCTGCTCTTCTAAAATTTGAAGATTTTTGCTGAAATTTGAAGACCTTTTACTTTATTTTCCCGTTTATAAAAATTGTCTTTGTATATATTTATAAAAATCTGGTGTTCCATTCACATAACTTCCTCTTAATTTTACAAAGAAATGTATAGCGCAAAAGTTGTGTATTTTAACGACATCTACTTTTTTTTAATTCTTTTTCAGTAAGAGTGTCTCTCTCTCCCTCTCTCTCTCTCTCTCTCTCTCTCTCCCTCTTTCTCTCTTACGGTTCACCATACCAGTATATAAAAGTCCTTCAGAATGAAGAAGGCTTCAGAGGTTATTCCTAGAAAATCCAATATATAAATTAGACACAAAAGATGTGGTATTTTAATCAAAATCGTTAGAGGCATTTTTGAGACACTCAAAATGTTCTTATTTTGTTCCATGTAAAGGCTAGGAGAGGTGGTATTTGCTTGAAAAATTCGTGCCGCATCCTTGCTAGATGTTGGACTTATAATCAAGCTTGGCATTTAAGAGAATGTTCGTTTTTGAGTTACGTTACTCTCTATCTATGCACTAAATAGAGAGAGTCAAAATTGAAAATTCATTTTATAACAAAATGTGTTTGTGTTTCCAAAACTTAAGCAAAAGCCGATAGCCAGAATGCAACCTTCTATCACTTCTGGATCTAGAGCAAGGTACTTACAACAACAGTTCGCCTTACTTTCATCTTGTTACTCGCTTCTCAGTGAAGGTGGAACGGGGAAGAACACATTAAGCACTTAGGAACAACCTCAAGAGGCGCCAGCACCTCAACTTGCTTAGTCCGCTTACCTCTTAACGTTAACTCTAGAGAAACTAATGAGCTCATGTTGAACCGTAGCATAGGACAAGCTTTCTGCCAAACTGCGTCAAGGATGAAAACTAAATATGACATAAATATGTTTATTTGTTCTTATAGGATCGGGATCAAAGACTCATCATATGAGACAGATAATATATATGCACTACTAGAGCTCTCTATCAAGAGAATTATGATCATTAATATGTACTATTATACTCGAGTTCGAACGGTGTCCTACTCTCAGTCCATTCCGTATGCTACACAAACGAGTGCGTGCTTAATTTATCGTTCGAACACCCCATGTTGAAGGCTTAGTCTATTTGCGTGATATTTCGCCCCTTAGCCGAATATTAAAAGTGAAATCCTTTAAAAAAATCCTAAAAATTGAATTAAACGTTTATCACTGAGATAAAACCGGAAAAAAACGAAGTATGCTTCGGAATAAGTTATAAAAAACGAAATAATTAAAATACCACCGAATAATATTAATCATAATTCACAATTATCTTTATTTGTATTATTTTTATTACTATTGTTATAAGCGTTGAAGTCCTAAATTTACTTTTAAGCGAACTCTCTTTACTTTCGTCTATAGTTAAATATAAAGGTGCTTTCAAGTACCTACAGTTTCCCATTGAATACTCTTGTCATTGTCAATTTATTCTCAAGTTTGTTAATGGTTATCTTATTTAAACAAAATGCAATCTTAAGTTCAATACAACAACCATTGCTATATAACATAATGTAAAGCAACAGCTTTTGATTTAATTGACCTTTATTCATATTAAAGTAAATGTAATTTACGTTAACGACAGGTTTACTCTGTATTTAAAATAAAATATTTGTATCCTCTGTCCCCAGGCTGCAATTTGTGAGTATTTATTTAACTGCAAAAACAGACTGATAAAGATAGCAAGCCCAGAATAAGAGGGAAGGACGTTCATAGAGGAAACATCTCAAGAGGGGAAAATCGATGCAAAATAACAGAAGACAGATTAAGAAACGTGTATATTAAAAACGATTAAATATTAGTCACAATGGACAAAAAGGATGGAGGCGGAGCCACCACTGAAATACGAGAGTGAGTATAATGGCAGTCGATGGATAAAGTTACGAAATTACGTCTCAAAAATATCAACGGATTTGGTTATTCTAGGAAGCGATTTAACTAAGATGCAACACCAAGTTCAGAAACCTAACTTCGTCATCAACTTTGTGATCTTAGGGCCTGATAGGAGGAGACTGCAGTACGGTATACAAAACCGCTGGTTTATGCTTGCCACTTCAAGAAAAGCTGGTTCACTCCTGCAATGCAGGAAGATAACAAGCCTAATCCTCATCGTTTGGATTCTCAATGTTCTCACGAGCTGGGTGTTTCACAGTTGAAACATTTAGAAAACGTGATAAAATTTGTAAACACTCTTTTTCATCAAGTAAGGCAAGGAACAAGTACTTCTTTTTTACAAACAAAAAGCTTTAGGATAACAAACGCATTCATAGCAATGCATTAAAACAATACCTACAAGAAGCACATGATTTCCTATCAAAGGAAGACGTACCGGATATTGTTCATTTATTGTTCTTCGCGTGGAAGAAAACAAAAGCCTCATTTCCTGTCGCAACTTTCTTCCTGATCCGTATCAGCCATAACTACTAATTTCACTATTCTCCGTAACGAAGAGCGGTGGAGGACTGACACACAAATTATTCGCTAATTAATTCAGTCTAACTTTCTATTACTCCAGAACTTTCCGACCACTGCCTCCGCGTATTGCACGCATGCCTTTGAGTTCGCATTGGTTTACACACTTATCTCCCTACTGAGTGGATACTTTTCAAGCTCCAAGAGTTAGAAGGTACTTTTTCTTCATAAAAGTCCTGCCATATTGTTCCATTTTTAGCTTTCGTTAAGAAAACATATTTCCAATTTCATTTGTATTTCAAAATCTATAGTTCAGCAAATTAACTTACATCAAGAAAACAATAAATTCTTACACGCTAAGAAAGCAATAAATTCAACACAATGGATTATGATATCTTCTGAACATTTAAACCAGTACTAACTGTCGAATTAAAGCTGTAGCATCCATAGATATTAAAGGTTTTAAAAGTTTTTCTAGTTAAACAAAATTTTAAATATATGTTAACTAATATCCTAAAAATGTTTATAAATAAAAGCTAAGTGTTTACATGTAGATCGGTATGTGACAAGTGTATTAATTAAAAACTAACAAAGGTCTATCCTCCAAAAATAATCAAATGTGCCCAGATTTTGATTTCTAAAAACATTTCAAAACTTTGGAAGCCTTCTACATCTTTTAGGATAGTCAATACAATATTTTGGAAATAATTTAAAATATGTACTTTTTTAAACCTAAATAGAAAATGTCCTTAAAAGCTATTGAAGCAGGATCAAGTGCTTCCTTCGTTTTTTTCTTTCTTTCTTTGTTTCTGGTCTTTAAATTATCGGACGTGTTTAGGTGTGCTAAAATATGAAGTTTAATTTTAAAACATTATTTACTTTTTTCAGTTTTAAAATTGTTACCATGGTGCAGGAAATCTATTTTAAGTACCTATAGTGTTTTAATAGTGTGTAAACGTTTGAAGTTTGTACGTGGTAAATTTTTAGCGCGTATGTGCAGTTCTACTTAGATACTTGAAAACCATATACTTCGAAAATTAGGTACTTAAACCTTGAAAAATAATGTAATATAATGAGGCTGAACAAGTCTATGACAAATATTGCAGCTAGATGTATTGATATTTGTAAAAATCAGCCATTTGAGCTTAAATCGTTTAATTAGGAGAAGCATAAACTCACAGTGTTGAAATCTGTCCATGCCTTATAGAGTTTTGGACTGGGACAGTGTGAGATTGAATGTTAAGCTCGCTTCTTTGGAGCTGGTATTTTAATTATTTGAAATATGATTAGCATTCCAACGAAACTCGCCATTTTGTCAGTATTGTCATGTCAATGGAAAAATTAAACCCCTGTCCACTAAAATCAATTTACATGTAGGTAAACTTTTATTTATTTTCTTACTGCCCTTACCAACCCCTGTTCTACCAAAACACCGGAGACAAATACTAATTTCTTTTTACATACCTCTAGTTTCGTACCATAGTTTTGTAGTTTACTCAATTCAATGCAGCATTTCTATTCAATATTTTATGCAACAGATTATGAATACGAATCCATAAGAAAAAGGAAGAATAAAAGAATAAAATCTCGCATGAATATTGCATTCGCCAGTTAGTACAAAGTGTGATTCAGAATTGCATTGAAACTACATATTTCAAAGGATACTCATTGGATAAATGTTTAAAGTGTTAGTCCAAATATGAGATTCAGTCTTCCGCATGCTAAACTAAAACAAACAAGTCTTACCAAGCGAATACCAGGATATAGGGAAATTAAAATTATTAAATGATAGGCTTAATGAATCAAATGGTAAGCGTAATGTTTGAAAATAGATATATAATTTCTAAAAGGTATTTTGTGCATTTCGATCGTATTTATACGTAACAAAAATGACCTAGTCAAGACAGGTTTACAATATTTTCAATATGTTATAGAACGCAAACACCGTAATCGTCACTGCCTCGACATTGAAACACATCAGGTAAAACATGGAGGAAATTCGTGGTTGGAGAGATAACATCCAATTATTCGCATATCGACCTGGGAAAATCACGAAGAAACTCATGGTTAGGGTGGCCGACCGAACGGCCACACCCAGTCCTCACGAAAGAGTTTCGTGGCGCAGGGGATCGTGGGTTCAAGTCCCGCCTTGGGCTGGGTGTTTATATAGTTGTAAATATATATGTGTATACCTATGTGTGTGTTGGAAGAAAACAGCAAAACGGTAATCAAACAGAAAACAAAGTATATGTTTAAAAAAAAAAAAAGGAATGCGAGCGAGTTACCGCGGAACAATCTCGCTCGGTATCGTATCGCGAATTCTCTTATAGGCTACAGCTCATCCATAATGCTGTTTGTTCTGAAAAGAATATACCTACACTATATATGTATATACGCATACACACACAATTTGTCATAGAAGAAGCGCCATCCACTCACTATTCTGGGTTCAGAACCAAGTGCTCATTTACTCAGGCATGTCCTTGAAACAGTTTATGTGCAAAAGGGAAAGGCGGAAAGATGAGACAACGTTGTCATTGGTAGTGCTATTCCATTATATAATATGCAGCTACTTATTTAAACAGAAAGGAATGCAAGAAGTTATTTTTCAATTTGGCAATGGAAAGTAAACACCATTTCACTGTAATTTCACTTTTATTAAAGAGATTCAAAGTAGCTAATATTTACAAGTAGTTTGGACCTTAATGAATAGAAAGGACTATTTGGGAACAGCTTTATGTAGATATTTCTGTTATTAACCATATTATTGACTAATTGAACTATCATACCCTTGCTGGAAAAAGGATTATAAATTTGTGTGAATATACTGCTGATATGCAGTTGTTTGGCATATCAATATTTCCCTTTTTCTATTAGTTTCTTGTAAAATTCTGAAAAATGGCTTGTATAGTTTAATTTCTGACACTTAGATAAGTACATACAATCCAAATTTAATATCGAGTTTCACCGGAAATACCTGTATGTTTTTAGATCCCCTGAGTCCGAGAAAACTTTTTTAGAAAAAGGTCCGCGTATGTCTGCGGACAGTACATCTCAAAAATAAAAATGCCGTTAAATACCAAACTTTGTATTTCTGTTTAGAATGTTTTAAAGTTGCGACACGAAGAATTTCAAGAAAATCCCTCCCCGCAAACAACCCTTTACATGGAAAAAAGTTTGAAAGCTTTGTTTTTCTCAAAAATGGCTCTAACGATTCTTATTAAAATACTGTATAGTAGATATATTTATATCACAGATAAATTTTATATTTTTAATTTTCTGTGAATAGCCTCTGAAGACTCTTTATTCTAGATGAGCTTTTGTAGAATTTTGCATAACGGTTAAACTGTAAGAGATAGATATAAACTTACTACACAGAAAATGTAGAGCTTATTAAAACACACTGTTTATGTCGTTTACGTTTTGTTACAGATTTCACCGTTTTCGAGGTCTTCCTAGTTATTGGTTTCACTTGCAAACTAACTTTCCTCAAATGGGACCATGCAAAGCGAGCCGAACCTCAATTGTTTCACGTAACGACTTGTTTTCAAAATATTCGACTGTCGCTTTAGCCCAATGCATTCGCTTATTTCTCTTCTACAAGTAATAAAAAGCATTCTGCCAATTTTTATCTCGATTAGCATGGTGGAGCTAAAAGAATAATATTTTGTAAACATTGTGTATGGAACAATTAGAGAAAGTTATGTGAATGGAACACATCAAATTTTTATTTTTTGTATTACAATAATAAGTGGGGGAAATGTCGACGGTGTTCCATCAAAAAATATTACATCGAAATTTTACTGAAAATATATTTTTATGCCCCCTAAGCCCAAAAAGCAGACACTGTGTGTGTGTGTTTGTGTGTATGTGTGTGTATGGTGTATTTGTGTATCAACAGCAAAACTAAAAAAGAAAATTCGGTTGAAAATCAAACTTGGTATTTAACTTATGCATCATCCAAGGATGCGATATGAACATTTTCATAAAAACCCCACCCAAAATTACGTTTTATATGGAACAATTTTTTATTTTCTCACAATGGGCTTATCGATTTTAGTTGAAACTAAGCTAACGTTAAAGACATTAATGCAACGTTATCTTCAATTTGCTTGGAGTAACCTTTAAAGTCTGAAATTGTTCATGTCTAATAAATATACAGTAAACCCTAAAAGATAGACAAAGTCTTACCGCATATAAATGTAGGTCTCGTTAAAGTCAATAGATTTATATCAAATAATATTTTATGTAGTTATTTTTTGAATTAACCATTTTTGAGACATTCCTAGTTATTAGTTTGATTTTAAATTACTTATAATTTTCTCATACGGGAAATCATTCTTTCCCCTCCCCCTTGGTGGGTGTACAAAGAGAACAAAATTTCAAAAATATATTATGTTGGCCCGCTCTTACAAGTTAAGCCTATTGTATAAAGCCTACTGCATTCCCCAATCACCTTTCATCTACAAGGAAATACGCAATAAGAATGTTTTCAAATGTTTATCTCGATTATTATGAAGCACCTAGAAGAATTAGCATTTATAAGAATAATTTGTATAGAGTGAGTAGAGAAAGTCACGTGAGTACAACACGTTAGATGTTTCCTCTTCCGTTCACATTCATTTAACATCTTTAGGGATAGTTTTTCTTACTACAGTTGCAAAATATTTACTTCAAGACTTCCAAGAACTCCTACTCCATAATTTAATAGGCGTTTCCGTCCACCCTTTTCAAAATGTGCGAATGACTATTTTTCCGAAAACAGATTCTTCCTATTCCAACTATTCGAAAGTATGCCCCCGACATGAGTTTATTTCTAACTTCTTCCGAAAGTATGTATACTAAAAGTATTTCAAAATGACACTGTTACTAACAATAGTAATTTGTTTCAAAATTCGTAAATTAGTAGACGCTAAATGTGTTTTGGTGGACAAGGATACTACTATTTAAATTATATAGGGTTAGTAAGAAAACAGATAACGTTACATACAAACTGTTGATTGAAAAGGTATTTTGTTTTTCTATTGTCATATCAGTGCTTAGAAAATGGTGAGTTTTTTTAGAATCGTAATCATATTGCAAATAATTAAAATATCACCTAAAAATAAGCGAGCTTAACATTCAATCTATAATTGCCTTTATAGCGTGTTTCTCTGCTAAAACTGCTCATCTACACTCTCTGCCATTTTAACTCTAAGTTACGTAAGTTGTTTAATGCTTTGACTTAATGCTTCTTCTAATTAAGGGTCTTCGAAACTGAAATGGCTGATTTCTACAAATGCCAATTCTCATCCTGCAAATAGGGAGAGGCGGAGGCGGAAGATACGAAAGATAATATATAAAGAATTTCAGAAACATTCTGAACTGTCACCTGTACAGATTTTAAGTACCGAAGCTCAAAGAGACTCCTCGGTGGCAACTTGCTGCCTGAAAAGGGTGACATTAAAAAGGGCTTAGGAAGTGAGAGTTGTGGGAATCAACCTGCTGATCTAATTTGCCTTCAGGAACTTTAATATATACATCTATTTATACTATACAGAAAGCTACAGGATTAAACATTTTGATTGCACAATCTTATACAGAACAATTAAACAAGATCGGGTAATTGTATTCAGACCCGGGAGAGCTTCGATTGTACTTATGATTATCTGAATTACTTAGATCCAAGATACCTCTAGAATAACTACCAGGATATTCTAAGACGGAATTTTTGACAGCTTTTATTTTCAGGGCAACTATGTTGCAGGTCTTCATTGTGATATATTTCGATTGAATCTTTCAGGTGTACGTATTCTTATCGCACTATCAAATATTCATTATGTCCATGTTAGTTATGTGCATTAAATTAGTATTATTAGTATTTTCTATGACGTCCCAAAACACACATTACTTTGGTACAAATATAAAAAAATAAATAAACGTTTTCTACTTTCTCTACACGTGCTAAGTACATTGTGTATAGAGAAGGTATTGCATTCCATCCAAAAATTCGATATCGAGATTTCACAAGAAATATATGTTTTAGGGTCCCCTGTATGAAAAAAAGTGCATTTTAGAAAAAGGTCCTTGTGTGTCAGTTTGTCTGTGAACACTACAACCCAAAACGAAAAGTCGGTAAAATACAAATATTTGTATTTAAGTTAAGTATCTTCCAGGGATGCCACACAAGCTTTTCAGAAACCCCCCCTTAACTATCTTCACATGGAAAAACCTTCGAAAATTTTTATTTTCTCAAAAATTGTTCAAACGGTTTTGACCAAAATACCGTATATTATAGATATTTACATGATAAATAAAACGTATATTTTAAATGTTCTGGGAATAGCCTCTAAAGACCTTTATTCTGGATGAATTTTGCTGAATTTTTCATATCTGGTAAACTGTAAGAGATAGACAAAAATCTACTACATAAATAATGTAGATCTCCTTAAAACACACAATTTATATCATAAACGTTTTTCTCATGGAATTTGCCATTCCTAAGAAATTTCAAGTTATTTTTTTAAATTTAAAATACTTAAACTTTTCTCACACAGTCTACATGGCAACCAGCGTTTAAAAGATTTGACTATCATTTTAGCCTAGTGTATTCCCTTGTTTTTCTCCTACTTACAAGGAAGCAAGTAATTAAGACAATTTCTGTTAATTTTTATCGCTATTATCATATAGTATATAGAGGAACATGATGTTTAACAACAATGTGTTATAGTGATGTAGAGAAAGTCATGCGAATGGAAAAATCAGATTTTTAATGTGCTTTAGTGGGCCAAGGGTATTCTTAGTTGCACAAACTAGCAGACCTTAACTCTGAGAATGCAACTAGACATGACGTACTATAAAAATGAGTGTGTATCGGTCCTTGGATCGTTATCTGCAATCAGTTCGAAAATACCGCAGACTTATTTTCGTAACAAAAATGTTCTATCATTATGTCAGACCTTGGCTGCGCTTTGTAGGCGTTATATTCAGTATATTATGTGTTAGGCATAAAATCCGCTAGCCTTGTTACACCCAATGATGTTTTAATCAATAAAACAACACTTAAATTTCCCTAAATGATTATTAAGGGCCGAAACGCTAACAAAGCTATCCAAAGATATTTTCAGCTGTATCATAGACAACTTATTATACTCGTATAAAGCATGTTATACACTGTATAAGTATTACCAGGAAAAGGTTTATTGACTTGTTTAAGTAGGATTTTCAATTAAGTCGGGCAGGACTCATTTTTGCTGATTTAGAAATGCAGGACTCATATTATACTCCTATACCTCTCCTAACAGAGAAAATGACGACGATTTGCAACATATACAAAAAAATCGGATGTGCTCCATTCACATGGCTTTCTCTACATCTCTGCTACAAATTATTGTTAATAAACCTTAGGCTTCTATTAACTTCAGCTAATTGAGAAAACATTAACAGAAATGGTCCTATTACTTGCTTCCTTGTAAGTAGATGCGAAATAAGAGAGTAGCATAGGTAAAAGTCATAGTCAAAAGCTGGTTGCTGTGTGACTGAAGTTCCTTTGTTTGTATGGACAGGAGTTGACAAATTCCTGTATGAGAAAAGTATGCTTTTCAAAGCTGAAACTAAAAACAAGGAATATCTTAAAAACGATCAACTCCACGAAAAAAATGTATATAACATAGATTGTGTGTTTTAATGTGCTCTACATTTTCCGTGTGGTAAGTTTTTGTCTATCTCTTACGGTTTAGCAGTTATGCATAAATCCGTAAAATTCATCCAGAAAAAAGTAGTCTTCAGAGGCTATTCCCAGAAAATTCAAGATATACATTTTATTTGTCAAGTAAATATCTTAAATATGTGAGATTTTAATCAAAATCGTTAGAGCCATTTTTAAGAAAATCAATATTTTTCCATCTAAAGGGTAGTTGGGGGTGGGGGGATTTTCTTGAAAATCTTCGTGTCGCATCCTTGGAAGATACAAAACTTAAATACCAAGTTTGGTTTTTAATGGTCTTTTCATTTTTGAGCTATGCAGCCAACAAACACACACACAGACACACACAGAAGACAGACAGACAGTCACACGCGGACATTTTTTCCTAAAAATGCTTTTTTTTTTTGATTCAGGGGGTCTCAAAACATATATTTCCGGTGCAATCTCGGTAGCGAATTTTTGGGTGCAATACAATACCTTCAGTATACACTATGTATAGAGAAAGTAATAAGAGGTTAATAATTTTAATGCATTTAATTAGATAACTAACACTAAAGACACTAGACTCACTTTATTACAGTCAGGAGAGACCCAAATAGGTGTGTTGATTGTAAGGTAAAGAGACTTGATCGAACAACATCGCAACTAAAATGAATTCATCATTGGTTCTGCTTCCCCTGTGTTTGCTTAAGATTGTAAGACAGCAAAACATAATGGTGATGCTGGTTGTAATAATTATAACAATAATAATAATAATAATAATCAAGACATATTAAGAGCAATTGCTAATAATAATTTTATGATGATAATATCATTTCTTTGGCACCGACTCGGAATAGGATACTCCTCAGCAGATTTTGCTATTTATATCAAAGTCAACAGAGAAATTGTTAATAACGTCGGCATCAGCAGTCTGGCGCAAACATAACTGGCAAAAGTATGACAAACCGGGAGTCATGTTGAGTCTCTAGCCCTATATGGTACTACAATATAGAATGCATTAAATGATTAATCGTCTTTTGGTGAAAACTATTCTTTTATTTGTTAATTTTGTAAATATATGTAAATTTTAATTAATTTATTGTCAAAACAGATGCACTAATAATTGCTTATAGGCTAGGTTATGTATCTTGAATAATAATATGATGATTTTCTTCCATACTGTGGCCATCGTAAGGCAGATCGTGCCCCAGCCGCTGGAGCTCAGAATCCTGCCAAAACTGTTATAATATTAGCGCAACCATGTCATCGTTAAGCTCAATTACAATGATAACCTCATCATAAGAGATGTTGGGAGTATTGTGATACTCTGCCCATACATTTTTGGTAAATTCTCAGAAAAGTTTTATTTACACTTGAGAATTCAATATCTGAAACTTTTTAAAGCTATATTTGATCATGAACAACAATTCTATCTACTTTTATTAAAGAGGTGTTACTGCAAAAGCATCCCTCTGAGCGCCAAAGGAACAAAATTGTATCCCTGGAAAGTTTTTTTCTTTCTACACACTTTATTTAGTCCTTTTCATCTCCTGATATCTCGCTTCATTCTATGATGCCATTTATGGATTACTGTATGCTAATTGCGCTAGAAACATCCGCTGTTTAGCAATGGTTTCTTTTCTTATAATGATGTCAGTGCCTACCGCAGCAGATTAGAGCTATTTTGAAATTATGGACAGTGAAAGCTTACAAGAACTTTCTCCCACATCGACAGACAACTTTTTCTGATTTTACGCGAAGACAGACGAAGGAATTTCATTAAGGTCTTCCAACACAACTGTAAGAGTGAATGCGTTGAAAAATGACAAAAGGAAAATCGAAGACATGCTGGAAGCTAGCTGTGGAGAACCAGCAGGTGTCACTGATCAGTGACATGTGGGGCAAGTGCAGTTGTTCTTGCACTGCCATAGGTTCTGAAACAGGAATATCTGCATATATATCGCAAACTTACCGAGAACTTGAACTTGAATTCAAACATTCTACGTCGCAAAGAAATTGCCTTCTATCGCCGCGTAACATTAGTTAGCTAGAAGTGCTTCGATTTGACGACGACAACTCTGCGTAAAGAAGACACAACTGAATACATTTCGTAGTTATGCATTCCTAGATCAAGTGTAAATACAGACTATATTTCATTAATGTAGCTGCTCGTGATTTAGAACACACAGCATTTAGGAGGAGAAAAAATAGGAAATGTTTCCAAAAGGTCGCATTTTTACCTTCTTTGTCGTCTTACATATTAGAATGTCCTCTTAAATTTGAAATATTATACCACTGTAGGTACCATACCTATATATTAAATATGTTTTAAAAGTGCTTCTGCCATTTTAGCACTGCATTCTGCATCACTTCACAGAAAAAATAAAAACGAGTTCTTTACAAAACAGCTCTAAAAATTGACACCACTTCTAAATATGATTATATAAGAAATTATACTTTTATTTGTATATATTATATATTGATAAGATTTTCTTCCTCTATTTTTACTTTGAAGAAAAATTGGAATCCAGATTGGCATTTTATGATATAAATGACTTGTTTTCTCAGAAGTTATTGAGAGATAATATTGTTACAGGACAAAAAAAAATGTCTGAATGGCATTATTTATCTAGTTTGATGTTACTAAGTTTGTTGGTATTGTTCGAAACTTTAATTACCTTTAAGTTTTAATAACATTTTAGTATGACTAAGACAAAATCTACATTAACAAGATGTATCATTGTATTTTACCTTAGAAAGCATGTAGACACATCCTTTAAAAGGTTCATAATCGTAGCAAATAGTTTCTAAGATAATGGGCTATGAAGTTGGTCTTCTTTTTGTTTTGTTTTTGTTGTTTGTTTAATGTTTCCATTTATACTCCGCTTTTAACAGAATGTTCATATCAGCGCAGCATTTTAAAATTAGAAAATATTGCCTATCGGCCACGCTGTTAACTCAAATAATTATGTTTTCATTATATTTCTGGATTTTGTAAGGTTTTGTACACTATATTTCTTAAAACATTCACACCTTCATTAATACTTCCAGACTCTGTGGAGGATAGGGCATAATATTGACTACAGAAAAATTCCCGCCTCCCAACCGGGAATCGAGCCTGTCCCTCACATAGCAATAAGTGCTCTACCAACTAAGCTACGAGATCAGTGTTGAGAAATTGAACATTGGCTGGTTAGAGCATTTAATCTTTCCTTAAAATAAATTATATTAAATTCATCATGTCATCTAAAATAAACTCAAAAGGTATACCTTTACATTAATAAAATAAATGCTAAGGCCTTCTAGAACCGGATTTATTTACATCTTATAGCACTCCAAAAATATCGCGAATAATTTAAAGTTTAGGCATAAATTTAAAATTATATGTACCAACCTGATCTCTCCCAGAGGCATGTAAGGGTCAAAACCACGTAAATATGCAAAGGATGGGTATTGAGAATACTGTTTCCGTTAAATAAATAGAATTATTCAATTACAAAGCATCCCTAAAAGCTAATACCATATTAATTAATATCTATACAGCATCTCTGGGGAAAATACATGCTTGTTGTTTTTCTACTTCAGAACGAAGTTTACTTCCTCTAATAATCAGTCTGTATTTGAAAATTAATATGCATAGCGTTGGTTTGAACTGGTTGCTTCATCTTTTCAATTTAAATCACTTTGTTTCAATAAGGCATTAGATATAATTAAAACACAGGTTACGCCCTTTTAAGCTATTATATCACATTTAATTGAACAACATTTATATAGGGTGGAGGGTAATAAGTGCAAATAATTTGATATTTAGTAGAGAACCAAGCGTATAACACATAGCTGTATCTTATTTTGCCTACACCTAATAGCATTTTCATAAATGAAGCACAATTTAGGGTCTAATGTGTACTGAACGGCTCTAAGCTATGTATCTGTTGTGTTTACATACATCGCTCCACTTATAGTCGAGCAAAACAAAGGGCAGAGGTGGATCAACCGTGGGACCTCTTACGTAAGCAAGCGAACGTCCGAGATAGTGAATGGCCATCCGAAAAACATCGTGAAATTTTCCTTACAAACACACCTTCAGTAAATAGCGAAAAAACTGCAAATATAGGATCATCACATCGCTGATTCAATTATTTGCTCTTGTTGATCTCCTACCATGTATATTATACAACTTTAGTAAGAACCCCGTCAATAAAACATTAAACTACACATAGAAACATAAATTTAGATTAATACAATTTCATTATCATACTTAAATTGTAAATTAGAAAACCACCAATGCTAAAAACGAACCTACTTGGCGAATAACAAACCATACCTATGAGCCCTTGTAAGTATTTAACGGAAGACTAAAAGGAAAAAATGCCCAAAAAGTAAATTTTAGTTGTTTATTTATTAATTGAATCTATACTTTAATGTGTTATGTATATTATATCATTGTAGACACAATACTTATATTTTAAATATGTTTTAAACATATGATGTGTTACATTCACATGGATTTTTCTATTTATTCTGTTCTTACAAAATCTTATTTTTCTATCTACTTCACGTATATCGAAATAAACGTTTGCAGAAATATAAAGCTTATTTTTTTCGGTGAGGTGAGTATTGATATATTGCCTTTAACTTCATATCAGCAGCCTTTTACCTTGTAACATACCTTGTATTAGTTTCTCTACCAATTATTGTTTACTTTTGTGTCTGCTAAAAACAGTTTATGTCTTTATCTTATCTTATCTTATCTTATTGATATTAAATATATTTATGTTGTGGAAACATTGTGAAAATAATTAAAAATTACGATGTTTTACCACTATATTACATCTTCTGCTTAGTAGCAAAATTATTGCATTCCACTCCAAACTTTATCTGAAATTGTTTATTTCATACTTGTAGATACAGGTGAATAAGGGAATAGGTACATTAGGCTAAAGCGATAATTAAATTTTCAAGGGCTGGTCGCTATGCGATACACCGACATTCCGCTTTTTTTGCATGACCAGGAGTAAGGAAAATGAAAAACAATTTCCTATTTGGGAAATCTATAGTAAGTACTTTGAAAATGAAAGTAATAATTAAAAATTTCTCGGAAACGATTGAGTTCGCATAAAAGTAATTAACAAACATTGTATGTTCTCTCTCTCTCTCCCTTTCTCCCTCTCTCTCTCTCTCTCTCTCTCTCTCTCTCTCTCTCGGTTATTCATTTATGCAAAAGTCAATCAGAATGGGCAGGACTACACAAGCTATTTGCAGAAAATTCAAAATATCATATAGTATAAGCATACGTTAATGTTATTTTAATACAAATCCATTTTGGGAAAATCAATTTTTTTTAAAAACGATCCATGAAAAAGGTAGTTTTAGTGAGGAACTGTCTTGAGAATCTTCACGGTGCAATATTTTATTTAAATATTTTAATATTCAAATAGTTTACTCGTAGGTTGTTTTTAATCGACCCTTGCTAATTCGCATTTAGACACTGTTAGTTCTATGCCTCAGCCCAACCAGAAAGCTCATTCTTTTACACTAGGAAGAGACATGAGATAGAAAATAAGCGTACTTTTTATAAGATAGTATGACAAAGCATTAATAATGAGAGAAATTAGAAATGAAGCTGAATAATATTTATGTTTAAACTAGGCACTGCAATCTAGTAAACCAAATTTCCCATTTTTAGTTCACTGCCAGATCCAACAGTTGTCTCAGCCATGCGTTAAATCACGTTTATGCATCGAAGAGTGAATGGCGATTTATTTTGTAGTTAATATTTATTTTCTGCTTACTGGAGAGGAATAGAACAACTCTCGTTGTTTTTAGTGGTTTTAACTAATAAAAATAACAACATACCCCATAGCAACGGTATAACGGGGCTACTTATAAAATCAAAGTCTGCTGTACCAATTCTAAGATACACTCCTCATAGTAAGTTCATTTACGATATAAATAATTTACAATATTTTTTTTCAATTTAGGTGATGAGTTTTTTATAAGCAGGCGCAAAACAAAGTCTAATTATTTGCATCGTAAGTCTCTGTTTTTTTCTTGCACAAAATAGCGCATAAAATATATGTTTGTATTTTCAAATATGTTGATAGAACACTGAGTATTTTTTCCATATATATAGACTTCGTAAGTAATTAATGAAATATTTATATTATATATTTTAACGAATTATATATTACCATATTGTAACCATATATTCATTTATACATAAACTAGTAAAATGAAGACTTTACGAGTTAGTTGATAATTTTTATGATGTCCACATAACAAATTTATGCTTATAATAAAAATTATTTAGGTAATTTGAGAAAATAGAAATGATTAAAGTTTTTCCTTGAAAAGAGTTGAGGGGGTGCATTTTATTCAACCTCATTGCATTGCACGTCGATGGTTTTCTAATTATAAAATTAGTGTGCTTGTATGTGTGTCTCATTTTTATTCACTTTCACAGTATTTTCTTTCTCACTCATTTTCCCTTATATTACCTTTTTACATTTATCTCGTTTTAGCTTCTTTTAGGGCGGAGGGAGATTCACAGAACCAAAAATCTGATGTGCTCCATTCACATGACATTCTCTACATCTCTGCAAAAAATTATTATTAAGAAGCTTATCCTTCTATCTACTATATGATAACTGAGATAAAAATTAACAGAAATTGTCTCTATTACTTAGTTCCTTGTAAGTAAAAGGGAAAAATCTATGTGTTTCATTTATATGATGTGCTCTAACTGTTCGGTATACAAACCTTTCATTCAAAACATTAATTTGTTATCTACATCAAAATAATCAAGATAAACATAAGCAGAAATATTATTAGTAGCTTCCTTGTAAGTAGAAGGGAAATAAGAAACTGCCCAGGCTAAAGTTGCCATGTGAGACAATTGAAATTCCGATATCTTTGCTTGTAAGGAGTAAACAAACGAGAAATGAGAAGAAAGATGTCTTCCGGATCGAGAAAAGTTTAAATGCCTTAAAATTAAAACCAATAATCCGGAATATCTCGAAAACGGTCAACTTTAAAAAAAAATGTATATGTCTTAAGTTGTATGTTTTAATGACATCTATATTTTTGTGTAGTAAGTTTTTTGTATATCTCTTACGGTTTGCCAGTTATATAAAAGTCATTCAAAATGAAGAAGTCTTCAGTGGCTGTTCCCAGAAAATTTAAGATAAACATTTCGTTTGTCACAAAAATATCTTTTACATACAGTATTTTAATCAAAATTGTTTGAGCCATTATTGAAAAAATCAAAATTTTCGAAAAATATTCCATGTAAAGGGTAGGTTGGGGTGGTAGGAAGACTTCCTGCAAAATCTGCGTGTAACATCCTTAGATGATCCTAAACTTAAATACAAAGTTTGGTATTTAATCGACTTTTTGTTTTTTGAGCTATGTTGCCCACAAACACACACAGATCTTTTTCTAAAAATGAATTTTAGATTCAATAGATGCCAAAATACGTATTTTCGGTGAAATTTCGGTATCAAAATTTTGGGTGCATTACAATACGTTCTCTGTACACTATACACTTAGTACATGCAGAGAAAGTAAAAATGCGTAACTTTGGTCAGTAGAAAAGGAAGTAAGCACTGTACTGCTCGAAAAGAACATAACTAATATACCTAGGCTGTAAATTTGACGTTACTGGTTGATAATCATACTCTCAGCTTTAATTTACACAGAACTATTTTTTTAAGATTATTCAAACCCGCGGCACATACAAAAGCAGCGAAAAAGTCCACCTCATAGGTGTGGATATATGTGTATACTTCACATTCAAGAGGTCCCGAATTCGAATCTCGGTTAGGGTGAGTTACACAGATAAGATGTTTCCCGGAGTTTCCCCTTATCCTGAGAAGACAAATGCCCAATAACTCTAAACTTTATGGAACCTGGGTTCATTAGAGCATCATTTCACCCCTTTCTTTCATCGTATGATATGACCTACGTTAAACTACAAAAAGCAGCAAAAAAAGAAGATCAAGGTCGATATTTGTGTGGTGGCAGGAATATTGACCTACATTGAGATCTATTTGTCATTTGCTTGTAACTGAACAAAGAAAACCACTGGAACCTTGAGTGCCACATAAACCGTACTCCGCCCTCGTTGCAGTGTGTGGTGTCTTGGCCTCATATCCTTGACACTGCAGTAGCAACAAGTTGACATTGCGTGGCTCGAGTTGATGGTGTTTAATAACAGCTTTTGCTTCTGAAAACCGCTCTTGTCAGTGTTGTGGTCTGGTTCCACTAAACGCAGCAGCAAAGATCCATAAACAAGATGCTTCGTAAACTTAGACCAAATATAAGATGTTAGAGACCACGGCTTTGATATTTAAACTGATCCCTGAGGTCAAAATCCGGTGGGCATTTGCTACTGACCTTCCGCCTAGAGACATCTTAGTATCTAACTTTCACTTCTCCGACGGTCAACACCGTCAGAGACATGGATTCTTAGCAAGTGTTGTTACGTAATAAATATCAAACAAACTCACTAGGTTAAACTGAGAAAAAAGAATATGTTTAATACTTCCAAACTTTCCAAACAGTACTGCACACCAACAGCCTCTTCTTCCGGGATCGAACTGAAAGGTCGGATCAAAGAGCAATGATGACAGAATAAAAAGAGGTAACACATTAAAAGTGTTTAAAACATAATTAACAAGCCACAATAGGGCACAAAATTAATTTAACAACATTTATAAAAATAAAATGCAAACATTAAACGTTAACCAAAATAAGGATGTAATAATCAACCAGTATGCTGAATAATATACATGTCTCTTAATTCAAATAATACGTAAGGTACGGAAAACACTAAGATGTTAACAGATAACACAAAAATATCATTTGATTTGAACAAAAATTCGACAAAGAATAAGGTTATAGAGGCGTATTAATTAAGGAAAGGATTATTGAATTTTAATGCCAAGAATAGCATTATGATGATTTTTATTATTTTCTTGTAAATATATTAGGGTAATTAGATTAAATTCTTCCTCCATTGTAATAACTTTATTATTAGATTGAATGTAATTATAATTTATAAGTTTTGTTTCTGATTTCTTCTTTGATGTTTATATTTGTAGCGACAGCAGAGGCGAAGGCCAATGAACCATTACAGAAAAATTAAATGAAAGACTCTTAAGATAAGTAAGAAGCTGTTGAAATTTGTTAGTATTATCAAAAACATTACGATAGTGAAAAGTAATACTTTTAATTTCTTAGCAACATTCAGCGCAGTAAATAATATGATATTTTAAAGTTGTTCGTCATTCTGGTTATTGAGGACAAAATATAAACAAAAAGTAAACATCCGATGTGTTCCATACACATGACTTTCTCTGCATATCTGTAACAAAACTTATTCCTCTATCTACTTCGTGTTAATCAAGATAAACATTAGCAGAAATGGTCTTATTACTTGTCTTCTTTTAAGTAGGAAGGAAATAAGGAAATATGCTCAGCTAAAGCGATAGTCAGATCATCTAAAACCTGGTCAACATATGGTTGAAATCCATTTCTTCGCATTGTCAGAAGTTGACAAACTCTCGTATGAGAAATGTGTATTAAAACTGAAACCAAAAACAAGGAATATCTGAAAAATGGCAACCCCACAGAACATTATGTCATGTACATGCCATTTATTGTGTGTTTTAACGTGATCTACATTTATGAGCAGTACGTTTTTGTCCGTATCTTACGATTTACCAGTTTTGCAAGATTTACCAAAATTCATTCAGAATGAAGAGCTCTTCAGAGGCTATTCCAAAATAAAAATTCAAAACATGCATTTTATTTGTTATGTAAACATCTTGAATATACGGTATATAATCAAAATCGTTATATACATTTATTCGAAAATCAAAATTTTCGAACATTTTCCCATGTAAAGCGTAGTTTGGAGTGGGGGAGGGGAATTTTCCGCAAAATCTAGTGTAGCATCCTTAGAAGATACTAAACTTAAATACAAAGTTTGGTATTTTACACAATTTTCGTTTTTGAGTTATTGTGTTTACGGACACATGGACACACACCCACACAGAAACCTTTTTCTAAAAATGTTTTATTTGCATACATGGGACGCTGAAACGTGTATTTCCGGGGAAACCTCGATATCGAATTTTTTGGTGGAAAACAAATACCTCCTCTATACACAATGTATATAGTATATGCAGAGAAAGCAAAAATGACTTTCTTATACAGGGGACCCCAAAACGAGTATTTACGTTGAAATCTCGGTATCGAATTTATGGGTGTAGAGCAACACCGTCTATGCCTATGCACAATGTACTATGTAGAGAAAGTAGAGATGCTACTATCCCGTACGTGAAGTGCTAGATTCACAGCATCGGATGGAAGTTTTCTCCCCCGCTGGAGGACCGGGTGTGTATCCTTTCATCATCATCATCATCATCATCATCATCATCCTGCGGAAGGGTAATGGCAATATCGTCGCGGTTATCATCCTTTCTGCGGCAGGTTGTGGTTCTCCCACCATTGGATCAGTATCCTCAAGAAACAAATAAACTCTGAATATAGCATTTCAAGAGGGGTGATCAGCTTGAAATGGCGGTGAAGATGGATATGAAAGAGGTGATAAAAGCAAAATTCGCGGATCAAATTCTCCAACATGGCATTTGCCTTTCGATCGGGGAAAACCGCGAAAAAAACTTCAGTCAGATTGGTCATTTCCGGGGACTTGACCCCGGGCCACAGATCTTACCACCTTAGCCATCTCTAGATGCCATCCAATACTCGTGAGAATAATAAAGCAGTGAGCGAACTGCTCGAGAGTCGGGTACCAGTGAAAGTTACGGTGCCTAACCGCAAATGTTTGGGTTTTAGTATTAGTACGAAAACATCTATCAAATTACTGTTGTTCCTATGTAAATGTAACTTTGTTGACTATATTAAAACTGTCATTTGTTACATTCCTAAGGCTTTCTCTATCCGCACTCGTTTAATGTTGAATACAAAATACAATTCTTACGAAAGCTTATTACTTTTTCTACGTATTACATGGTAAGTAGGTAGAGAAAATATTGGAAAGTACTTGATTTCACCGGAAATACACATTTTAGAGTCCCCTGTTCCAAAGAGAAAATATTTTAGAAAAAGGTACTGTGTGTCTGTGTGTCAGTGTGTCTATGAACACGATAATTCAAAAACGAAAATTCGGTAAAATACCAAACTTAGTATTTAGTTTAATATCTTTCAAGGATGCCACACGAAGATTTTGAGCAAAATCCCTCTACCCTAATCTACCACTTACATGTATAAAAATTTGAAGATTTTCTTTTCCTCAAAAATGGCTCTGGAGATTTTGATTAAAATATCGTATATTGAAGACATTTGCATGATAAATAAAATGTATATATTAAATTTTCTGGGAATAGCTCTGAAGACTCCTTAATTCCTGATGAATTTTACTGAGTTGTACATAACTGTAAACCGTAAGAGATAGACAAAAACTTACTACAGAAAAAAAGTAGATTTCATTAAAACACACAATTTATATCACATTTAATCTTTTTGTTTCGTTAGTTTTTCAATTTTAAAAAGATTTAAACTTTTCTCATTAGAAAATTTGTCAACTTCTGGCAATGGATTTCAACCACATGACTACCAGTTTTTAAAACATTTGAGTGACGCTTTTGCTTTCTCCTTATTTTCCTTCTAATTACCAGGAAGTAAGTAATAAGAGCATTTCTGCTAATGTTTATCTCGATTAGCATTAAGTAGACAGAGGAATAAGCGTTTTAACACAAATGTAGAGAAAGTTATGTGAATGGAAACCATCAGATATTTTTTACTTTCTGTACACGTACTATGTGTGTAGAGAAGACATTGTATTTCTTACAAAAAAAAATGTAAATCTCGTTAAAACATATAATCTTGTTCTATACAAATTTTTCATGGAGATATTCCTTGTTAATGGTTTCACTTTTAAAATACTTATACTTTTCTCATACGGGAATTTGTCAAATTTTGGTCATAGAAACAAAGGAACCTTAATCACATAGCACCCAGCTTTAGAAAACTTGACTTACTACCCTTGTGTTTACAGGAGAGCAAGTAATAATACCATATATGTTTATTTTTTTTCTCGATTAGCATGAAGTAAATACAAGAATAAGCTATTTAAGAATAATTTGTTGCAGAGATGTAGAGAAAAATCTGATGTGTCAGTGGAACACATAAGATTTTTTTATGTAAATTTTTTTATCATTAATTAGTTCTTTTTAATTACAAGTAGAAAGGAAGTAAGGTAAAGCGTAGTCTAATGTTTTAAAAGTTGTTTCATATGTGATCCCTCTTTCTTTGCATGACCAGGATGAAAAAAGTATATAACGACTTTCCATTTGAAAAAAGTCTAGGAATAATTCGGAAATAGTTAACGCCATAAATGTATAGGCATGACATATATTATGTATTTTAAGGGAACCCGTATAATTTCTATGCTTTTTTATCCCCTGCGGTTTACCAACTATGCAAAATTCACTCTGAATAGAAAGGACCTCAGAGGCTAAGTCCAGAAAACTCAAGATATGCATATCGTTTGGATGTAAATATCTTTAATATCCGACATTTTAATCAAAATCTTTAACAGCGATTTTTGAAAATATCAAAAGTTCCAAAAGATCTTCCATGTAAAGCGTAGTTTGGGGTGGGGTAATTTTTCTGAATTTTTTCGTGTCGCATCCTTTACAGACACACACACACCTCTTTCTTTTAAAAAATCATCTTGGATTCAGGGATTCCCAAAACAAGTACCACCGGTGAAAGCTCGGCATAGAATTTTTGGGTAGAATGCAAGTTCTGATTAACGAGTTTTTTGCATGTCGCCTAACACACGCTAATCATACGGTATTTTATATAGTCACTACAGTTTTAAACGGTCGAAACCTTAGTACATTCTTTTTTGAATCAGTTTTTTTCGTCACCCCTTACAAACCAATCCGTCAGAATGAAATGGACTTAATAGGCTATTCCAACATTTCATTTGTGCTGTGAATATCTTTATTATCATAACTAAAATCAAAATCGTTAGAACAATTTATGAGGAAATAAAAACATTTCTAAAATGTTTCATGCAAAAAGTTTTGAGATATCGGAATATTTTGAAACTCGTGATTCGTCTTTTGAACATATTATTCGATTATGAATTATGCTGCGCGCACAAACACACACATGACCTTCTAAGAATGCTATTTTTAGGTTCAGGGTTCCTCTAAACATCTATTCCAATGAAATACTTGTATTTAATTATTCAGGTGGAATCCAATACATCCTCTGTTTACTATAGGCAAGCAGTGCGGAAAGTAAAAATGAAAAAGATTGTAAATAATAACAACGAATGTCTTAGAACAGGTATATACCTAGAAAAATGTGACCTATCTTAAATGAATTTTAAGTTTTAGAGAGATCGACACTTTTCGCAGCATGTTACTTTTATGTCTCTTATGGACTATGGACTCATTCATAATCCTTTGTGAATGCAGAAGACTTTGCAAGATATTCTCAGAAAATGTTCTCAGAGGTAATAAAATATTATGTTTTAACCATAATTAAGAAAGTAAAAAACAACGAAATATTTTCCGTGTCAAGGTACTCTTTGAAGATGCTGAACTTTATATGAAATTAGTGTTCAAGATGTTTTTCAGGCACACTCGTAAGGTACTTTTTATCGGGATACCACAATATACGTCTTTGCGGTTAAAATTTGACATCGAATGTTTAGATGGAATATAATACTTCTTCTATATGCTAAATAAAGTAAAAAGAATGCTCATATGATTAAACATACTTTATATGCAGTATAGGAGAATGTGCTTCAAGGCTATAACGGGTGGAATATTTACGCGCTATACCCTGCTGTTTTTCTTTTTTCTCTCTTTTATGTTTTAAGTGTAGTATCTTATCCTGTAAGTTCGGTCTAAGCAAGGTTGTCAAAGTTTTTCCTGTAGGTTTCCACTGTACGTAAAGTAACTATAAAATTAGTGCCACTGGTTTTAGCATTAAAATCTTCATTTTAAGATGAATTGAAAACTAATGAATGGTAGTAAAAATCACAGTAAACTCAGAAATGGTTACTATTGTTTTTACGTTACTCTGACTAAATGCACTTTTATTTTGCTATCAGATATAAGCGCGTATGAATACTGTCAGTTTTAAGCTTGGTATTCGTATTTGCCCTTACAATGGAAAGAATGATCAACTTCCCCATAAACACAATTTCGACAAAAGACTAAACTCCGGTTCCGGCATAAAATGCAGGTATCTACAATGCCTTACAATATGTTTAATTTCACAGCTAAACTCTATAATTGATGGCAATTTGTTAGTCAGCCTTTAATGCTGGATACTCGCATATTCAACAAGTCTGAATGTTTGCTTCACCTCATGTATAAGACCGCAAATTAGTTGTCAGATAGGCCTGTAATTGAAAACTCCGTATAGAAAATAATAATAATTAAATACAAATTATCTGTATTGTATTTTCAATGCTAATATTAAAACGTTATTATATTTTTGAGATTAAAGAATTTAAAACTCAATAGAAGTATTAGGAACATGCTAAGCAAGGGTCACTTGCAGAATTAAGCAGACATTGCCGATAAATTATTTTTTCAGACAAAGTATTATTAAAGAATAAAGAGGGCATTATCACAGTAATATTACAGAAACTTATAATAATACTTTTAAACTTATAAAGGTGTTTATTCAGTAATTTCGTATTATTTTCTTCGCTGATCTTATTAACGCTGACATGCCAACATGTAAGTACATAAAATTCCTTGAACTAGAAATTATGTTTGAGCTCCAGAGCGATGTATAACAATAAATTAATTATAATGCGGTTCAAGAGCGCAATATTCTATCTTCTACAGTATAATTCACAACACGAATAATTACTGAGACAGAGAGATTTCAACGCTCGTATAGAATGGCAATCCGGAGAACGACGGCCGAAAAATGTTAGATTTGACTCACTATCGCGATATAGTAGTCGTCACAAACCTATCCTTAAAACCGCCCTTGATTCATCTTTGGGACTTATTCTAATTAAATAACACCAGAACCCCAAAACATCGAATAATGTATATGTTAACCCATGAACAGGCCGTGAATTTGATTTGCCTGATAACATATTTTGCATCATCATTTTAATCTAAACGGCACTGAATTCAAGTCTTATGTTTCTGCGAACTTGAAGAAAGTATGAGGTAATGCTGATGAGTTCTCTAAATTATACGCATAATACCAAAGAAAGTTTAGACATATAATCATTTACGTTGGTGATTGAAACCTCATAGAATATTCAAGATTTTTGGGCAAATCACAGTGTATGTAATTAAATACTACTTTAATTACATACACTGTGGTTTGCCCAAAATTCGTGCATATTACATTTCCCTCAATTGTGTCCGAAATAGTTGTACGTCCTTTCCGTGGATAAAAAATTAAATATAAAACTATATGACCGAAAACATCTACATGTAATTAGATTTATTTTTGTGTTTAGTAAAATGCAAAATACGAGCATTATGACATTAAACTATGGAAAAATGTCTTAAAATACAGAAACATAACTAAGCTAGTAGTGTAGAGAAAATGGGTTTTAAATAATAATAATAATAATAATAATAATAATAATAATAATAATAATAATAATAATAATAATAATAATAATACAGCTTACAATGCTTTAAATTTATCAACGAAAACTGTGCTACACGTATTCAGTAATCATTTAAAAGGTTTACTTAATTGGATGCATAACTTGTTTTCAGGAAGTGCAGCCCTGAAGTTTCATCAGTAATGACGTTTGGTTTGTTTTCGTGTTCACTTCGTAAACGGAAACTTAATAGCATAAAGAGGTTGTTTCAGTTTGGCTGCGCTCCAGAGGGCATTGCGTCACTCACTTATTCATAGGGATATGCTTGCAGTATGCAATACACCTCACCATTGAGGGATGTTGTTGTCAGGGGTGAATGAAGAGGAAGCAAACGCAAACACTTGTTCTATGACCTTCGATCAGTGACGTATTGGTTCTCACAATCACCTACAGCCGGGCTCCAAGGCTTGTGATTGAGTACGCACGAATACTCCAACTCTCGAATTGGAACTTCTGGCTTAGACTGTTACCGTCTTAGCAAAGCAGCGGTCAGTCCACTGAAGTTTTCATTCATCCTCCCCTTTAACTTTACACGCATAACTAGCTTTTGTTCATACGTTTCTACTTGTATGCGAAATTGAGTTAAAACCAATCAGACAACGGTTCATTTCTGGACACTAAATTTATAATGTAAATAAGAAATGCACATACATCAGCAGTTTCCGTGCATGCTACAGAGTTGTTTATAGCTAAAGTCGGAGTATACAATTTCTTCCCTAGGTTTCAGGTCCTGCAGAAGGTCCGAATGAGGTAGTGTTGCAGATCATACACAAGTTTTTCCTATAATGGAATGCTTAAGTACTGCTTATTATAAATGAATGGATGGGAGTCACAATAATATTTTTAGCTATAGAAACCGCTTTCATACGATAAATACTTTGTGTAAAGTTCAATCGCTCATTGGAAATAAAAACATTTGACGTGTTCCATTCACATGACTTTCTCTACATCTCTGCAATAAATTATTGTTTAAAAGATTATTCTCCTATTTACTTGATGCTAATCAAGAAAAAATCGACAGAAAGGGTCTTATTACCTGCTTCCTTGTAAGTAGAAGGGAAATAAATGAATACACTAGACTAAATCGATAGTCAAATGTTTTAAAGGCTGGTTGCTATGTGATTGAAGTATCTTTGTTTGTATGGACAATTTCCCGTACGAGGAAAGTATAAGTATTTTAAAGCTGAAACCAATAACAAGGAATATCTCAAAAACGGTCAACTCCATGAAAAAATGTATATAACATAAATTGTGTATTTTAACAAGCTTTACATCTTCTGTGCTCTTACGGTTTACCAGTTATGCAAATTTCCGCAAAATCCATCCAGATTAAAGAAGATATTCTCAGAAATTTAAAGATATACATTTTATTTCTCACGTGAATATATTAAGTATAAGAGATTTTAATCAAAATCGATAGAACCATTTTTGAGAAAATAAACATTTCTAAAAATGTTCCATGTAAAGGGTAGTTGGGGGTGGGGGAATTTTTTTTCTTGAAAATCTTCGTGTCGCAAACTTGAAGGATACTAAACTTAAATCCAAGTTTGATATTTAACGTATTTTCGTTTTTGAGCTATGCTGCAGATAGACAGACTGACAGACCGACCAACATACAGACAGATGGACGAACGGACAGATAGACACACACACACGGACATTTTTCTACATTTTTTCAGGGGGTCTCAAAAGATGTATTTCCGGTAAAATCTCAGTATCGAATTTTGGTGCAATGCAATACCTTCTCTATACACTATGGACATAGTAAGTATAGAGAAAGTAAAAATTAAATATGGACCAAGCATTCATTTCATTTCCACCTTTATTGACTTAAACGCCTATAACACTTTAAAAAGCGTTTTAATTGCAACATTAGCTGATTTTTCCTAACTCTACAAACATCACCAGATGAATGTTTAGACCATGGATATCCGACGTAATTTCAAATAAAAATGTACAACTTTCTCATTCAGATACATTTTGTGATTTAATACAAACTCGCAGGGAGAATTTGAATTTAGCTAATGAATGTGGAAAATGGTATTACTGTATAAAATAGTTTTTGGAAATCCTTTTTTGTATACTACTCTTTCCACCAAAAGAAATAATCATTGCTTAAAATAAAAATATAATGTGTTCGTATGCATGATGTCTCCTACCACTATTTTTATGTTGTTTGTCTTCTGTAAACTGTTCTTCCAAAAGCTAATCCTGACAAAAGTCTGCAAAAATAGTTATATTAGAATTAGGATTAAGAAGACACTTGGATGGGGCTTCCTCAACACTGAAGCAAAGTTTATAATGTATTTACCACATTACATTTTTTCATGCGTAATTATTTTACAGTCTAACTTATATACTAATGACTACAATAAATAAAACCATAATATAAAAGAAAGATTACAAATTTCCCCTAAAAAATTTAAACATTTTTCACTAACATTTAACTAATTATTATTAATTACTGGAATCCAGTAACTGGAATAACTGCAATCAGCTATTGCCAATCAAACTACTAGAATTTAACAAAGGTTATAAACCTATACTACTGGTATCCAGCAGAATGTGTATTGGTAGACATGCACAATTTATTTTTCACTTAATTTCTCTTTAGTAACTATTATTATAGTGAAGTATTATTAACACGGAGGCGTCCTGACGGCTCAGTTGAGTCGCCACCGATATCGACCGGACCCTGCCCATGAGCGCCGAGGCAACCGGCGGGCCCCAAGAAAGAGAAAGCCCCAAACCCGAAGGTGGGTTCCGAACCAGGGGGACTGACGACACGCCAAGATAATCTTTCACAATGAGCAAGCCACCATCTGGGCGAAAACCGCCGAACACCGAAGCCTGATCCTTCAATACTAAAAGAGATGTTTAGGAAATTGTGAACCAGAGAATATCTATTATTATTCGCCTGACGATTCGGGGAAATTCCGGAAAAAAAAACACCGGGTCAGGTAGGCCGTTCACGGGAATCGAACGCGTGACCTCCCGAATGTGCGGGTCGCAGACGAAACACCCTTACCCGAACGCTCTGTAATATTTATATTACATCTTAAATAATCTCTCGGAAATTGTTAACATCACAACAATTTTTGGTGCGCATAAATTGTGTCCTTTAACCAATTCTACATTTATAAATTAGCAAGATTTTACCTATCTCTCAGGGTTTACACAGTTTTGTAAGTGACAGTGACAGTAAAATATTTTTAGAGCGGGCCGCTATTCGTAGCTGGAATTTTTTTTTCTGTGACTTATAATGAAGCGGATAGCGAAAGCACTCTGAAGAACTAAACCATACTGAAAGCTTAAAACCAATAATGAGAATATATCGGAAATAACTACTGCAAAAGGAAAATGTTTAAAATAAAGTGCGTGTTTCAAATATATGTATCTTTGTTTTTAGTAATAATCTCTTTTGGTTTACAAATATAGAAAAGGTATTTAGTTTAAAACGAAGTTCACAACATTCCCAGAACTTTCAATATATACATTTTGTACACAAACAACTTGAACTATTTTGATTAAAATTACTAGAACTATATTATATAAAATAAAAGATATTGTAAAGGTTAAATTTAAAAGATAAAAATAAAGATGCAACATCTCTTCCACATCTTTGAAGGATCTTAATATTAAATTGGTACTTATCTTACTTGTCTTGTTCTTAGTCTATTCACGGATAAGGGAACATATACGCGTCAGCTTAATGTTAATTGAGATAAACTTTTGCATAAATGTCCTATTGCATATATATTTGTATATAATTGGGAATTATGGTTAAACCGTAGCCTTTAAGCGATAGTCAAGTACTTTAAGAGAGAGTCACTATTGACTTTGAGATTTCTTTCTCTTTGTAAAGACAAAAATGGTGTGTTTCATTTGCATGACTTTCTTCAAAACTCTCCGTAATAACTTATTCTTCTATGTAGTTCATGCTAACCGATAAACATTAGCACAAATAATCTTATTACTTAGTTTCTTGGAAGTAGCAGTAAAACAAGGGAATATACTGCTAAAGCTATAACCAAATATTTTAAAATCTGGTTGCTATGTGATCAAATTCGGTACTATTTGCATGGCCGTATAAGAGAAGTTTAAATGTGTTAAAAGTCAATACAATAACAAGGAATACCTTGGAAATAATTAAATCCATAAAAATATATATGACAAAGTGTGTTTTAACGATTGTAAAGTAACCTTTGTCTATCGCTTACGGTTTACCAGTTTTGCCACAGCCCTGCAAAGGTTATTCCCAGAAAATACAAGATATAAACTTTACTTGACATATAAGTAGATATCTTTAATATCCATTATTTTAATCAAAATCGTTAGAGCCATTTTTGAAAACATAAAATGTTTTTTGTTTTTTTTCATGTAAAAGGTGTTGGGGAGATTTTCTTGAAAATTTGCAGTTCACATTCTTGAAAGATGCTGAACCTAAATATCAAGTTTGGTGTTTAAATGTTTGAGTTTTTGATTTATCATGTTCACAGACACACACACATACGCACACACACATACCACACATACGGGCATTTTTCTAAAACTGTTTTTATACAGGACACCCTAAAACGAGTATTTCCTGTGAAATCTCGGCATCGAATTTCTTGGTGGAATGCAATACCTTCTCTATGCACTAAGTTAGAAAGTAACCCACTAAGAAGAAAACGACTAAGTATTTGTAAATTAAAAAGATATTCTCGAAAATGGTTAACGCCACAAAAAATAAATAAATAAAATTTCACAAATTGTGTCATCTAAAGAGAGATATATTTTTGTATTTAAGAGTTTGTCTAAGTGTTATGGTTTATTAGTGACGCAAAATGCAATCACAATGTAGAGTACTCTAGAGGCCACTCCCAGAAAAGTTAAGACATAGCGAATTCGAGACATTCGTTTCTAATAAAAATATATTAAACATACCGTATTTTAATTAAAACCAAAACATATCCAAAAATTCAGATTTTTGAAAAACATTTTCCATGTTAAGGGTAACTCAGCTGGGGGATTTTTTTTAAAATCTTCGTTGTATCCTTAGAAAACGATGAACTTAAATACCGAATATCATACTTAACCGACTTTTCGTTTTTGAGTTATGATGTTCACAGACTGCCTGAACACATGTCGTGTTCTGAATCAGTGGACTTTAAACATGCATTTTCGATTAAATCTCTTCGGATTTTTGGAGCCAACGCAATATTTCTCTACCTCTTGGTACGTGGTAGATAAAGTAAAACTTAGGATTGACAATTTGCATATGAAAAGAAAAAACTCAATGTGTTCCAGTTATATGACTTGCTCTACATCGCTGTAACAAATTATTGTTAAAAAGCAAATTCTTCTATCTACTTTATGATAAGCGAGATAAACATTAGCAGAAATAGTTATAATTACCCGCTTCCTTATAAGTAGAAGGATAATATGGGAATAAACTAGGCAAAAACGATAGTCAAATCTTTTAAAAGCCAGTTGCCGTGTGGCCGAAATGCGTTTCTGTGCTGGGTCAGGAGTTTACAACTTTCCGCGTGAAAAAAGTTTAGCCGTTTTAAATCTGAAATAAATAACAAGGAATATCTTAGAAATGGTCAAACCAACGAAAAAAACGTATATGACGTAAATTGTGTGTTTTAACGTGATCTACATTTTTGTGTAGTTAGTTTTTGTCTATCTTTTACGGTTTACCACTTACGCAAAATTCAACAAAATTCATTCAGAATAAAGAGGTCCTTAGAGGCTATTTCCAGAAAAGTCAAGATATACACTCTATTTGCCATATAAATATCTTTAGTATAGTTATTTTATTCAAAACCGTTAGAGCCATTTTTGAGAAAATCAAAATTTTCAACATTTTGTCTACATAAAGGGTAATTTGGGTTGGAGGATTTTTCTCAAAATTTTCGTATCGCATCTCTGTTAAGGTACCAAACGTAAATACCAAGTTTGGTATTTTACCGACTTTTCGTTTCTGAATTATCGTGTTCATAGACACACAAAGAGACTCACACACATGGGTTTTTTTCTGAAAATGCTTTTTGGGGTACAGGGGGTCCTAAAACATGTGTTTCCGGTGAAGTCTCGGTATGGAATTTTTGGTTGGAGTGTAATGCTTTCTGTATACACTATGTATATAGTACGTGAGGAGGAAGTAAAAAGACATTGCTTTTTACATGAACGTAAAAGATAATTCCCATGTAAAAGGCACCGCTCCCATGCTTTGTTCATCTCAGTCAGTGGGAAGATACTTACATCACGACACTAAGCGGAGCAACTTCTCCCCTCTTTTCTTAGGACAGAACAACTATTGCTATAGCAGGAATGAATTTCATGTTTTGGCGTTCATTAAAATGCGTACCAATCATTACTGATGGAAAGCTGCTTTCTAATTGCCTTGTAAAAGCAACAAAGCTGCTTAAGTTAGTAGAAGCCTGTTTCAACTCCGTTTTAAGATGTTAGCTAACGCTTTCTTTTTCATTGATCTACGAAATGCTGAAGGTTTCAACTCCTTCTTAAAGGCACAGTCTTTCTCAACTTGAACAAAAAAGAATAGAAGTTCAACTCTGAATATTTGCCTTGCAATTTGGAGAGTCCAAGTTCGAATCTCAATGAAGCGAGCTACGTACATCTATTTTGTGTTTTTCACTTACCTTGTAAAGAAAAATTCAGCTAACACAACTCTGATTTTAATCATGATCAGTTTAAGTATATGTAAAACCTGTAAACTTTTGAGATTATAAGCAAATTATATACCCAATGATACAAAATTATATGAATGATGTCATCAATCTCAAAATGATGCTTACTTTTTAAATAAATTTAGGCCAAGCTTTAAGTAAAGTAGGCAAATTTTGCAAAAATTCCCATTATTTCTAAGACATTTATTTGATATATTAGATATTGCTCACGTGCTCCAATGTTATCTTGTTTGTTTTAATTTAAAAAATTATATCAGCATTAGTGAACAGTATTTCAAGTACTGTTGCCAAGTTTGATTACATTATCTCAAAAGCTTAGGAAGTTACAGCAGAATGCTTGTAACTATGCATTCTTAATACAAGAAACGTTGAGCTTATTAACTAGTACAAGTGCAGTATACGTGACAAAGACAGAAATCGCAGTGTTGCATATTGTTCCATTTATCAGCGCAAAATGTCAATAATTCTGGGAAGTTTACATTTTAGACTAGAAAAGCCTACCTAATTGCAACTTAACGTTCAGCATCAAGAAGACCTCCCATATGGCATCAATATTCATTATGACCATGGATCCTCTGAACTTTACCTTTTATTAGTTTCTCTACCTAACTAAGTGGTATACAGAGTAATCAGAGAGTAACATATTTTTGGAGAAATCAAATAACTTTGTATACATAGCTAACGGACTGTCTATGAGTAGTATAACACTAAAACGAAAATTTTGATGAGTACCCAAGGTAAGCACCCTTTAAGATTGCAATTACTTCCATCTCACTCCACCATTATATGGAAACTTAATAATGACTAACGATAACGGTTTTATTACAATATCCTTGAGATATTGCTATGGCGAAATGTATATTTAAAACTTTTCGGCCGAAAACTTTTCTTTTATATAACTGAGTAATCATAGGTATACGGTATATATGTTACTAGACCTAAAATATTCAATGTACAGGGACTAGAAGCTTTAGTTTGGGTCATTTCCAAAATAATAGCCGTAAGTTATACTTACCGCTAAAATATTCATGTATAGAGACCACAAAATTTAGCATTGTTCATTTTCCAAATAATAGCTATTGTTTATTTTGAGTACTCCAACAGGCAGTACTGCTCAAAATGTTAAGTGATCGTGCTTTTGTTTCCCACAAGACAAATAAAAATGCATATTATCAAGACTAATATGCAGCAACCACTTTTCTGTTGCCTAAATATGTATACCTGAAGAAAAGTAATTAGAGAAATTAAGGTTTAGTATCAATTTGTATTGAAGGTATCAAATAATGGCTAATCAATTATTTTGATTATTTGTCAAGATGAGCATTATTATTAAACACTAAGTATTATTTTGACAATAAATATTTATTTCACACAGTCGTTTATACGGACATTAGACTCACCTACCAGTGCTGTTGCCAAACAAGGTATTTATGACTTTATATTAAACGACAAATGTAATTTAGGATTTCTATATTCAAAGAGCAATGATACCCTGGAACTAAATTCCCATAATTGCATACTGATGTGTAGTGCACTCGTTTATGATTATTCCAATACACGTTCTGTTTTCCGGTCGTTAGTATGTATATCCAATCCCTCAATAAATATAATAAACGAGGAACACATAAGTATACCTACAGACTCAAAGTCAAAACGAGTTTTCTGCTTCACACACAATTTGTTTTTGAGTAAATACATATTCTGTTTTGTTGTTTAAATTTGAAGCCTGTAACCACAAATATCGTGTTTTAAAGAACGAAGGAATTAACTTCAAATGTCTAGAGAACGTAAAGCTTCCGGAAAATCATTCTTAGGAGACTAAATTTGAGAAAAATCTGGCTTTCAGTTTTGATTCCTGACTGACGAATGACCACTCGACTCTCACCTAGACGGCCGGGGTTCGATCCCTAGCGACCGCATGTGAGATTTGTGGTGGACAAAACGGCGCTGGGGCGGGTTTTCTCCGGGTACTCCGGTTTCCCCCGCCATCGCATTCCACCGGTGCTCCATCATTCATGTATCATCAGTGTCACCACCTGCGGTGCCATTAGCACTTAAAGCGGGCGTTAAACACTACCAAAAAAAAAAAAACTGACTGACGAATGTCCCCTTGACTTTTACAGTTGTGAATATGAATGTGTTCCATTACAAAATAGATAAACCCATATTTCAACAAGCTATAAACATCATCAGCTGTTTCACAAGTCAAACTCCTGTACCGCCGTAGAAGTTAAAGGAGCCTAATTTCGTAGCTTTAGTGGAGAGTGTTCATCGGAGTAGTTTTAAAGTACTTGTTTGTTCATGTGTCGCTTTGACCTGACGTTTTGTACACGCTATATTCTTATCCAAGTATTCTTGACAAATGAATGTTCAGTGATAAACATCAGAATAATTACGTTACCCATAGACCACGGACAAAGGATACGGATTTTAACAGTTTTATCAATAAAGATGATTATATAATTGTATCTGAGTAATCAATCGGGATTTCAATGCAACAAGGTGGCAATATTGTTATTGATGTTATGTTGATACAACAATAATATATAATAATAAGAGTAATAATAAGAAGAATAAGAATCTCCTGAAGGCTACAAAAAGTCTGAACCAATTCAGTTTCAGCATCTGAAAGTGAACTGCTGTATCATACAAGCGGAAAAGTTTCCTGGAAATAAGACGCACCGAAAGTAATTTATTTGTGCAAGTGGAAATGGTCAGCAGAACAAAGTTGCTACCGCTGTTGCGAGTGAAAGTACCCAGGCTCGCTGGCCAGAAGAAGAAAGTCCAACACGTGCATCGCCGGTCGCGCTGTCCGGTTCCAATTTCACCTTACCTGCCAGGTCACTGTTCTCGGGCTTCGTCAAACGCAGACGTTTGGTATTGCTTCAGCACTAATGTATCATAATATTCATGTATCGAAGTTACGTAAAGCCATGTCAAATTAATATGTAGAATTCATCAAGATAAGTTCCCACGGTAGGTGGGTGATGACCTTACTTTAAAGTAATGTTTGTTTAAAAATTCCAGAGAATATTTATAAATAAAGGTATAAAAAGTAATACTATAGCACATTGCTTATCTTACTCTGGAATTTATTCCATAGTAGAGAAATATCTATTTAGTTTCCCGTTTAGATTTTATCCAACATCTAGAATAAACTTAAATTATATTTGTTTCTCTTTATATAAAGAGCGTGTATACTAGCACAAACTGGTCATTTCCATGTGTCATGTCCACATTAATGTAGGTACTGGATAACATTGGTTTTCATACTATCTTAAGGACCTACGAAATTAGTAAATTAAGGTACATCATACAGCTTGAATAGTATCTAACTTATTTTGTCTTCTATGAACTGAACATCATAGCCATAATCACAATTTAATTAAAATAGAATAATAAAGAGCCTTTTATGGAAGACATTGCAAACTCAACACAAGGTTCTCTCAAAAAAAAAAAAAAAAAAATCTGTAATTAAACATTAAAAACGCTGTATTTAGAACAAATTGATGTTATGGTTTTTATATGCATTTCATGGTACTTATTAATATTTTCTCTCCCCAAAATGCCTAATTGTTCAGATATATATATATATATATATATATATATATATATATATATACATAAAGCGCTGGCTTTAGTAGTTTAACTATCTAACGCATAAAGACTTCTTCAAATGTTTTATCATGACGTTACAGAAAACAGAGAAATTACTTGAATTTCGAACTCTGAATTTTCTTCCCCTAAGCTGAAAGTAATCTAGTTTCTCTTATAATGCATTTGTAGAAATAGAGGCATAATCTGAACTAATTGTAAATAAAACAGAAATTCAATTACTGAAAAAATTTAGGGCATCTGGAGACTTGTTAAGACTGCTATAACCTGCAAAAGTAAAACAAAATATCTCGGTCATTTATTTTTTGCAAGCAGTGATTTCCAAAATGAGAAATCTAATCACTGCATTTCTATCAGATTTACGGTCTTTGGTCGGTCAACTTCATGTATAAAAGTAGCAACTCTCCCCCCCCCCCTTTTCCGCGCTTCGCTACAAATTTGAATCCCAAAGATCTTCTGAATGTAATCATTATTATCTAGTTCTCACGGAGTCAGCATACATTGAATCTGGTTTTATACCGAGCCTAACAAATAATAAGCCCACAAATATATTTTAGCTAGTTTTTTTCCAGCTGGGCATTATAAGTTAGTCATTCGAACAAAAGAGATGATAAGAGATTGTTCATTAGTAGATTTCTGTTTTCATCTTTGTCTTATACCTGTTATTTCGTCGAGCCACAAACATGACGAAGGCGTAACGTGCTTACTTTTAAATTAAAGGCTTGGGTTCAAATCATGTGTTACTGAGATTTTCATTCAGAACTACTTTTTGGACTTTAGAATGAATGGTTTGGATACTTTGAGAGTATTGTGTCATAATTCATATTTATCAACTAACTGCCTTAAACACATTAAACTTAATTAGTTGTGTGTATTGTGTTTAACACTATATTAACAAAACTTAACATAATACTTTTTCGCTCTAACCCTTAAATGAATATGTGTTACCCATATTGATTTTAAAACCAATACACTTATACACCTACCATCGCTCATACCAATACTCATGCATAGAACGTCCATCAATTCTCGACCTTCTCTAGGATAATGTTCCAAGGATATATCGTAGACAAGCTTATAGTTTCCAAGTTTAGTTGTAAAATAAAAACTATTAGAAGGATAACAGAATTAAAAAAATCTCTCGCACAAAATCTACAAACCTATTTTGATATTTGCAGAATATATAGTGATTGCACCTTTTGTTGGTATTTTCGGCTGAACAAGACCAACAAGGAACTGTAAAACAGGAAAATAATTTATCGTGACCTAAATTCACTTATAGCTCACATCTACTATGTGTTATAAAGACATTTTACTTTATTATGCCGGTTGTATTATAATTAACAGTGGAAACTGAATTGTGCCCTTTGTTTTTAAAACTGGGTATTTTCGAAAAATATAATTGTACTCAAACCACAGAACCTAAATGAGAATATCACAAATGGTGGTGTAGTAAAATCTCGTTATAATCAACTTATGACTACTTTGAAATTTATTTCGTTGTATTCAACTTTCAAATATGTTATTTAGTATTATTATCTTAAAAGAGGCACAATTGCAAATTTTAAATCTAATACGATACTGTATCTACTTTACTATTATATATGTACATGAACATTAGGAATAGATATGGAAGAAAACAATACAGTTCGGTATTTTTGTTGGTTTTGAAAGTATTATTTTCCCAATGACTCCAGTCCACAGTGTCTCAGTTCGCCTGCTGAGGAAGAAGTAGTATCATAATGCCTATGATGTTTTTAAAGGCTAGGCAAACCAACCTCTATACTATTTTCTAAAGTCATTTATTACTTTCTCTATACGCACTATGCATATAGTGTATAGAGAAGGTATTGCACTCCACCCAAAAATTCGATACCGAGATTTCACCGGAAATACATGTTTTAGGGTCCCCTGTATCCAAAAAAAAGCATTTTCAGAAAAATGTCCGTGTGTCTTTGAACACGATAACTCAAAAACGAAAAGTCGGTAAACTACCAAACTTGGCATTTAAGTTTAGTATCTTCCAAGGATGCGACACGAAGCTTTTGAGAAAATCCCTCCACCTCAAACTACTCTTTACATGGAACTTCTTCGAAAAGTTTTATTTTCTCAAAAATGACTCTAATGATTTTGAATAAAATATCCTATATTAAAGATATTTACCTGAAAAATAAAATGTATATCTTGAATTTTCTGGGAATAGCCTCTGAAGACTACTTTATTCTGGATGAATTTTACGGAATGTTGCATAACTGCTAAACTATAATAGATAGACAAAAACTTACCACACAGAAATGTAGATCCCATTTAAACACACAATTTATGCTATATACATTTTTCTCGTGGAGTTGTTCGTTTTTGAGTTATTCCTTGTTTTTGATTTCACCTTTAAAAAATTTATGCTTTTCTCACACAGGAATTTGTCAACTCCTGTCCATACAAACAAAGGAACTTCAGTCACATAACAACCAGCTTTTGACTATCACTTTAACCTATTGTACTCCCTTATTTCACTTCTACTTACAAGGAAACAAGTAATAAGACTATTTCTGCTAATTTTTTTCTCGATTAGCATGAAGTAAATAGAAGCCTAAGCTTTTTAACAATATTTTGTTGCAGACCTATAGAGAAAGTCATGTGAATGGAACACATCAGATTTTTTTTAAGAGACCCCCAGAAATTAAAAAGTAATATATCAGAGTGATCCGTGAGTATTTCTTAGTAGCTAGCGGTGAGGGTTGACATTCTAGAGTCGATGTTCTTTGAGAGAGTAAAAGAAAAGGAAGAATTTTATCTGCAAATTTAAAAGCTGCAGAAGGAAAATGTGGTATATTAGAGAAGCTAGATGGAAATGAATTACATGCCTACAATGATGCACAGAACCAAAAACAAAAGAATTCAACACCGTGAAATAGAATAAATAGTCTTAATTGAAAAGCCTTAATGTCAAAATGTAAACTCAGGTGGAAGTTTAAATGAGAATATGCAAATGAGCTCATTAAACACACTTTGAATGAAAATAAATACACAAACTCACAAATTAAAGCTAAAATCATAAGCTCTTGCTGCAAGTAGATGTTTAATATTTCATATTGACTTATTGGCACATTTTATACATTCATAATTTTGGTATAGAAGTTAGAAGTAACCAAATGGACACGGTTGCAATACTTGGAGTGCAACAATCTTTTGTGCTTGCAACTGATCCCTAGAAAGAAAACTGAAGGGGAGAAATGTAGGTGAAGAAAAGCCAGATGATGTTGTGCTTATGGATTACAACTTAACAATCCTGACTTTGCCACCCGCGACTTGTGGTCTCAGGCACTCCCAGAAATGAAGTGGCTCCCAACAGTACCGCCAAGAACCAAGGATAAATCTTCCAGATTATTAGCTTTCACCCTCCTGGAGCAAATGCCAATCGCCGTCGAAACAAACTATGGGGAGAGGAAATGATGGAGAAAAACTTCGCGGTGTAATGGCAACCAACCCAGAATTCACGTCCAACCCGAGGAAACCACGAAGAAACCTATAGTCAAGGTGGCCGATCTATCAGGAATCGAACCCAGGAGCTCACGAATGTGAGCCTTCTACGTTAGCTTGGAACCACTTAAAAAAAAATTATAAAAATTACTATTTTCGCCATCTTTCTCTCACTGTCTATCTATCTACCACTTACCTAATCAGCAACCCACCCACTAATCTACCAACCTATACATATTCATTTAGTCACAGAAATGTTTATTTTATATTATGCAAAAACCAAATTACAAGAAATATCTGAGACGAAGGTTTTTAATAGTTCCATTGGTGAAATTTAAAATCGAAAAGTTTAAATGCTAGGAATTTTAAATCTTTTAGATAACTTAAGCAGCAGTAAAGTTACGGGAAAAACAAAATAAAAATATAGTATGTTCAAGTCCGTAAAACAACATTTGATAATGATGTTGATGATAATGATGCCGCTACGAAGACTAATTGTTAGACTTCCTCGTGAAGCATGTCTGATTTAGATGCTTAATCTTGGAATGCAAATGTATATCACTTCTTAAAAAGCATCCAAGACAAGATAAAGGAAATGAATTAACTACATGGTAACGCTACTGTTAAAACAGTACACAACCTAAAGATCATATGCATTTTATACTGTGACTCTTGATGTAATAGTAGCGTACTGCTACAGCCCTTACACACGGCAGAGGTGGACTATCATCCGATCGACACGATGAGGTGATGTAGCTAGATTCATGCGTCCCCTAACTAGAATACTGGTTATCACAGCCTATCGCAGACCCTCACTTTCCTCATGATGCTGATTAGGCACCGGTCCTATACCCGGGCATATTCCCTGTCGAAAACCAGAGCTCAACGCTCTAGCTCACTGTGCCATGGTGCAGGATCTAAAGATAATATAGTGCGAGACTGATACAAAAGTACTGTCCAATCGTCACGGCAACCAAGGACCAAAGAAGCTCAAGTTTAAAATATGCGCTAAAAAAGACAACTTGTCAGTGGTTCTGACAAACAATAAGGAAAGACGAATGTATGTTCGTGAGGGAATTTAGCATCCTATTTCAACAGAGCAAAAAAGCTATGCGGTTAGGCAGATTCGGCATTTGGCGCATCTTCATACTAAGTCATGCTCAGGTGCCACTAGGAGAAATTTAGCTTTCTTCGTGATTTGTCATCGTGACCAAAAACAGCTGACTGCTGCTGTACTGTTTTGTCTTGCTTCGAATATCTGGAGGCTATAATTATGGCTCATATACATCGCTTGAGAGCAAACATAACGTTTCTACTTTCAAGGTAGGAAACTGGTGGAAGAAGCAGCCCAAGGCAACTTTGGGACAAATGAAAGATGTTAAATGCATAGAACATTTTTGTTTTATGATAGCAACAAATTCGGTTCCGTTTTTATAACCAGTAACAAAAGCTTGCTATATTGAAGGCTGTAATTCACTCCTACAAAGCAATAGTGTCTATACCGCACAATTGATATACTTTGAGCTTTGCTTTAGTTTCTACACCAATGAAAATAAGCAATTTATGCCAGTTTTACGCGACCTTGATTCGTTATAGAAGTATAACCTAAATATTACTAATAATTGTGCACAACTTATACTACAGAGCTTCTAAAAGACTGAGTTGCATATACTGACTCAATCTGGACACTGGGAGAAATAAAAGAACGGATACTTTTTGTCCTTATCGCAGGATTATTTTTATCCATGCGTTATAGTGTAATCGTTCATTTTAAATATTTGCACTGAAAACAACTAAGGAAATTTAAAGACTTGCTTTATTTTCCGAAACTTGTTACAATCCACAAAGTTCCTGAACATACACTCAAGGATTTGTTTCTTCAGATCTCCCACCATTTATTTGGTCTTTGGTTGGCACTCCCGTTACACAGCGATAGTATAAAGACTTGGGAATAGGCAGTGGCGTTTCTCAGAACAAATAAGTAAGGAAGAAAGAAAGAAAGAAAAAAGAAACTATGTTTATACTATACATATATTAAATGTTAGCAAAATAATTTAAATTTAACAATGTAAGACATTATAAAACGTAACATTGCAAAACATCTTATTAGTTGTTTGTATTTTCGAAAAACTATGGAGCAACAGATTGTCGCGTCTCAAATACAAAACTTTGAGACCTTTAAATCTTTGTTAATAAAGTGGTACTCCTCATAGTCTAGCGCCCCGCAATAATAATAATTTTGTTGATTATCTACCATTCTATTAAATTTTCAAACGCGCTCAAAATTCTGATTCTTCTCTTATTAAAAGTATATTTGAATGTTCCGTACTACTTGTACAGTGAATTCCGCTTTAAAAGTTGAGACTTTTGAGTCAAGTGTACCCGTTCAATCACAATATTTTACACACAGGGTTTCAAATACACATATTGCGATCGGAACGAAAAGAATCCAAATTAATTTTGCTCGTAGCCGCTTCGAACATGTTGCGGCAAAGAGACATCCGGATTATCGAAGTTATTTTGCGATATATGTATGTAGACTGTGGCGAGTTGAATAAACAAGGTGGACTGCAATAGACTTCTCAGTGTGGAAGCTTCCGAAAGCAGACACAATAAAAAGGTTAAATGCTCCGAAAAGAAAGTGAGCTTCTATCTTAGTGTCTCACATGTACAGCTGTGACAGAAAAGGCTGATACATTTATATATGTGCTCCTTTCTGCAAATAATCAAAACGAAACGTAAATATGGATTCGGAAATCTTTGTATCCTTGTTATAGCACTCTTGCTACATTTCGGCTTAAGTTCTCAATGTGCTGCTTCATAAAATAGAATTAGCATTTACTGGAAATCTGTTATTGAGAACTCTCAACCGGATTTTTAGGAAAAATGTATGTATCCATTGAGTACTGAATATTCCTTTTATCTATGTGCTAAACTGTAACCGCTGTAAGAACCGCACCTTCGTATCACTCCGTTCCATTAAAACTTTCTAAAAAGCTTCAAGAAAATGCGGAACTATTTTTCCAACAGTGCAATGAGACGTTTCAGTTAGTATCCACTAGAGTGCTCACAGTGATCACATATTTCGGTGAATTACTTTCTTTTTGTCAACAGCAAGCACGGTTCTTCTTTCGAAGAGAAAATAGTAAAGCAATAGAGTGAATAGCAATATAACATTGTGAACGAAGTAACTGTCATGTTACATTATTCCATTTCACCCGTATTACAAAAGCGCGTACGGTCTGTGAACCCGTGCGACTGTTGAAATTGTGATATGTATGATATTGCTATGTCAATAAATACACTTATTCATTCATTTACATTATTAATAAAGGCAAAATGTGGATAACATTTGCTAAAATATCAAATATAAGGAAAAACATCTGATATGTTACATTCACATGACTTCCGCTGGCTGCTCTACAAACAAATTTCTTACAAAAGATGATTCTTCTGTCTACACCATGCTAATCGAGATAAAGATTAGCAGAATGTTCTTATTACTTTACAAAGAATGTTCATATTACTTTACTTAGTTCTTTACAAAGAAGAAGGAAACTAAAGGAATGCGCTATGCTGAAGTGATAGTCAAATGTTTTAAAGGCGGTCGTTATACGATTGTGATTGCAAATCGTTTCTTTGCCTGGCCGGAGTAGAACAAAAGAAAAACGGACACTTCCTGCCTGAGAAAAGTATAAGTACTTTACAATTGAAACCAAAAACAAAGAATATTTCGGAAACGGTTACTTCCAGAACAAAATCTAAAGGACATGTATTGTATGTTTTAACGAGATCTACATTTTTTGTCCAGTTTAGCAGTTAAGCAAAATTCAGCAAAATTCATCTTGATTAAAGGGTTCTTCAGAGGATATTCTCAGAAAATTCAAGCTATACATTTTATTGGGGAGGTAAATATATTTAATATACGGGAGTTTAATGAAAATCCTTAATGCCATTTTTTAGAAATTCAAACTTTTTGAAAAAATGCCCATGTAAAGGGTAGTATGTGGTGGGGGATTTTCTTGCATCCTTGGAAGATACCAAACCTAAATAACAAGTTTGATATTTAATGGTCTTTTCGTTTTTGACCTTTGCTGTACACACACACACACACACACACACACACACACACACACACACACGGCCGCGCCGTGGCCGAGTGGTTAGACCACTCGACTCTCACCTAGACGGCCGGGATTCGATCCCAAGCGACCGCATGTGAGATTTTTGGTGGACAAAGCGGCGCTGGGGCGGGTTTTCTTCGGGTACTCCGGTTTCCCCCGCGATCGCATTCCACCGATGCTCCATCATCATTCATGTATCATCAGTGTCACTGCCTGCGGTGCCATAAGTAGTTAAAGCGGGCATTAAACACTACCAAAAAAAAAAAAAAAAAAAAACACACATACATGCATACATACACTACCGCTCAAAAGTATTTGAACACACCTCCTTTTTAGGATTTAGTGTAAAAATGGAATAAAAAAGCATTAATTTGTAGTCACAACAGGATATTTAATGAAAATCAGCAATACATGTTAGATTTTGCTTTCTTCAAAGTAACCTCCCCTTGCTTTAATTATACCTGCGCAAACTCTGGGCATTCTTTCTTTTAAGTGCGTCAGTGTATCTTCAGAAATATGTTGTGCACATGACTCCCAATACATTTACGTTAGTGGGTTGTTTCTTTCTTACCTCTCTGTCCACATGGTCCCAAAGTAGTTCAATAGGATTGCAGTCAGGACTTTGAGGGGGCCAAACCATGTTCTTCAAGACGTGTGTTTCTTCAACGTATCTTCTACAGAGTATAGATGTATGTTTGGGATCATTGTCCTGCTACAGAATAAACCCCTTGCCAATTAACCACATCCCAGATGGTTTGGCATGGCGTTGGAGAATATTGTGATAGTGCTCCCTCTTCATCATTCCTTCTGTTTTCACAATATCGCGCGTCCTATTGCCACCAAAACAACCCCATCCAGCACCGAACCACCTCCATGCTTGACTGTAGGGGATATGCACTGAGGTGCCATGCGTTCACCTTTTGCACGTCGAACAAACTGGCGACGTTTTGAGCTAAATAGTTCAAACTTAGATTCATCAATAAATAATACCTTTTTCCACTAATCAACAGTCCAGCTTACATGTTGCTTGGTCCATTGTAATATTTTCCGTTTATTCGCAGCTCTCAATTGGGGTTTCTTTGCCGCAAGATGTGCTTCCTGAAGTTGTCTCTTCACTGTATAAACACTCACAGATTCAGCCCTCAACTGGTTCAGTTCTGCTGACAGCATGGATGCTGTTTTTGAAACGATCACGTTAGTTGGTCACTATTAAATGTTTATCCTCACTTTTCGAGGTTACCCTACGCCTCCCCTTTCGTTAACGATCCTTATTGCTATTTGTAGTTACATACCTCTTTACAGTGTAATGGACACTTCCCAAAGATACGTGTTCTTGTATGACAATTTGACGCATGGTGTGGCCTGCTTTATGTAAGCTGACTATTGCAGCACGTTTTTCTGCTGAAAGCTCCCTTCTTTTACCCATTTCAGACTTTTCAACTGCACAATAACAATGTGAACCATTCACCTGCTAATGAAGCACTGAAGTGCTGTAAGCAGCCAATACCTATGTACAGATTCTGTGAACGACATCTAGGGAATCACAGACATACTATGACATCCAAAACAACATTGGGCTAATTGTTCCTATAAGGGACAATAAATGCACATAAATTGACAAAAAAAAAAGGTAGCATAGTAAATTTCAATTATATCTCGATGGATTTCTACCATTTATAATATGACATTGGTTTTGTTTGGCGTTATACACTTGTTAATTGCAGCAAAACAGGCTGTTCAAAAACTTTTGAGCGGTAGTGTACATACATAATACATACATGCATACATACATACATATATACAGACACACAGACACACAAACACAGAGACACACATACCTACATATCTACAATACGTACGAACATACACACATACATACATACATACACACATACATACATGCATGCATATATGCATACACACATGCATACATACATACATACATACATACATACATACATACATACATACATACATACATACATACATACATACATACATACATACACAGTCAGAAACGCACACATGAACCTTTTTCTAAAAATGTTTTTTTTCGGACTCAGAGGACCCCAAAGCATATATTTCCGATGAAATCTCGACTTTTGGGTGGAATAAAATACCTTTTCTATCCACTGTGTACATTGTACATGCGGATTAAGAAAGTAAAAATATTACGTTGTTATACACAGTTTCTTGTATGATATTATCAACTTATGCTATTTTCAAATTATCTAATAGGAACTTTGAAAGTTTGAAATAAATTTGAGTATAAAATAGGCTTCGTTTGTTTTAGTTCATATTCAATAATAAAATAGCAAATAAATTCAACAAATTACATTTTCTTTATCGATTTTAATCAATGTAAACCTTAAACATAGAAATAAAAAAGCTCCCTTACGCTCTTTTATCCTTTCTTAATATATATTACAGTAGCCCAATAGATCGCGCCGTGGGAGATTTGTGGTGGACAAAGCGGCGCAGGGATGGGTTTTCTCCGGGTTCTCCCGTTTCCCCCGTCACATTCCACCGGTGCTCCATCTTCATTCCATGTATCACCAGTTTCATCACCTGCGGTGCCATAGTAGTAAAAGCGGGTGTTAAACACTACCAAAAAAAAGTAACCCACTAAAATTCGTAAACAATAGAGGGTGTTTAATTTTGCACATGAAAACACAAAGGAAATACTACATTTTCTCAGCTATACCCGACTTACTGGAAGGGAAGGTGCAGATTTTTCCAAACAAGTTTCTTGGGAAGAGAAGTTTGTATTCTCTAAATTTGTTTCACAGAAAGCTGCCCGAACAGAATACTTGAAAACCCAGTCCATTGCTAACAGAAATTATTTAAAAAGGAACAGTCATAAATCATACTAAGATAAAAGCATATAAAGCTTTTACCAATATAATATGAAATATGAAACTTCTGATCACATGCATTGAATTCTTCACTCGTGAAAGTAGTTGTTCCGTTGTGATAGCAAGCATGACTGTGTAGTTTCATATTTTGTCTGTCTCTACCTTTAATAACAGGCAGACCATAGTATCAAAGTGTACTTTGAATGTTCTGATGATGGACTGCTCTTACAGTACAGGTATTATGCAATTCATAGAAACGCTGAATATTCTGCGCATCATATGAAGGAGGGGGACCTGTAACCGAGGAATAATGTGCCTCAGGACCATGTTTGTATAACGGTTTTTATTCAACATGAGAGGTGTCAAGATCAATGATACGAATAACCTGTGGTGGCTTTGGTAACATGGATCAAGTCGGTAACATAGCAGGTGGCTAGCGGGAGTAAATACTAATCCAGTTTTGAGCCAAACAGTATGACCCTCCAACAGGGATTGAGCGGACTTATAGCATCCTACAACCATTAGTATGAGAATTTACATTTCTGATCTACTTGGAAGGGCCACGACTCTATCTAAAGGAGCGCGCCTTTAAACCCCATAAATTTCTGGTACGCTATGTATAAATGTTGCTACTAACGGTCATTTTTTGTTACTGTCGTAGCTCTCAGCCAAAAATCTCAATGTAGGTACAATATGAGTGGAGAGGGCACTGTTACAAGCGATTTGCGGATGGTAATTACCCCTAGAATGAAACAATGTATATTTACCTCACGCCAAAGAAAGTATGAGCATTGAGAATGCTATGGAGCATAATCCCATTTCATCTGAAGGCACAAATACCTCAAGCCAAAGAACGTATGACCACTGAGAATGTTATAGAGTGTTATGCTATTCCTCTGAAAGTACAAACACACAATGTAAAATAATCAACAGATGCCCCTCCAGAGGTTGGTACTAACAACCAACTTTCCGCTCACATGTATCCAAAGACACAAATGAATGACATAAGGAATATCCTGAGTTACATCTGGCTTTTCTTATCGAGTCGCCATGATTTGAATTGAGTTGTATTTATAGACGATCTGTAACTGCTGTGGTTCCTAGCGTCTGCTCCTATATTGGGCGTAAAAGACCTCTTAATTTTACTCAGGGATCTCTTTTTAGGACTTGAGGTTACTTTACGTGCCGTAAATCCACGACACGGAACCAACAGCTTTACTTGCCTTCCGAAAGAAGCCATGCTTGAAAAAATCCATCCCGAGCCGAGTTTGAACGCGCGACTTTGGGAGCCAAAGTCTAACACACTACCCCTAGATAAAGGAGGTCGACATCGAATCGCCATATATACAGTATAGGAAAAATGTATCAATACCATTCCTAAAAGGCACAAGTGCAATCAACAGACGAGCCAACGTTTATGCCCATGGTTGGCCACAAGCACCTTTTTGTACAGTATAAAGATGTTTTCATAGCTTGTTTGATATAGCAACTGCCATCATGATCTTCTTGTTCTCGCTAATAACCTTGCGTTGAGCGTCCTTAAACACCATCTTCTTGTTCTCCAAAAGTTGGCTGATAGAGACAATATCCAGTATTCAAGATACTTTTGTCTCTTTTCCTCCATCTCTCCTTTTAGTTTTATGTTTAACAAGTAACATGTCTTAGCGCGGTGGTAGCGCAGCTGATTACCAAGCGGGAGACCTGGGTTCGATCCCCAGGCCCGGCGTGGGGATTTTCCCCCGCTGGGAGACCTGGCCCGGGGTGCACACAGCCTCGTAAGGTCCCTGGGGGGCCAATTGAGGAGCTACTTGATGGAGAAGTAGCGGCTTCAGGTCCTGAGGACCGCATTAACAGGTCGGGGGACTCGAGGCGCTGACCAAGTCTCGCCCTCCAATACTGCACTCCATCCATGACGTCTGTAGTGACGTGACGCAGCGGCCAGGCGGTAGGCCAAGGTTCCCCTTGAGCTGTCGTGCCATGGAGTTATAGTTATAAGTAACATGTCTGGTGTCATTCTGCTCGTACATGAAAGCGTCGTTAGGGTTGAGAGAATTGTTATTGTTACTGTTAGTTACTGTTAGTTTGTCATCATCTCTTGTTTGTTTGTATGTATGTTCCTTGTTTGATAACCCTTGCACCTCTTTTCAGAGAACCCACTATTGGTTGTCTCTAATCCTATTGCTATTGTGTCAGTGTCCGTCCCTGTGATGTGGTCTGCGCTTCTAGTTAGTATACAAATAGATGGAGCTCAGTTCTCCTTTCAGCCGCGAGGCTATTGAATGTTAGAAAATGTCCTCGTTGCAATAATATCGGTACATTTCATGTTACTTCATCCCCATATTGCGAAGGTCAATAGTAAACCAACGCAGGGTAACCTTAGATAACCTCCGATTGTTATCCATGGTCAAGACAAGCGTGGCGGAAAGTATTTCGTGATTAACTTGGACTCCATCCTGCACTTCCCTAATTCCTATTGTATGTATTAGGACTACCTCGGAGTATGCAGGTTATATACTCCTAGGTCTTGTGAAAGGAAGGCATCTCACCTCATTTTATAGTCTAAGAGTACTGGACCTTCCTTTGACATAGCACTCATCGTTATCAACATAGGCCCTGTTTAAATTATGTTAACCAATAGGTAATTCTTATTTTGTTTTTGGGATGCATACACATAGCGTTTGTCTCCACATCAGTAATGTATTAATAAATACGAGATCTCCATCTCCCAATCTTTGGATCTTTCCATCGTTCTGAATATTATTGAAAAATAAGCAACAACTTCCTGTGAATTGTTATAAACATCTCACAGAGTCTAATGTATAAGTGCATGATCTGGCAACTATTATATTAGGACTTGTACAATATCCGCATCATATTATATTCCGCATGGAGATTCATCAGAAGTATAATCTCATATGCTTGAGATTTGAAAATTCTAACAAGACATTTCTTACTTACTCCTGTATCAAAAACGTCTTTCGTAATGGGAAAGGAGGTTTATGCGTGCCTTCAAACGATCCTCCAACAAGCGTTTCTCTGTGCACAGAAAGTAAAGCAGAAAGGGAAAAAATGCGAATTAATGTCACTGAATCCTGACTCTTTAAGCAAAATTGGAAAGTAACAAGGAAGTGCTAGGAAGTTGGCATGGCTTAAGAGAAAGGAAATGCCAATATGAGCTTCTTTAAAGAAAACTTCTTTCTTTCAAGTGCAAGAAAAAAAATTACAGAAAAAGAGTACTGAAAAACTAGAAAAGAAAGGAAATGTTATTTCAAGATAATGGTTTGTAGTAGTTTGTATACCACTTAAAATATTCAACTAATATTAATTCAAATTCCGTCTTTTTGTTAGATTCGTTTAATCCCCTCAATATAATTCAGAAAGAGGAAGAAAAAGTAATTTAGAAGCGAAAGACTATAAAAAAGCCGGAGCTGAAAGAAGCCTATTTGTTTGCCTCCTTTCTGAATCTTAAAATTATTTTGCCTGCGTTTTTGTAGTTTTGAAACTTTCATGAAAACAGGTTTTGCAGGTGTTACTTTGCATATGCATGTAGTATTACTGTTCCTCTTTAAGGTACAGATTAGGTGTAACTGACTTCGTGAATGTTTCTTCCAAAATCTGAGTTCAAGCTTCAGGTATACGAGTACAAACATACTTTGGCTATTCTTTAATGTACTCCTTAAATACATATATTGATAATTTAAATATATTAGAATGCGATCATCCACTGTTTTTCTCGCATTTCTGCTGTTTGACTTTATGTGTACAAAGATTGAGATATTTGATTATTTAGCAATAAAAACGATAAAGTCAATGTCAAACTAGAATTACTCGGCTATAGAGCTGAATGGGTCGTCCTTGTAGTCCTCAAAAAAAAAGTGTATAATGTTTGCAAACAATGTAGTCAGTAGCGGCTCGTAACCAATTTTGACCCATGTTATTTGGAACATTAACCTTTTGAGTTTTAAAGCTCTCAGTGTAATAACCTGTGAATTTAAAAATAATGTGTTCCATTCACCTGACTTTATCTAGCTAAAAAACCTTCCTTACAAAAGAGTATTCTTTCATCTACGTGGTGTTAATATTAGCAGAATTGGTCTTATACTTACTTCCTTGTAAGTTGAAGGAAAATAATGGAATATACTAGGCTAAACCGATAGTTAAATTCTTTTAAAAGATATCGCTATGTGAAACAATTGAAATTCGATTGTCTTTTGCATTCCGGAGAAACAGATTAAACGTAAGTTGACTTACCACTTGGGAAAGGTTTAAGTTTAAACCAATTATAAGGAATACCTGGAAACGGTTAATTCTCTTAAAAAAAAAAAAAAAAAAGAGCATATGTGTGTCTTAATGAACCGGTCCCCATGGCCGCGCTCGTCAAGGTGGTGCTTCGTAGCGCTGGGGATCGTGGGTTCGAGTCCCGCCTTGGGCATGGGTGTTATATGTTTGTGTATATGGGTGTGTGTTGTAAAAGTAAGAAAATAGTAACAATACGGTAAAACAAGGTAAAAAAAAAAAGAAAAAGGTAAATAAAAGTAGGGTATACAGTGCCGGAGTCCTGATCAGACTGCGGTACTGTATTTTTCAAAAAAAGATGAGATCTACATTTCAGTGTATTAAGTATTTGTCCATCTCTTGCAGTTTACGAGTTATATAGAAGTACTCCATAATGAAGAGGTCTTCAGAGATTTTTCACAGAAAATTCATCATATATATTTCGTCTGTTATGAAAATATGTCCAACATATGCCATTATAATAAAAATTGTTAGAGCGGTTTTTGAGAAAATCAAAATTTTCTAAAAACGCTCCATGTAAAGTGTCACGTCCTTGAAAGATACAGAACTTAAATACCAAGTTCATGACGAGGATCGGCTGATAAGTCCTGGGCCTCACACAGATATGGCGCCACTAGCTCTGTTAGACGGTAGCATCGTATAGTTTAACTCTAGACTAGTTTGTATCAGGTTACAGGTCAATAGCTTGTTTAGTTTTCAAATGACAGCATATTAAACAAGACAACTTTAGAGTTTTCACGAAAATGGAGGATTTGGAAAAACGAGCAGTGATTGAATACGTCCATTTGAAAGACTTAACGCCCAAAGGAATCAAGGAGGAAATGAACAGTACATTGAAAGACTCTGTCCCTTCATATTCAATGATTAAAAGGTGGGTTGCGGAGTTTAAAATGCTATGTACGTGCACTAGCGATGAGCCTCGCTCTGGACGCACTATAGAAGTGACAACTCCAGAGATCAATGAAATAAGTCATCGTTTAGTACTGGAAGACCACAGATTAAAGTTGTTTGAGATAGCAGAGCCTGTAAACATATCAAAATAACGTGCAGGCAATATTTTAATAATGTTTTGGACTTTCACAAGGTCTGTGCAAGATGAGTGCCGCGTTTGTTGACACCTGATCAAAAGTTGCAAAGAAAAACTGTTAAGAATGTGGAGCTCTACCGTAAAATTTCCGATGAATTTTTGAGACGGCTTTTTACCAAGGATGAAACTTGGATACATCACTACGCTCCAGAAAGTAAATCATTGTCAAAACAGTGGATTGCGACAGGTTAACCAACTCCAAAAAAGGCAAAGTCAATTTTGTCAGCTAACAAGGTTATGGCGAGTGTTTTCTGTGATTCATAGGGAATTGTTTTTATTGATTACTTGGAAAAGTATAAAAGTATTACTGGTAACTATTACCCAAGGTTACAACAACGTTTGAGTGATGAAGTGGAAAAAAAAAGACCTCATTTGACACAAAAAAGTGTTGTTTCATCACGACAATGCTCCGGCCCATCGTTCATTATTTGCATTGGGAAAAATGTGCGAATCAACTTGAACATTGCTTGAACATCCATTCTATTCACTAGATTTAGCACCCAGTGACCTGTTCCCAAACCTCAAAAAAGTTCTTGGAGGGCAAAGATTTCGCAGCAACGAGGAGATCATTGATGCGGTTAACAGCTATTTTGAGGACCTTGATAAATCGCACTACTGAGATGGTTTAATTAAATTATAACACTGACATAAGAAATGTATTAGCCTTTTTGAAGACTATATTGAGAAATAAAGCAAAAACAAAATTTTTAAAATGCTGTTTTCATTGAGAGGCCCGAGACTTATCAGGACCCTAGTATTTAATCGACTTTTCGTTTTTTAACCATGCTGCCCACAGAATCGCACAAACACACCTTTTTTCTAAAAAGGCCTTTTTTGCATTCAGGGATTTCAAAATATGCATTTCCGGTTGAATCTCGGTATCGAATTTTAGGTGTAATGCAATGTTTTCTCCATCTCATATGTACATTTTATATACGTGCTAGATAAAACGAGATCTATATTTTTTTTTTGTATTAAGTTTTTGTCTATCTCTTGCGGTTTAACGTTATGCAAAATTCTGCAAAATTCATCCAGAATAAAGAATTATTCAGTGGTTATTCCAGAAAATTCAAAACATACATTTTATTTTTTATGTAAAAATCTTTAATATACGATATTTTAATCAAAATAGTTAGCGTAATTTTTGTGAAAAACTCAATCTTCAAAACATTTTTCATATAAAGCGTAGTCTGTAGGGGGGAGATTTCTCTGAAAAGCTTCGCGTCAGATCCTTGGAAGATATTAAACTTAAATATGTATTTTGGTATTTAGCAGTTCTTCCGCTTTTGAGCTATCCTGTCCACACACAGAGACACATATGGACGCTTTTCTAAAAATGCTTTTTTCGGACTCAGAGGACCTCAAAATATAGATTTATTGTGAAATATCGACATCACATTTTTGGTGGAATACAATACCTATGTGCATTTATGTGCATACGTGCTAGAGAAAGTAGTAAAAATAAGGATAATGATGATGATGATGATGATAATGACAAAACTAAGCATTTTTGCAAAGTTTACTGAAACAACTTTAAGATTACAGCGCAGTATAACATTTCTTCTTTAAAGTCAATTTCCCATGTTAATCGAACTCTTGTCAAGATCCGACGCAATTCTACTTTACGTACCACGATCAATCATATCTTCCGCCTTTATACCATTCACCTATATACTCGTAGGAACTGCCAATATATTTTCAGAACCGGAAGCAGGATGAATCTGTAACATCTTGGTTTTACGATGGATACAAATATTGAACAAAGAATCTGTTTCAAATTTTGCATTACAAATGGTATTTCGTGTGCCGAAGCGCTGAAAATGTTACAGAGGGCTTACGGTGAATCGACTTTATCAAAAACACGTGCATATGAGTGGTAAAGTACATTCAAAAGTGGTCGAGATGTGGTGGAAGATTTGCCTCGCTCTGGTCGGCCATCAACGGTTTCAGCTAAACTGAACATCGCTAAAGTGAAGAAAATGGTATCTGAAAATCGTCATTTAGGTTTGAGAGAGATTGCCGCTGAATTTCTGTCTCACGAATCGATTCGTGCCATTTTAAACGATTGTTTGGGCATAACACTCGTTGCAGCTCGGTTAGTTCCGAAAGACTTGAATTGTCTACAAAAACTCAATCGCGTAAAGATTGCTGAAGATATGCTAGAACGAGCCAGTTCCGACCCCACATTTATGAAACGCATTGTAACTGGTGATGAAACGTGGGTTTATGAGTTTGACACTCAAACCAGTCGACAAGCTTCCGAATGGCGCCTTCCAACAAAACCGAAACATAAAAGGGCACGTCAAACTCGATCAAAACTGCAGTTCATGTTGACAGTTTTTTTCCATTATCGCGATGTCGTGGACTCAAGAATTCTTGCCAGGTCAGATGGTAAACAAAGACTATTATCTCAGCGCTATGCGGCGTTTGAGAGAACAAATGCGACGAAAAAGGCCAGATTTGTGGAACGACAGCTCATGGATTCTGCACCACGATAACGCACCAGCTCCCAAGGCTATTATTGTGAATGAATTTCTGGCCAAAAACTCAACAAATTTCATCGAACAACCACCGTATTCAACTGATCTGGCTCCTGCTGATTTCTTTCTCTTTCAAAAACTCAAGTTACCACTTCGAGGCACCGTTTTCAGTCGATAGAAGACAAAAGAAAATTCGCGGGACATCGGATCCTAAAAGTGCCTACAAAAATGTTTTATGATTGGAATATTCGTTGGCATAAATGTGTAATTTCAGAAAGGGCCTACTTTGAAGGCAATAAAATAAAATTGGATGAATAATTCATTTTTGTGTTTTACTGGCAAATTCCCGGAACTTTCTTGACACAGTAGTATCAAATTGGAACTGTCACATTTATTTCCTGTCACTTCTAAATCCAAAGAACTACTCCATGAGCTAAATCACTAAAATGGAGCTTACTTAAATAATTAACTCATCCATCACCATGTCTAAAGTGATTTTCCCCAGCAGAGTAAACAGTTCACGCTTCCTTGCTATCGCGGAAGTGACGACACTAAGCACGCTAGAATATCCATGCTTGATGATTAACACGGCATGCAATGAAGTTCCGCCCGAGTTTTAATCACGTCTACGGATTTAGATGCGTTCCTTTAGACGGTTGCAATTATGCTCGGAAGTCGGGAAAGACTTGATGAAACCTCCTGGAAAGGCATCTCGTGGACGCAGATCCGTGGAAGGAGACTCGACAACAGCTTATTTTTAGTTCTTTGTGATCCACCGTTGTAGTATGTTATTGTCCACGAGCTTTAAGCTTGTCATTCGTTATTAGAAAAAGAGGGAAATACTAATCATCACTTTCTTTCTACGTCGTCCCTCTTCTATGGCGAATCAGGCATGGCAGAGATGCCAGTGACGGGTGATCCTTCTTCATCTGTCTGTTCTTCCACTTCGCCTTCAAGAGTTGCAACACAACTGATGCCTTTTTACCCTCATATCACGTAATTAATTAGGGAACCTAATAAAGTTTTAAAATTAACTAGCCTAAAGGAACCCAAGGTGTTTTCCACAGCCGCGTTAGACAAGAACAGTAGACAAATGTCCAACTTAAAGCTCGCAGACTGTAAGACTGTGGTTGCTACGGTTTAAAGTCACAGAAATAAAAATTAAAAAAGAATATGATGACTTTCTTCACTCACTCTCCTATAAGCTACCCTTCAGTTTAGTTTGCTTCGTACTTCTTGTTCATTTGATAAGCTTTCATTGCGTATATACACATTCGCTTTAAGTATAAGAAGGATGCAATAAGCTAATGCAATAGTCAGTTTTTTTTTAAAATATGATAATGACATTTCATTCTCTTTCCATAAACAACGAGAAGAAAAAGTCTTTCATTTCAGTGACCTTAGCAACTCAGTGTACAGTTGCTGCACACTATTCTTATGAAACTTTACTTTCCTATTTACTTCAACTTTAAGCTGATGAAATCGTTGCAGAAGTAGTTTAATTGCATATTACAATGTAGGTACAAGGGACTACAGAGAACCGAAGCGATAGTAAGAAATTCAACATCGCGTTGTTAATGCCAGCCTTCAAATTTCATACTCTGTCCACGACATCGCAAGTAACAGCCGAATAGCGAGAGCATATTTAAAAATGGTAAAATATTGCAATTCCCAAACCAAATAATTAATTTAAAAATAATATCACGGAAGGGGTTTATGCTATGAAAAAGATATTTAAATAAATCGTGTTTTAAAGAGACATACGTGTTTTGTGAAAACGTTTTTGTGTATATGCTTTTTTCTGTACAGGATGCTTCGGAACGACACCGAACCAAGATGTAGACGTTGCTTCTGAGATTCTACGTGGTACGAAAATATAGCTTTCAACGCCAACAGAAGTGCATCAACAATACTGACTCATAGTCAACGTAGATTAGACGCTAGGAACAAAGTCGCGCGCTTGACCCCGCTTCTGGAAGTAACACAGCTTGAGAAGCTCAGGGTCGCGTGCTTTTCCAGTATTGTCGTAAACATACCGATATGATGCAAACCACTTAAAGAAACTTTACCTTTAGTTATTCTAACATACAATCTCATCATAACAATGAATGAAAGGAAGTAACTGCAAAAAATCTAATGTGTTCCATTCTCATGACTTTCTCTACATCTCTATGTTATATTATTTTAAAAAAAACTTATTCTTCTATCTACTTCATGCTAATCGAGATAAATATTACCTAAATGGGTTTATTACTTTTATTAATTAAAGATAGAAACCAAACTGCTTACGCCGGTTTAAGGATCCTTTATTAATATTTTTCTTTCCAATTAAAAGGTTAAATTCTTAGTAGAGTTTATTAAACAAACTTTACATAATTTAAACTATTTATTAACTTAAATAACCTACACTTCCTTGAAAGTAGAAAGGAAAATATGCAAGCACACTAGGCTAAAGTGATAGTCAAATATTTAAAAACTAGTTGCTATGTGACTAAAATATTCTTTGCATAGCCAGGACTTGGCAAATTCCCGTATGAGAAAAGTTTAAGTATTTTAAAACTGAAAGTAATAAAAAGTAACATCTCGTGAACCTCAAACATAAAATGTATATGACAAAGTGTGTGTTTTAACGAGATTTGCATTTTTGTCTATTAAGTTTCTGTCTATCTCTTACGGTCTAACAGTGGCACAAAAGTCATTCAGAATGAATGTCTTCAGAGGCTATTATAGGAAAATTCAAGGTATACACTTTGTCATGTAAATATCTTTAATACACAGCATTTTAATCAAAATAGCTATAGCATTTTTTGCGAAAATTAAAATGTTCGAAGCTTTTCCATGTAAAGGTAGTTTGGGGTGAGGAGATTTTCCTCAAGTTTGGTATTTTACCGACTTCGTTTTTGAGTTATCGTGTTGAGGGATACACACACATATAGACATGTTTCTAAAAATGCTTTTTAAGGGACCTTAAAACGGTATTCCTTCCCTACCTATGTATTATGTACTAAGTAGAGAAAATAAAAATAAGCTGGGATAGATACATCGCTAATACAATGTTTAGAGTCAATAAAACGTCATAAATTCAACAGAGGCAAGAATAGCTTCAGAATACTACCAAAGGTATATAGATAAAGTTAATAAAAATGTACGTTTTAAACTGAAATAAAAAGTTTAAAATTACTGTCCTTAATACTAATTGAAACCTTTGTAGAATTAACAGCAAGTTATGATTTCAATAAGTTGAGCGTTTGATATTTACAGAACCTTTTATTTTCGACATTTGCTCATTTTTTCTAAAACTATTTTTATTTAGGGTGCCTCAATACATGTATTTCCAGTAAAACCTCGATACTGAATCGTGTTAAAAATGCTTGCTCTATATACTTTTGTCTTACTATATATATATATATGTTTGTTCTACAAGTTTATTGTCTTAACGTACTCTCTAATTTTGCGAGCTATAAATAACTGGAAGAGAAAATAATATTGACGATTATCAAGGCAACGGTTGTTGCCACTTAATCACAAAATAGTCTCTACTGTTGCAGAATAATTTACTTCTGATTTTGGCATTGTTTACATAGCGGTCTAGGGCTCGGTTTTTTTACTTCCAAAAAATTCCTGTGCACAGAATACCTCGAATAGTGGACAGCATTCATAACATGCCGCAACATGCGTGGATGAAGTCGATTGCAAGCAGAAGAAGAAAAGTATTCGGATTCCTGAGTAGGTACATCGTGCTCATGTTTTTGCACCTATTATTTGAACGCAGCTAAATCTTATTTTAATGGTGTACCAAAAGAATGTGAAGCTTCATCCAACTACGTCCCGGGACGCCGATGCAGATTTTCCTCTGTGCATGACATATGGACACGATAACGGAAAAGAATGAGAGGCGTCTAAAATGATCTTGGGAAGGAATTCAGGTGACCTTCAAATCTCATTTTCTCTCTCTCTATCATCGTTCGTTCACTTCCTCCTCTTAAACCCTTTGTTAATGTCTGCAAGTCATGTGTATCCTACCAAATTCTCGTAGGCGTAGCACCATAAATTTACAACACATACCGTTGCTTCATTCTTGTTTTATGAACGTGTTTTCAATTGTTCCTTTAGTACTGCAATTTATGAATAGAGTCGACTTGTTTTCGCTTGGTGTGTTTTAAGATTTGCATAAACTCACCAGCAGAAGAATAGATAAAAAGTAATGACCCGCCAACGTTAAATCTGCTAACTATATAACTCTTACTTACATCTATTTAAAAATCAAACTGAACTTCGATGCAAATCTACATCAGAAGATGTAATTCATTCATAAGCAATTCCAAGTATTGGAGTAAAAGCTGACGCTACTCCAGGATGATCACTTAATATTCCTGACCTACATATTTACTTGAATAGGTAGAGTCAGACTGAAAAGTTCAATGTCATAGCCGTTGTTCAATAGCCGGTTGCTCTACCACTAAGCTACCATGGCAACATGCCTGCATAGCATTGAGTTTCTCGACTGACTCGCATGTTTCCCGGTAAACCACAGGGTGACCTCAAATTATTTTGAGATTACAACCCCATTGGCGACCTACAATGTTGTATGAATGAATAAGTGTATTTATTCACATAGCAATATCATACATAGAATTTCAACAATTGCACGGGTCCACTGACCGTACGTGCTTTTACAATACACATTACAAACAATATTAAAACAACAACAACAACAACAAAGAATTAAAAGAATAAACACAACAACAAAAAAAGATACAGGTAATTCACAGTCAAAAGCGATATTAAAACAACAATAAAGAATTAAGAGTAAACCCGAAACTAAAAATACAAAGATATTCAAATATAGCAATTTAAATTTACAGCACAGAGTACACCTTCATAAATGCACCCTCTTATAATAGATAATTACACTTAAAAGAAAGATATACACATAATATATACACAATGTAAAAAACCATAGCACAACAGTGACCTAAGTATGACATAATATATATGTATGTAGAACATTGTAGTCACTTTTGTTTAGTTGATCTTATTCTCCCCCCCCCATCTCTATTGGCAGCCTCCTCAGATCTCAGCTGTCTTGCCTTAAGTATAAATTTACCTAGCCCATCCATGTCTTCCATGCCTGCCAGTAGCGTCCAACATGCTTCTAGCCCTACATTTGCGGTGGTAAAGAATCACGGTAAATATTTTTCCCGCCATTCCTCCGCACCCCTACATCTTGCCAAGATGTGAGTCCACGACTCTTCCTCCTCGCAAATGGGACAGATTCTCGTACCATTCTCGTCAGAAATGTTCGTGCTCCTTCACGCTCCTAGTCTAATCCACGCGAGCCCCTCTCTAATGAGTTTGGTACCTGTTTTGATGTATTGCTCCATACCCCACTCCGATTTCAGCCCAGACTGTACTTCTAATGACACCTTCTCTGTGCATTGCGCAATTATTTGCTGTCTGTCAATATCACAGAGGCGATTCTTAATTTTTCTCCAAATTAAACGCCTGTTTGCCTGCCCCGTACAATGTTGTAAGTACTTTAAATCCCAAGATTCATAGTATAGCCAACTATTATGGTCAATTGGTTCCCGGCTATGGCATTGAATTTTTCAGGCTGAGTCCTACACACAGCTTGTGTGAAAAAAAAAAAAATTAAATCAATACTTATTTACTTGTTTGTTTACTGAAGACAGCACCAGCTATTTTATCCAAACCCTTTTGAATTTGAAATGGGCTAACTGATGTAAAGTATCATCCTTCTGTTTTAAAGATGACCAACTAGCGAGGACCACTACATTTTACTTTTTTCTAGCACGTATGTACATACAATGTACATAGTAGCTTAATTCCACCCAAAAAATTCGAGATTTCACCGGGAAAAAGTTTAGAAAAGGTCCTTGTGTGTCTGTGGATAGCACAGCTCAAAAATGAAAAGACCGTTAAACACCAAACGTAGTAGTTATGTTTCTATCTTCCAAGGATGCGACTCAAAGATCTTCAAGAAAAGCCCCCCACCACAAGCTACCCTTTACATGGGACAATTTTTGAAAGTTTTGTTTTGCTCAAAAATGATTCTAACGATTTACTTACTAACAAAAAATGTAGATCTAATTAAAACACATGATATATGTCATAAACGTTTTTCTTGTAGAGCTGAACCGTTTTCAAGAATCCTTGTTGTTGATTTCAATTTTAAGCTACCTAACCTTTCTCAAACGGGACCATTAAAAGCGAACCGAATCTCAATTGTTTCACACAGTGACCATCTTTTAAAATATTTTACTATATCATTAGCCTAGTGTGTTTCCTTAATTCCCTTCTACTTACAAGGAAGCAAGTAATAGCACCACTTCTAATGTTTAGCATGATGTAGATAGAAGAATAATCTTTTGTAAGAATGGTGTGTATATGGATTAGCTAGAGAAATTTGTGTGAATAGAACACATCAGATTTTTACTTTCTCTACACGTACTATGTACATAGTGTATAGAGAGGTATTGTAATGCACCCAAATATGCGATACCGAGATTTCACCGGAAATACATGTTTTAAGACCCCTAAATCCAAAAAAAAGCATTTTTAGAAAAATGTCCGCATGTGTGTGTCGTTTGTCTGTATGTCTGTCTGTGTGTCTATGGGCAGCATAGATCAAAACGAAAAGTCCGTTAAAAGCCAAACTTGGTATTTAGGTTTGATATCTTCCAAGGATGCGACACGAAGAATTTAAAGAAAATCCTCCCACCCCAACTACATTTTACATGGAACTTTCTTCGAAAATTTTGATGTTCTGAAAAATGGCTCTAACGATTTTGATCAAAATATCGTTTATTAAAGATATTTACCTGACAAATAAAATGTATATCTTGCATTTTCTGGGAATAGCCTCTGAAGACTACTTTATTATGGATGAATTTTACGGAATTTTGTATACCTGCTAAACCGTAAGAGATGGACAAAAACTTACTACATAAAAATGTAGAGCACATTAAAACACACAGTTTATGATATATATATATATATATATATATATATATTTTTCCTTTCGTGGAGTTCATCGTTTTTGAGATATTTCTTGTTATTAGTTTCAGCTTTGAAAAACTTATACTTTTCTCATACAGGAATTTGTCAACTCCTGTCCATATAAACAAAGTAACTTCAATCACATAGCAACAAGATTTTTACTAATATGTACTTTAATCTATGGTACTCCCTTATTTCGCTTCTACTTACAAGGAAGCAAGTAATAAGACTATTTCTGCTATTTTTTTCTCGATTATCATGAGGTAAATAGAAGCATAAGGGTTTTAATTCTATTTTTTCAGGGATGTTGAGATTGTCAAGTGAATAGTACACATCTGATTTTTTTCCAAGCACTACTTATTTTAACTTTATTTTTTGCATAAATTATGGTATAAATTCATCCCCCAGTGCACAATACCCGGCACAGAGCCCAACGAGGGGGATATAGCGGGATTGCCGTCCCACTCACCCTGGAGTTCGGTATAATATCTATTCCTACCCGATTGACTAGGGGGTGGGTTAGCCTCTAGCCTCCTTTAGCGAAGCAGAAACCAAAGCGGTGTATTAGGTAGCGCACCCTCCCTGGTCACTGAAAATACTCTGATACGCAACCCACCGCCAACCAGGACATCCCCACACGGGTCTCCACGCACGGCCTACACGTGGGTGAGCGTTTTAACTGACTGACTCCCTCATACTCAGAGGAACCCACACGAAGGAGTCAGGGTTGATTTGGGACCCCGGGTGCGTCAAACCGGCACCTACCGTAATAGGTCCCTTAGGGGACATATTAGGAAAAGTTCTGTAGACATGTATATGTAAACAGAATAATTAAACATTTATCTTTCGATATTACATGTTTTTTTTTTTCCTCTCTACTCTTTTACAAACCATTCCTAAAAGAAGTTTATTCTTCTATGTACTTCATGCTCTTTTCTTCAACTTCCCTAGTCTATCACTATCGTGGTGTTAGGGGAATACTTTGGATCCATTTCCTGAACTCAATCCTATCCTCTGCCAAACAATTAAACTGATCCCAAGTCTTTCCTCTATTTGCTACCATTTTTTGATCCCTTCTTCCCAGCTTATCCCTCGTCTTCCTATCGGATTTCTTCCCAATGGTCTTGCTCTCATAATTTGATTATCTCCCGGTCTATTACCATTCTTTTTACATGCCCAAACCATGTAAGTTACTATCTTCAATTCTATTGCTTAGAGATCGACTTTTAGTTCCTCTCTTATCCGTTCATTCCTAACCCTATCTCGCCGTGTCTTTCTTGCTATTCTTCTAAGCTTTTTACTTTATGATAAACAAAGATAAGCGTTTGCAGAAACTTGCTTGTTGCATATTCCCTTAAAGATACAACGGGGTTACGGGGAAACAGTAGGCTTTATGAGGTCATGTTTTAGAAATAGGTCTCTATGTAATAGCCTTGATATTCCGTTTTCTTTCCGAGGCCAGGAGAGAAAAAAAGACAATAACGACTACCATAGTAATACCCTTCACTATTTGAGAAGAGTATAAGTATTTGAATATCTCGGAAACAGCTCAAAAAAACTTACATAAATTGTGTACTTTAGCAAGATCTACATTTTTGTGAACCAATACAGTGTCTATCTCTTCCATGCATTTAGTAGTCATGAAAAAGTATTTCGCAATTAAGAGGAATTTACAGGCTATTCGTTCACAAATAATTCAAGACACAAATATGTTGTCATGAATAACGAGAGTGCATCGAAGAGTAACGCTCAGTAATCTTTTTCTTTGGTATTGCGGCTGGAATGCTGCAATTTCACACAGATATAGCTTGAAGATATCACTAGAAAGTATTTTTGTCTCATGTGCCGCTCTAGCGAGAGAAGCGTGAACTACGTAACAAGGATGGCGCGCATGCTACTGTCGTCCACATGTGAAGAGCAGAAAGGTGTGATTCAATATTTGTGTTCGAAAGGGCATAAACCGAGTAAAATTCACAGTGACATGCGTGACCTGTATGGGGATCATTTTATGGATGTAGTAATGTCTCCAGGTGTGTGCATTCTTCCAAGAGGGCCGTGTGAAGGGAGGTCGGTAACCCCGCAGAATCTCAGAGGCATTGAGGTAGCAATTTTGAACAACCGGCGCATGCAACTGCTAACCTTATCGTAACAATTCAACATTATGGTGCAGTGTATGATATTGTTCATGACACGTTAAAATTTCATAAAGTTTAATGCTCACTGGGTGCCTAAGAACTTGACAGACCACCACAAGGGCCAGCGAATGATGACAAGCTTGGGTTACTTAACGCGGTACACCGCAGAAGGGCATGACTTTCTAAAAGAATCGCCAACTGTGATGAGTCGTGGGCATACCACTACTCGCCCGAAACAAAGCCCGCAAGTATGGAGAGGAAACTTGCTGGTCCCCCAGTAAACTAAATAATCACAGTGACTCACTCTGCTAGGAAAGTGCTCGTGACAATGTTCTGGGATACGCATGGTGCTTTATTGGTGGACTTTGCTGAACACGGGACCAATGTAGATACTGCAGCCTATATTAAAAAGGTTGTGAAGCTGCGTCATGCCCCTCGTGACAAATATCACAACACTAATGCTGACACAAATTATTGTTAAACAGCTAATTTGTATATGTACTTCATGCTAGTGAGTAAAAAAAAAAATAGCAGAAATGGTTTTGTTACTTCCTTCCTTATAAGCAGAAGAGAAATAAGGGAGTACACTAGCCTAAAGCGATAGTCAAATCTTCAAAGGTGGTTATCATGTGGTTGAAATCCATTTCTTTCTATGGCCAGGAGTTTACAAATTCTCGAATTAAGTATTTTAAACTGAAACCAACAACAAATGATATCTCGGAAATGGCCAACTCCACGAAAAAGATGTGTGTGTTAAATTGTGATTTGCATTTTCGTGTAGTAGGTAAGTTTTTGTCTATTTCTTACCGTTTGCTAGTTATGCAAAATTCCGCAAAATTCATCAAGAATAAAGAGGTATTTAATGCTATCTCCAAAAAAATTATATACATTTCATTTCTCATGTAATTATCTATAATAAACTATATTTTAATCAACATCATTAGAGACATTTTTGAGAAACTAAAATTTTTCGAATGTTTTCCATATAAAGAATAGGAGGATTTTCCTCAAAATATTCGTATCGCATCCTTAGGAGTTTGGTAATTTAACGATTCTTCGTTTTTGAACTATCGTGTTGGCATACATGAGAACACACACAGAGCTATTTTTTTGTATACGCGTATTAAAACGCGTATTTCCAGTGAAATATGGATATTAAATTTTTGGGTGGAATTCAATACCATCTCCACCTACATTTACTATGCAGAGGAAGTAAAAAGCATTTTTAGAAAAAGATCAATGCGTGCATGTGCCTGTGAACACGGTAATTCAACAATGAAAAGTCGACTTAATACCAAACTTGACATTTAATTTCAGCGTCTTCCAAGGATGCGACACGAAGCTTTTCGGAATAAATTTCCCATCACAAGCCACTCTTTACATGGAAGATTTTTCTAAATGTTGAATTTTTTTCAAAAATGACCAACGATTTTGATTAAAACACCACATATTAAAAATATTTTCATGGAAGTAAAATATATATTCTGAATTTCTTGTCCTCTTCATTTTGAATTACTTTTTGCATAACTGATAAAGCATAAAAATAAACAAAAATCTCCGGCACAAAACTTTTTGATCTCGTAAAAAAACATAATTTATATCATATACATTCTCTTAACGTTAATGATTTTCAAGATATTTCTTGTTGTTTATTTAACTTTTGAAACACTTATAATTTTCTGAAATGGGAAGCTGTCATTCATTTCATATCTATTTTGTTTACTCCTAGCCATGCAATAAGAACCTAATTTCAATAACATCACATAGCGACAGCTTTTAAAATATTTATCTACCGCTTTTAACCAGTGTATTTCCTTATTCACCTTCTACTTACAAGAAAATAAGTAATAAGATAATTTCTGGTAATGTTTATCTCGATTAGCAAGAAGTAGATAGAAGAATAAGCTTTTGAAAGAATATTTTGTTTGCAGGTCCTGTAAGTCATGTGAGTGGAATCAAATGTGTACATTATATTAGTTTTATTCTCGATTAACATGAAATAGATATCGAATTAAACTTTTACTATAATAATTTCGTAGAAGGGTAAGTAGAAAAAGGTATATGAATGCAGCACAACAGATTTATTTTGTCATTTATTTTCTGCCTGCTATCTGGCCTCACTCGCTGCACCGTTGATTATACCAGTATGTGCAACCCAACAAACTGCAATTGCTTTCTTGTTGATGCAATACTCCATATCACTTCTGCAGTTAACGTGATAGAATGCTTAACGTTTAAGGGTGCGGTTTCTGTACTTGTTTTTCTACTATAGCTCTGCAATAAATACAAACTGTAAGAGACTAGCGTGGAAAAATACTGCAGCAGAACTTTCTAAACAACGTCTGTGCAACAAAGTGACAATCATGTTGCTGCCATGTTATCTGCATTAACAAGTCACAAGTCATTCAACTTTTACCGTCTCATGTTCCTTTGTTATTATCATAGGCAAGAGCTTTTCTTTATTTATTTATTTTTAGCGATAGCTGAGAAAGTTCTTCAGTTACAAAACAAATTGTTGTATTCATTTAGCATAATTTTAAAATGGCGTATGGGGTTTTATTGTTCGTCTCCTTGGCGCGGTGGTAGTGCAGCTGCTTACCAAGCGGGAGACCCGAGTTCGATTCCCGCTACCGGCGTGGAGATTTTTCCCCCGCTGGGAGACCTGGCCCAGGGTGCACACAGCCTCGTGAGGTCCCTGGGGGGCCAATTGAGGAGCTACTTGATGGAGAAGTAGCGGCTCCAGGTCATGAGGACCGCATTAACCGGCCGGGGTTCGAGGCGCTGACCACGTCTCACCCTCCAATACTGCACCCCATCCATGACGTCTGTCATGGACCGAGATGGGGGACGCAGCGGCTGGGTGGTAGGCCAAGGTTCCTTGTGAGCTGTCATGACATGGAGTTATTATTATGGGGTTTTATTTATTTATTTTTTGTGCAAATTTTTTAGAATATTTCTTATTTCAGGAATAATATTTTTAGTGATAATATTTTTATCGATAACTGAGAAATAACTAAGTTTTGTTTTGATAGAAAAATATGCATTTATTTTAAGTTCCAAAAGTGAAACCTTAATATTTGCATCTTCATACTAAGATGCTAGCAGTTGTGAAACAGTTTTTAGAATTTCAGGTTAGCAAATACAATATTTTATAAGATACTAGTATTCAGTATAAGACAATTTAAAAAGTTGCTGTTATATTACTTTGTCGTCTAAAACGGACTCCTGTAAGACAAAATAAAGTGATCACTTAAAAGCTTTAAATCATTTGAGCATATTGGTGATTTAAATAACGCAATGGCAGTGCATTTAAAATAGTATTGTTTCTTTGTTACAAAGAATTTGTGCCATTTTGAACAGCTAAGCCGTGGTCCTAACGGCGACAATTTACATCACTCTTTCCATTGAAAGCAAAAGACGGGTCTTGCTATGTTTTCTGTGAAAAGTCTATTCATTTGGTATGGCTAGCGATATCAGATACTGAGAGCGAGAGATTTTTTTCTCTTCTTATAAATTAGTTGTAACAACACAACTATAAAAAATCTTATGTGTTCCATTCACATTACTTTCTCTACATCTCTGCAACAAATTATTGTTAAAAAGCTTATGCTTTTATTTACTTCATACTAACAAATAAAAAATAGCAGAAATAGTCTTATCACTTGCTTCCTTGTAAGTAGAAGGGAAATAAGAGAGTACTATAGGCTAAAGTGATGGTCAAAAGCTTGTTTCTATGTGACTGATGTACCTTTGTTTGCATGGACAGAAGTTGAGAAATTCCTGTATGAGAAAAGTATGCTTTTCAAAGCTGAAACCAAAAACAAGGAATATGTCAAAAACGATCAACTCCACGAAAAAATGTATATGACATAAATTGTGTATTTTAATGTGCTCTACATTTTTTGTGTTTTAAGTTTTTGTCCATCTCTTACTGTTTAGCAGTTATGTAAAATTCCGTAAAATTCATCCAGAATAAACTAGTCTTCAGAGGCTATTCCCAGAAAATTCAAGATATATATTTTAGTTGTCAGGTAAATATCTTTAATATATGAAAATTTAATCAAAATCGTTAGAGCTATTTTTGAGAAAATCAAAAGTTTCGAAAAAAGTTCCATGTAAACGATAATTGGGGGTGGGTTTCTTGAAAATCTTCGTGTCACATCCTTGGAAGATACCAAACTTAAATATCAAGTTTGGTATTTAACGGTCTTTCTATTTTTGAGCTATGCTGTCCACAGATACACACACAGACACACACGGACCTTTTTGTAAAAGGGCCTTTTTTTTGGATTCAGGGGGACCCAAAACATGTATTTCCGGTGAAATTTCGGTATCGAATGTTTGGGTAGAATGCAATACCTTCTCTATACACTATGTGCATAGTACGTGTAGAGAAAGTAAAACGAATGTCACAACTTACGATGTATATGTTGCAGTGATGTCTCATATGTAATATTTCATTCTATTCATGATATTGATTTGAAATAAAATGTTTTGAATTTGGAAATAAGGTGTTTTAACATTTACCTTAGTTATCTGTTTATTTTCATTTCAGCCATGTCACTCATTAGTTCTGCCCGAAAATAAGCACGAAATTAATGCGAACATATGTTAAATATTCATTATAAAACACCACTAATTATAATTGTTAATGCGAATTTTTAAAATAATTTTCAACACAATATTTTTAAATAAAATGAAAGACACAAATGTGTATATTTAACAGCGGGCACGTGTATATACTGCCTGCAATGGGAGGCTGATATTTAATTCAGAATTTATTGTTTTTTTTTTTAAGTTTAATATTTTTTGTCAATATGTTATCTAGTATTAGTTACCTTGTAATTAACGTGAAAGTGATAGCAATATTCACTCTATTTCTTCGAAGCATGCATAACTGTCTTGTTTACTCTTGCTGTATGTTAATTTTACTGATGATGACTTAACCGCTGCTCTTTTCTGTGAACACAGGACAGCACCGCGCGCAAATATAAGTGCATTACATGTGTTTGCACAATATACACCGTTTGTATATTACGGCTCTGCCGTTCTCAGCGGTAACTCCGTGAAAATGTCAATATTTTGCTTTTATGTCGCTTCAACAACCTAGTCATACCGCTACTGTTTCCTGTAGGTTGGTATTCATTGGGATGTCGCATACCTGTATTATGTGCTAAGTCGCTAGATGGAATCATTTGCGTAATCGCCGTCATCTAGTTCTTTGTTATTCATTTAAGCGCAAGGTAAAATGTTGTAAGGCAGATTCTTTATATAGGGGCACAGAAATTGATTTCATGAATTGGTAGACAATCTGAGAATATTATTACAACTTAAATAATTACATGTAACAGTGTGTAAACAATGGCCACGTGTATTAAATGCATTTTAATGTATGTTAATAATAATAATAATAATAATAATAATAACGAAATAAACAAATTTAGCACTTTTAGTGCAATACACTGGAATGTTTCTTCAATCTGTTACCGCGCCGAACACTGTCAATTTAAAATAGCCCAAAATTAAGAAATCAAGAAAATGTAGGAATAGAAATGTAAAGAAGCAACGCTTTTTTTAATTGTTTCATTTATGTAGCCTCTTTTAAATTCTATGGCTATGCTGGGGGGAGGGGCTTAAACTTCTCGCTGAACTATAGGTTTTCTTATCTTTGGTTTTCTTCAATATTACACTAATAAACACACACACATTCATAATTTCAGAACCTACAAAGGATAGAATAATTCTTGTTAACGGATTAACCTCTGAGTTGAGAAGTCAGAACGCTGGCCACTCGACCGCAGAGGTAGTCCAAACGATGGATTTCTGAATAAACAAATGCAGAAGTTGCAGTAATAATTAAATGTATAATAAAAGAACATGTTATTTGTCATTCTCGGACCGGAATTTCCCGAAGATTTTTTCTAATCAAGAATTGGGGATATTTCATTTTACTTGTAGGGACTCGACGTCGCCGATATGAGAAGCCATAGTTGTAATCGTCCTCCTGTATCACCTGCTCTTGATACATGCCCTACGCTGAGTAGCCACCTTTCTGCACCTATTCTATTTCCTTTGCTCTTTGGCTAGAGCTTTGTGGCATGATATTGAACATCCAGTTTGTTATTTAACTGCCTACCGAGGGAAACATGATAAAATCTCCGGTAGTACTTGGGACGATCACTCGAATATGCACCACAGTTTCTACTGTCTGAGCTAGCTCGCTCAGAGCTAATGCCTTGCCATCTCTGTAATCCACAAACTGCAAACTTTTTTCAATAAATCACAATGTGAAACTTCATGCCATGGAAGCATCTAGAAAAATCTTGAATGAAACCTTAACAAGATTTTCAACGTTCGTATCAAGAAGTCCTTTAGAGCTGCGACTACAAAACACACTTGAGAAGAACCGTACAGTAACAAACGAATACAAACGAAATGAGGCAGCGATCGTGTGTGACCCGGCTTTATTTATGCTAGTGGTACACCAAGAAGGTGGATTACTAATAAGTAAGTGTAGCAAGCAGCAGTAGAGCTAGTCGCATTCCTGATGGCCCGTTATGTGGATGCTGCGTGACCTAGCAAGACAAGATGGAGCAACAATGTTGCTCTCTCGCACACATACAACTCGGCTGGCTAATCTCTTTCTCAAAGAAATCGGTGCATTTCGTGGAATCCATTCTTGAACGAAACGCGTCAAAGAGTTTCCTTATCCTGTTTGGTGATGCGAGTACGAAATTTATAGTTTCCAGAGAAACATCTGATGCTGTTTGCGTGCCAGTGTGTAACATTTTAAAAGTTCACTTACTATAGCAAGCGGTTCGTGAACAAGCATTAAGGGAGTGGCTTATTCTAATATATTTTGAGCAATTTTTCGATATACATAAACTAATAAAAGAATGACATGTGAACCAGAAAATTGTGTAGATATGTAGAAGCACGTAGTGTTTGATAAGCACGGTATTTCCTTAAAAGTTAAACCAGATACTCCTCCCAGCAGTACTATTTATGTTGTAGGCAAGATATTCATATACACAGATGAGCCTATCTATACGTTACTCACTTGTACGTTTTCACAGATATACTTTAAATAATTAGGCACCGAACTCTGATCATTAATATTTAGCTCAATTTACGTTTATTGGTTATACGTTATATCATTAACCTGGTGTATCTCTGAAAGTTGAAAGGTAACTAAAAATTAAAAATTAAAACATATTTAATAATAAAATAATAAAAATCCTAAACTTTAAGAAACTGTATAGTTTTTTTTTTTTTTTTTTTTTTTTTTTTTTTTTTATTTTTTTTTTTTTTTTTTTTTTATCTACTTGGCAGACTTAAACTTTCAATTAACTGAAGCGGGCATGCTTATTAATAGGCACGCCCACTTAAAACTTTCTTTTCTCGCACACTTTTTTCGAATAGTTTTCCACGTTCAGAATTGTGCATAGTGCGTATAGAGAAGGTATTGCACTCCAGCCAAAAATTCGATACCGAGATTTCACCGGAAATATATGTTTTAGGGTCCCCAAAATCCAAAAAAAAAAACATTTTCACAAAAAGGTCCGTGTGTGTGTGTGTGTGTGTGTGTGTGTCCGTGTGTCTGTGAACACGATAATTCAAAAACGAAAAGTCGGTAAAATATCAAACTTCGTATTTAAGTTTAGTATCTTCCAGGGATGCAACACGAAGATTTTGAGAAAAATCCCCCCACCCCCAACTACCCTTTACATGGAACTTTTTTAAAAAATGTTGATTTTCTCAAAAATGGCTCCAACGATTTTGATTAAAATTTCGTATATTAAAGATATTTACCTGACAAATAAAATGTATATCTTGAAGTTTCTGGGAATAGCCTCTGAAGAGTAGTTTATTCTGGATGAATTTTACTGAATTTTGAATAACTGCTAAACCGTAAGAGATGGACAAAAGATTACTGCACAAAAAATGTAGAGCACGTTAAAACATGCAATTTATGTTATATACATTTTTTTTCGTGAGTTCGTCGTTTTTGAGACATTCCTTATTTTTGGTTTCTGCTATGAAAAACTTATACTTTTCTCATATAGGAACTTGTCAACTCCTATCCATATAAACAAAGGAACTTCATTGACATAGAAACCAACTTTTGACTATCATTTTAACCTATGTAGTCCCTTATTTCGCTTCTACTTACATGGAAGCAAGTAATAAGATTATTTCTGCTCATTTTTTCTGATTAGCATAAAGTAAATAGAAGTATAAGTTTTTTAAGAATAATTTGTTGCAGGGGTATAGAGAAAGTCATGTGAATGGTACACATCCGATTTTTTACCAATTGGTTTTTAAAAAAATTATACTACCTCTCAAAAATGCATTTAAGAAATTGACATATAAGTTTTCGAAATAATTTTTCATTTCGAAAGAGTTTTGAAAAATGCGAAAATTAATTATTCTCTTCAGTAATTTAAGGTATATGATAGATCTATTTGTAAACTAATTTAGTGTAACACTTCAATCTCTATGTGATTATTTTTAAAATCCATCCTTCACATGGCTCATTTTTATTGAAACAATGAATTTAGATAATAAAAAATTATAAAATAAATATTCATACAAGCTAAAATGTCGTTACGTTGCAAAAATTTAACTAATACGTATAATAATTTGTATAAATGTTAACAAGATATCTTATACACTGTATATTTTCCAAATTCTGCAGATACATTACCTTAATAGTCCCATTTTTCTGGTTCCCATGAAAAACAATTAGTTTACTTACTTATGTTACTCATGTTTGCTTACATTATGTTTATGTTATGTTAAATTTATATTATGTATAGTTTGTGTTACTGTATCCTTGCTGACACAACAGAAAACACTGGGCAATTTGGGCAAGATATCAACGTTTCGGAAAGCATTATTGTACCCCACGTGTTAACATTATAATACCGTCCTGCGGGATTAATCTCAGGATCATTCTTCTCCATTAATGACTAATCTTATGATATTAATGAACTCAAATTGCAAATGCTGGTATTTTTATATATCCGGAGTAGTGATACATCACACTGTTCGTCTATTTTTTCTTTTTTTTTTTTTTTCTTTCCACACTAATACACGATGTGTATTACATAAAAATACCAGCATTTACAATTTGAGTTCATTAATATCATAAGATTATATATATATATATATATATATATATATATCACACTCATTTTAGTTTGAATTATGAATAACAGTACTGGAACGTATAAGACTACTTTATCTTTATAAATTTATTCTAATTATTATAACTTGTTTTAATTTCAATGTTTTAAGATACGAAAACGGTACTTAAAAGAAACACTAGCGACTCAATACAACACGATTTACAATTTATTGGTTTAGTTGCAGGCAGTAATCGTACGTTTTCCGTTGATTAAAAAGTAATTAAATGAGCAGTAGAACCGTCGTTCAACGTTCTGAACCCTGTACCCATTTTAACTTGATGAAGTGTTATAAGTAGCTTTAACCTGAGGTAACAAGCATCTATTAATACAAGGAATGGCTAAAAGTCATAGGAAGACACTAGATGTGATGTTAATAACGAGTTTCTGCATTCAACTCTACAAGGTGTTAAAATCGCTCTGGAGAGGTATGGACCCCCGCATCTTGCAGTACTACTCACAAATTATTATTGTTCTTGTGTAATAGGTGATGGTGAATTCATGGAGCGTACATCAGCATCGACAAAATCCCATAAATGTTCAATTGGATTAGATCAGACAATCTGGAGGTCACTGGAGTGTTTATAAAACCACCTGTGTGACACCAAAGAGCGATAATATGTCACATTATCCTGTTGAAACGTGGCATCTCCATCAGGGTACGTAGTGCCAGAAAGAAATGCACATGCCATTTATCCATGCAGCTGGACAATGGGCTCTAATTGTGACCATGAGATCACAGTCCAGACCATAACTGAGCCACCTCCTGCCTGGGTACAACTTATTAACACGAGGATCCATAGCTTCATGGGCAACAAGAATTCTTCGGACCATACCACTGTTCCATGGTCCGTTGCCGATGTTTGCGGAACCATCGCGTCGTTGAGCTCTTGTCGGCAAAGTTGGTCGTCGGCTGTTGAAGCCTATGCGGTTCATGTGCCTCATTACAGTCCTGGAGGAAATGGGTTCCTGACTCCCAACATTCAACTGGGTGATGATCTGACTCATCTGTCTAATTGGACAACCCTTTTGGCCACTCAGTGTAAAATAAAACAATGTTAGCACTGGTACAAAATCTCAACTGTTAAGCTCTATTTTCATCTGTTTCTCAATACATCAGTCATTATTGTCTAATATTGCGTATAAGAAGAAAAACCTAATGTTCAACATGCACATGTCTTTTTGTGCTTTGCTTTATTTTATACAAAGCGGATACAGGTGTGCGATGAAATAGTGAAATGTTTCCAAATGGGTTGATATGTGTTGCCCTTGAAATTTTATATTCTTTCCAAGACAAATTGAGAAAAAGTTGAATGTGAGGGCATTTTACAGAATAGCAGATATCCCAAATAAATTGAATATTCTAAATAAACCTACCCTTTTCTGCAGCATTTCTTTTCTCTTTAGAGATTATTAGTTATTCAAAAGTATACACTATTATTTCCGAATGAATATCACTTCAAATGTAATGTCCGAAAAATATTAGACATACAACCTATTTGTGAGATAAATATGTTAAATACATGTTGTTTTTTTTTAATCAAAATCGTTAAATGCTTATTTTGAGAAAATAAGAAAATTACTGAAGTTTTCAATGTAAAGATAGTTTAGGTTTAGGGAATTTTCTTTAAAATCTTCGAGTTGCATCTATAACTAATAAGTTTCTTTTCACACAGCTTTTCGTATTTGAGTTATATAGTAATTGCTATACACTGATGCCTCCATGGTGTAATGGTTACCATGCTAACTTCATATACCCGAGATCAGGAGTTCAAAGCCGGCGGAGGACGATGGATTTTTTCGGGTGTAAAAAACCTTAGCATGGCTTTCTTCGGAAGGGAAGTAAAAGCATTAGCCCCGTGTTAGATTGACGGCACGTAAAAGAACCTCAAGCCTGATAGAGAGGCCTCTGAGCAAAATTAAGTGGTCTTTCCCGCCCAGTATAGAATGGGACGCTAAGAACCACAGCAGTTAAAGAGCGTCCATAAATAAAACGCCATTTCATTTCTACACACTGATAATCGAGGTCCTTAAGAGCAGATTGTGAACGATCAGTCCGCGCTTCAAATCCTGATAGGAGAGCAGTGTCTTCTCTTACAGAGGTGTATATCTCTCTAGGTTTTTCGTGGTCCTTAGAACTGACAAGTCCACGGAGGCACGTTAAACTTAAGCCGGAATTTTTCCTCTCTAAATGTGTGTGTCGCCCTCCGTGGTGTAATGGTTACCATGCTAACTTCATATACCCAAGGTCGCGGGTTCAAACCCGGCGGAGGACGATGGATTTTTTCGGGCGTAAAAATCCTTAGCATGGCTTCCTTCGGAAGGGAAGTAAAGCCGTGGGTCCCGTGTCGTAGATTTACGGCACGTAAAAGAACCTCAAACCTGATAAGAGAGGCCTCTGAGCAAATTTAAGCGATCTTTTCACGCCCAATATAGAATAGGACGCTGAGAACCAAAGCAGTTAAAGAGCGTCCATAAATAACACGTCATTTCATTTCTCTAAATGTCCTCTCTTAGATACCATTTCATTTATCTCCACCATTTATGACAGGCTGTTCCAACTCGACGCGGATGAGTATGAGTACTCTCGTGTACTCAACCGAAGACTTCGGAAAGCCGACAGAGGGGAAGGTGAAGCCAGTACTTCACTGGGCGAAGGTCATCCCAATTATTGCATTTTCATTCCAAGATTCAATTTAGCCATGACGATGGGTTGCCCTCACTCAATGCTGCGGTGTATTGCATATTGCAGGCAAATTCCTGTGAGTTCTGTATAACTCACTACTCTTTATCGTACATCCAAGCTTAAACATGTAAGGTGACGTATGCTGTAAGAACATTACAAATAAATAATATGCGAAGCTGCGCAACATTTTCTTGAAATACTTATCTTCATTCAGGGGGTATCCCAAGCCCATTGATATCTCGATGGAGAATTTATTTGAAGTTGAATGTAGTGGGTAGCAATGTAAAAAACCAACATTGTAAAAAAATGGAAAGAAGCGAGCAACGATATAATTACAGAAATGTTACTGTTGATTTTTTTATGCAAACAAGTTTAATGGAAGCTCAATGTTATTGTTTATTGTTTACCAACTACTTGGTTCCGTTTAAAAGCTATAGTCTAAGGATATTCATCTGCGAAATTTCTAAAATCCACAATTACCTTGGTTCATTTAACATTTTAATAGAGAAAGAAGGATTTAATCCATATCATTTACATTAATATCGTGTCTAGTTTTATACTTGTTCTGATATACTGATTTTAAATTATTCTTTACTTATTTTTGTAAAATTGTCATACTTGTTACAAACTTTTAAATTTAGTTTTTATGCTAAATATTTTATACTAAATTAATACATTTTAGAAAGTAACTTCAAATATTCTACTTGTAAAAATAAATGTTAAACAATAAACTTCCATTTGTTATTCAAAATTTACACAATATAGCATTTATTGAACTATTACATATTTTACTTTCTCTGTCTCTTTTCGCTAATGACCACCTTAGTAGTTAAGCGCCCTTAAACACAACCCATCCATCACCTGTCTTTACTACAAAGAGGTGTTTTGATTTCCAACAGAAAATTAAAAAAGAATACAGATTTGAAATATAATTTGATTTAAAAAGTAGTTTCTTATATCGTTAGTATTTCTGTAAACAAATTATAAAAATTGATATTGTTTCAAAATCAAAATCTTTCAAGGATACTATTATAACATTTTCAGAAAAACCACCGTATTCATCAAAAATATTTCGAACATTTTATTTGTTCAAAAATAGCTCTAATTATTTTTATATTTTAAATATATTTACATCGCTTAAAAATGCATATCTTGAATGTTATGTGAATAGCTATAAAGTAATCTTCATTCTGATGTTTTTTTAAATTTTATTTAATTGGTAGATAATCAAAGCCCTACAAGACGAAATGAGATGATTTATCTGTGCTAGCAACGCCGAAACGATATGGTGCTCCAGCACCCGCAGAGTGGAAAACGCATGTAAAACTCATATTGGTAGAGATATAGCTTTGGTCATAATAACGTGTAATAGAACACAGCGTGTCATATTTTGTGACATTGACCATTTTCAATTCATTTTCAAACCCGAATTAGTATATTTGTTGCCGAATGTATGAATTTTAAAAAGTGTTTAAATATCCCTTCGACCTACTGTATACCCCTTGACCTACAGCAGCATGTGTAATGAAACAATTTTTGCACACGTTTTATCTCGATTAAATAAGAGTTTGTAAGAATAATTTGAATAAATGCATTACAAATAGTGGACAGGGAAAGCCATATGAAAGCATCACATGAGTTTATTCTCCTACAATGAAGGAAGAAAATTTTACAGCATATACCAGTTTTAGGTTCATATTTACGGATTATGTTGAGTTTTAATATACTGGATATTTAAAATACTTGTCGGTTGTGTAGTTCTTATCAAAAAATCTTATGTGTACCATTCACATGACTTTCTCTACATCTCAGCAACAAATTATTCTTAAGAAGCTTATACTTCTATTTACTTCAAGCTAATTGAGAAAAAATTAACAGAAATAGTCTTATTACTTGCTTCCTTGTAAGTAGCAGCGAAATAAGGGAGTACCATAGTTTAAACAAGGAATGTCTCGAAAACGATGAACTCCACGAAAAAAAAGTATATAACATAAATTGTGTGTTTTAACGTGCTCTACATTTTTCGTGCAGTAAGTTTTCGTCCCTCTCTTACGGTTTAGCAGTTATTTAAAAGTCCGTAAAATTCATCCGGAATAAAGTACTCTTTAGAGGCTATTTCCAGAAAACTCAAGATGTACATTTTATTTGTCAGGTAAATATGTTTAATATACGAACTTTTAATCAAAATCGTTAGAGCCATTTTTGAGAAAATCAAAATTTTCGAAAAACGTTCCATGTAAAGGGAAGTTGGGGGTGGGGGATTTTTCGCAAAATCTTCGTGTTGCATCCCTGGAAGATACTAAACTTAAATACCAAGTTTGGCATTTAACTGACCTTTCGTTTTTGAGTTATCCTGTTCACAGACACACGGACACACACACACACATACACATACACGGACCTTTTTTCGAAAATACTTTTTTTAGATAAAGAAGACAATAAAACATATATTTCCGGTGGAATCTCGGTATCGAATTTTTGGGTGGAGTGCAATACCTTCTCTATACACTATGTACATAGTGCGTATAGAGAAAGTAAAAATAATATAGTGATTCTTAAAAAAGTACTCAAAATAAAACAGTTGAGTTTATAATTATAAAACAGAATGTTATAAAAGTTTCAGGAATTTGAAAAAATAATAAAAAACCAAATTTAGAATATAGTAATCTAACGCTCGCTGCTTGATTTTTACATAAACCAAAATACTCTGCAATCTTATTTGTTTTTTTTTTTTTCAATTTTGCTGAAAGGAAGTTCAGTTTTCTGAGGGCCCTTAAATTTGATTTTCAACGGATTAGCGCTGAAATATCGGATTACAATTCTGTTCCTCTGAGTGCATTCCACTGCAACAGCGGAAACACATTAAGGTACGCTAGACATACCAACAGTTGAAAAGATTACAGTTACTTCTCTGAGGAGGATGAGATTACTATGCTAGAAACACATAATTACTTCCCCAAACGTTAGTTTGCTCCTGCCTACTGCTTTGGTTCGGACCGCGATTTCAGCTGCCACGCCGAGGTAGATACGAAGAAACTACTAAGGATAGATTCACCACGGAAACTTTGGGATTCACTGGTGCTGTTGTGTGATAATTTCGTTCGCTCAAGATGAGTTAAAATTAGATAATCTGAATTGAAAATGTGCATATGATTTATTTGGTAATAATCCATAGGGTCTGCCTAGCGAGTAGTAAGAACTCGCCTTTTCTTGAGCCGTGAACAGAGCACATTTATAACGGTTAGCTGCTGTACTCTGAACTGTGTATATTTGTGATGTCGATAACAAAAGACACCAATTTTGTCGTAATCTTTGAAGTTAAACGAATCATATACCTACTAAAGTAATTTTTAAGTACGAGGAATCCAGAATTTACAGAAGGATTTGGCATAGCTACACAATATCAAAATATATAAACTTAAATCGTTATTTACAAAGTAACAGTATTTTCCTCTATTTCTCAACATTGTCATGTTGATCCCGAGGCATTTATTGTAGCATGGTGCCAATTTTTCAATGCTGATGTTATTACTCTTCCCCCGCCAAAGATTTGAGTCAGGATGTAACTCTTTGAGGTCTTCATCGGTTGGGAACTTTTCCAGCCAAAAATTAATTTAAGCGTCCAAAGTGAAATGCTGGATTTCATGAATTTTTTCATCATTTGCTTTCAAATCCTCCTGAAGAGTAATGTTGTCCCATCTAGTCTTCGCCGTGCATACTGGTCTTTCTTGATTAAGTTATGCACAATTTCCTCACTGAAGAGGCGTTTATTGCATATTCACCATACATTTGGTTGCTTGCCTGTAAATTTCGACTTGCCGAAGATTTTATGCATTCAAAAAACGAATCAAGTATTTGGCGATAGAAAACATTGGAAAACTGACAAATGTTTTGAAAACAATACAATTACATTGAAAAATAGAGTAAGGTACTGTAACTTTGTAAATAACTAATTCTTAGTCCAATTTGCAATAAGTCTGTAATAGCACCAAAGTAAACAATAATAAACTAAACTTCAACAATTCTGTAACAGCACCAATTAAGTGGCGTTTTCCTTTGTGAACCTAGAAGTCAGTTTTCTCTTCTTCATAGCATGACATATGCTGCAACAGTTTTAAGTAGTGCCAATATAGGTACTTGTGCTAGCCATTCATTCTCTGGTGCAAATTAGGTCTTGAGCAGCTGTTTAAAAGGTTTTATTTTCCCTCTAGCGAGGTTTGGTGAATCAGACTCTACAGAAAGCCTAACATTAAATAGTATGTAAATCCATATACCGCAGAATCCATGTAATTGGACCTCTCAGACATTCGTTAAAATGATCTCCAGCGAGAAGGCAAAATGAGGCTCTCAATACAGATGAGATTCAGATGCAATCTCTCTTTTACTCAGAATAAGTGAAAGATTAATCACCTGAATATGAGTGAAAGCGCTCGTAGCAAGGAATTCATCTGCTAGGTCATGAGTTCCTACTTAAAATGATCTTTCTCAATCCTGTTTGCATAAGAGTTGGCAATTTCTGTACGGTCTACATAGTCTAAACTCCTAAGCTTGTGCATGATTGGAAAAAATAACATTCAAGCGGGCTGATCATATCCATATCTGGTAAAACAATAAAAACATTATTGGAGTCATATATAAAATTCCTCGGCTGGCGATTATAAAGACAACCTACTGAAACTTTATTAAGAATAGACTATGCAGTATAGCGATTTCAAAGTTCAGACATTAGCCTACACTCGACCCTTTGCTTCTCGTTGCATTTCGTTGTTCATGTGTGTTTTTTATGAAAACGGCTGGCTGGTGTTCCGAGTTTCTCTTGAACTTGATTTGATTACCTTGGGTATGAAAGTTTAAGGCCGTTGCAGGCAAAACATTTGAACATTAATCTCGAACCTTACCACCGCTGGGGTAACAAATACCCCAGCATCCAACCTTAGAAATTAGATATGTCTTGGAACGCTAGGAGAGAACCCTTAAAGGTGTTCACGACCTACTGATTATCAGCCTCAAGTAGTCTAACACTGTTTTAGCAGGCAATTTTATGTATGTGTGTGTGTGTGTTAATGTGTATGCGTGTGGAAGTTTTTACACCACTTTGCATTCGCCGATAAGTATAGATGGTTTACAAAAGGAGCATGAAATCTCTAAATAAGGTATAATACCCCCCTCGCAATAAAGTAACTCAATTAAAAAGTGTAATAGCTACAAAGTATGAATTAATTACGCACGAAGAAAATAGGCATACCAGAGTTGTATTTGGTTCATAAGTGCACACTGAGTGCACACATTTTGAAAAAAAAAAAAAAAAAAAAAAAAAGTGAAGCACAAATCACTTTAGCTAGGATCCTAAACTTAAGAGAAAATTCTAATCAATTCAAGTAGATATTAATAATTAATCATTAGAGCATAAAACAAGAAGTTCTGGACCGAATACAACCTAGGGACTATAAATCCCTGGTTGTGTCCATTATAACGGTGCTTACGCAAGGATAGAAGTGGGTAGCCTCTTTCCTACATCAACTCCATATGGAAATGGGTATCCAGAATCATTGTCCCGCCGAGTCCAATCCAATCCGAAAAGCTTCCTGTCGTGTGGGTCTCGATGTTTCTATTAACCTCAAAAGTACACGGGTGATAAGGTTTCGCAGCGCTGGCACCAAAGCAGGCGAAAAAGCATAACAATCGGAAAAGGTATGGAAAGATTGATTGATGATGAACATGTCGTTGAAATACACTGAATAAGAGAATCGCTGTTATTTGTTTGTATTTTAATCCTTGCTATTTTTCTCAGCATATGAAATAGGCGACTTATTTCCGAAAAAAAATGTGGAACTCACTAAAACATACAATTTTAATTTGTTTTTCCAAAATGTTAGCCATTTTCGAAATAGTGCGCTATGAATCCCTCATATCATTTGACGGAGGATCTCTAATGGTTTCCTATTCCTAGTTTTGCTTTCTCTTTGCAAGAGGTTGTTACTATGACTTTTCTCCCGTGCTGTTAAGCATTTGAATATTGTTTTGAAATGTTGTGTAAAAATTGTTGGTAGTGTTTAGTGGACGCTTTTACTACTTGTGGCACCGCAGGCGATGACACTGGTGATACATGGAATGATGATGGAGCACCGGTGGAATGCAATGGCAGGTAAAACCGGAGAACCCGAAGAAAACCCGCCCCTACGCGCTTTGTACACCACAAATCCCACATGCGGTCACCTAGGAGCGATCCCGGGCCGTCTAGGTGAGAGCCGAGCGGTCTAACCCTCGGCCACGGCGCGGCCAGTTGTGTACAAGCACTTATTCCTCAATTTGAAAACATTTCTGGACATAAACGTGTCGTTCTTTTCCAGGTATATAAGAATGAATATAATGTATAAAATGTATATTGTGTGATTTGAATTCCTAGATAGTGGGCAGAAAAGCTATGCAACTGTACATCAGATTTAATATAATGGCTTTTTCACACAAGCAGGACAGGAGATGGATAGTAGAGTCAAACTGAAAAATTCGATGCCAAAGCCGGGATTTGAGCATTAATTGAATGCCCTACCGGCATATTGCCATGCTACTCAGTGGTTAGAGAACCGGCTAGAGACCGGGAGTTCCGCGGTTCAAATTCCGGCTATGGCACTGAATGTTTGATCTGACTCTACCTATCCATCATCAGATATTTTGTAATATTTAAGAAGCTTGCTAAAAAAACACCTCAGTAGAAAGACAATAATTACTAGGAGAATTACTGACGGAGAAAAGAAAACATTTTCTATAAGCCTTTGCTGTATTTTAATATATTCATTTCGAATGTTTAAAATATTCCCTTTATATTCTCTATTTACTTAATAATAGTTGTGCAGTTTTTGCTATACCATTTAAATTCTAAATTTAAAAACTCTCAAAGTTCACATACAATAAAAAAAAGCTGGGCCAACGAATTAATATTTATATTTAGGTCCCTTGTGTGCTTTTTGTATTACTACTCCTTAAAGTACTTTGAAAGCATAAAAGATACTTCAGATGGTGTAATATGTAACACTGAACGTGTTCTTGACACTTACATTGACCAGTCGGAGCGTCTACTACATTATTATTCCATTTAATGACTTCCATACACGAAAGTAGTTAAAGAATGGAAGTGAAGTTGTTCTGCAGGAGAAGTTGGTTTTTGCACAGGCTACGTATAGTCTCTTCCAGTAATGAGAAGTCATAAAGACTAGCTATGGAGCGTTAGCTACTTTACATCCGAAGTGTAGGCTGCTACCAAGCTTTGGGCTAGCTTCTTTCTAGATTTAATGAAAATTATGTATAACAATGTGAATTGTTTAAAGAAGTCCAATACCTACAGTCAATAATAATAATAATAATAATAATAATAATAATAATAATAATATAAGAATTTAGAAAGTGATAATCCTCATTAATTAGACCTTTAAATTTAAAAAAATAACGATCTTCCTCTATTTTTGAAAGGATAACGTCTGATTTTGCGTCCATAAGGCAAATTAAGAATTTTTATCTTCAGTAATAAAAATCTCTACATTGGTTATACTCATAACACGTTTTGGGTAATGCTTCACTTAGTCGGCTATGCTTCGCATGGCAGAAGAGAAGACCTGAGGTGATTGTGATAATGACCTGTCCCTTCAAGCCTCCTCCCGCGAATATGCTCTCGTATTACATCTGTCAGCACTCATCTACTCCTGTGTGTGAATATAAGCTACATGTTCATTGCGAATAGAATCGAGTTTTATTCCAAGGAACTCATTTTATGCTGTTAGCAATAGGATGGAATGGAAACAACCAAATTATTAGGGATAAAATATACGTTATGTATAATTTTAATTGAAATTCTATCTTTGCAAATTTACCGAGCTTCACAGCTAGCCTAGCTAACCCACAGAATAAGCCCTTACAATACATATGTATGCTTGAATTCTGCTCAGTCGATTAGTTTTGTTAAGCAGTTCAAGTGACGTTCTTGATGTCCTAATTAACGGTGAATCTTCTCCCAAATTTAACTCTATCACACACAAATAATTAAATGCACATGCTTTACACTTAGTGCATGAAAACTGAACTAAGACACAAAGTATGTAATTGCCTTGTTTTATCTTTATCGATGCCAATTTCAGGGTAATCCCACAGCGTTCTCTCCTATAATTCAATCCAAAGTGACTGACTATTTAACGTAAATTTGAGACTTCTTATTAATGTATTCATCTCTATATTACACATCTATTTTATACCACTTGCTCATATCCTAATTTGCTCGTATTTAGGTTGGTTACATGTGTCAGCACTTTTTAATAGCCGCCGGTACAGCCACATGACGTACTTATCTCTCCGTTCCACTGTTTCAAAAGCCTCTATCCATTCTCATTGGATTTGTGTTGTTTTTTTTCTCTCTGATGTTAATATTTCAGGTGACACACATCCACACTCAAAGACATACACACATTTATATTTCCAGTCTTTGGGGAAGATAGGGAGTCATACTCTTAGCAAGGGAAAAATAGACTCCCAGCCGGGAATTATTCCTGGAACGCCTCGCACAGCAAGCAGATGCTCTACTGGTTTGAGCCAACCTGTCCAACACTTGCGGAAAAAAGAAAAAAAAAAATGGTTTGTTACATTCACCGGTTTCTATCATTCTGTAGTTTATTAGTAAACATATACATTTTTCCTGGAACATTTTTATTTTCTTCATTTTAATCAAAACAATTACACCACACATTTCGTTATATACAATGTGATCGAAAAAATACCGAAAACGCTTAGTATGTTGTGCAGGATGGCAAATTGGTCATTTTTCAGGAAGGAGCCCACGTCCGGAAACGCATAGTTTGGGCACAGTAAACCATCAAAGTGGCCATTCTACATGTCAATAAAACGAACAAACAGTATGCAGCACAAAGCAGTTTACAAACAGGATTCAACCTGTGTACCTCCTACGTCAATGCAGAGCCTACATTGGCTGAAAATTAAATTAAATGGCGTGTTATTTATAGACGCTCTTTAACTACTGTGGTTCTCAGCGTCCCATTCCATATTGGTCGTGAAAGACCGCTTAATTTTGCTCAGAGGCCTCTCCATCAGGCTTGAGGTTCTTTTACGTGCCGGAAATCTACGACATGAGACAAACGGCTTTACTTCCCTTCCGAAGGAAGCCATGCTAAAGATTTTCACACCCGAAAAAAATCCATCGTCCTCCGCCGGGTTTGAACCCGCGATCTTGGTATATGAAGTCAGCATGATAAACATTACACCACGGAAGGCGACTATATTGGCTGAGCTTCACGCACATGATCCAATAGTGTGGTTGTCTGGAAAGAATTTCAATCGCTCCATGTACTCGTGCAATGAGATCCTCCTCTGAAGTTATAGGAGAAGCATACACTAGGCTTCATACTACCCCGCAAAAAATATCCCAGTGGTGTGAGATCTGGTGTACGTGCTGGCCATGGAACTGCTCCCCCTCTACCAATCCATCGATTTGGGTATGTAACATTGAGCTGATTTCTGACATTTCTATCAAAGTGTGCTACGCCGTGTTGCAGCCTTCATTACCTGCGGAATTTGTAGTGGGATTTCATCCAATAAGGTGGACAACATATCTCTAAGAATTGCCAGGTAGATCGGTACTGTTTGGTACTAGATATGGACCAACGATATGGTCAGCAATTATTCCAGCTCATACGTTGATACTAAACCTATGTTGCTGACCTTCAACGACCTGCTCACATGGATTATCATCTGCCCAAACATGCATGGTAAGCAAGTTTAAAATTCCGTTTCGGTAAACATGTATTCGTCTGTGAATAGCACCAAGCTGGCTTGCACAAGATATTTTTGTAAATGCCTCTCCGCAAACTGTACTCTCGTGGGTAGTCCTCCTCCAGTATTGCGTGGACTTTTTGCAGATGGTACGGATGGAGGAGGTGCTGGTCATGAACAACTTGCTACACAGCATTTTGAGATGTGTCTATGCCACTTGCCGAGTGCTGGTAGATGGATTCTCTTCGACCAGTATCAACAAATCCTCCTTGGACTGTGATGTTCGTGTCGAACGTGGACGACCCGCAACATGTTTTGGCACCTAACATAGGGAAAAATATTGTAAAGAACAAGACACTACTGTGGTACAGTAATTTACTAGTGTACATATAACAAGCACAAGTCTCAAGCATTGTGTACATAAACAATCGACATTAGTACAGTACATGTAGCAAGCACGAGTTACCACTGCTACAAACTGAAACTTTTTGGCTTCTCTTAGTCGTCTCCCAATGACCGCGAACGAAGAATGATGTGGAGTACATACAATTGTGCAGCAGCTCTACCATTGCAATCTGCTTTGCCGTATGCGAGCAACATGTCGGTAAAAATGGAAATGGCGTGATATTTATGGACGCTCTTTAACTATTGTAGTTCTCAGCGTCTCATTCTATATTGGGCGTGAAATACCGCTTAATTTTGCTCAGGGGCCTCTCTATCAGGCTTGAGGTTCTTTTACGTGCCGTAAATCTACGATACGGGACCAACGGCTTTACTTCCCTTCCGAAGGAAGCCATGCTAAGGATTTTTACGCCCGAAAAAATCCATCGTCCTCCGCTAGGTTTGAACCCGGGACCTTGGGTATATGAAGTTAGCATGGTAACCATTTCAGCACGGAGGGCGACATGTCCGTCATTTCTGCTGTTGTGTACTGGTACATGTCGAATGCTGCCAACGACCTCACTGCACTCGAAGACAACAAATCGTACCTCACTCAAAATGGAGGAATGTAGCGCATGCGCAGGAATGTTATGGCTAAAGAGCTGCATACCTGTTTAGGAGACCAAATCGAATTGGAACCAATAATATTATAACACCAGTTTTCTAACTTTGACATTTAACTGCTCCCAAACCGTGAGTTTCCGGACATTGGTTCCTTCTTTAAAAATGATCAGTTTGCCGTCCTACACTACTTACTAAGCGTTTTCGGTGGATATTTTTGTTTTCGATCACCGGTATAAAAAGGGAAGAAGCGATATTAAATGTTTAGAACTGGGCTCTCCTACGTTGGGTTTAAAATTCTATTCTCTTCCATGTCGAATGGCCCTGCAGCTCGTCGATAGAGCACCTGTCTGTTGTGTAAGAGCTTCCGGGTTCGATTCCTGGTTAGGGGTGGAAATTTTTCTCTAGCCAAGATTATTCCTCATACTGCCCAAAGTCTGGAATGTGTGAATGTATGCCTGTAAAGTTAAAGATAATTCACCGAAGATAAGTATCTGTAGTAACGAGTGAACACCATTGCTATGAGCAACTGTTTCAAAGGAGAAGTCCCCGTTGTGACCTAGATACTAAATGTAACAAAGAAACAATCCTCCCATGCAATCGCGAGAAATGAATGCATATCGAAAAGAATTAATAACGGACATCGCGGAAATGGCTTGTTCAACATAATAGTATTCGAAATACATTTTGTAAAAGGCATTGCATATTGGGTGCAGTAAGTTTTCATTTATCTCTTTATTAATACCGGTTACAATTGTACAAAATGTCGTGACAGTACCTTCTATGCATCTACGTTAATCAAACTCTTGAGAGCACCTTTTGGCAGATAAAAATAGCCAAAATGTTTTATGCAAAGGTATTTCGGATTTTTCTTGAAAATCTTCGCATTCTCGGAAAATACTGAACATGATTAATAAGTTTGGTATTTACCGACTTTTGCTTGAGCTATACTGTTCACGTGCGCGTTCTTACTCTCCCTCACTTCCTCACTCCACACTCTCACATGACTTCCTCTTCTCTCTCCCCCTCTCTCTCAGTACCTCTTCATAAAACTTCTTTTTTTTTTTAATCCAAGTGTCCTTAAAGCATTTTTCCGATCAAATTTCGGTATCGAATTTTTGGGTGGAATGCCATATCTACCTTCTCTATATACTTGGTAGAAAAAAATTATGATTTGAGTTCTATTTGAGGACCATGTGGACTTAATATTGCTAAAAGTTTTCAATGTATGGCCAAGAGTTTTCCTTTGAAACGAGCGTAGTCTAATGTCTGTAAATTTGAAATCGAAGGGAGTAATGACATTAATCAACAGTATTGAAAACCCGTACACTTTTAAATACTCCCATTAAGCACGGTAGAAAGATTAAAATGTTTAGATATTCGGAAATGTTTTGTTCATACGACAAACATTGTTTATTCGTAAGTTCCGGACTTGTTTTAGGTTCAAAAAAGTCTGAATATCTCTTTAACAATTTTTATTAAAAAGCTTATTCTTCTATCTACTTCAAGCTAATCGAGATAAACATTAGCAGAAATTGTTTTATTATTTGCTTCCCTGTAAGTAGAAGGATAAGGCGATACATTATACTAAAGCGTAAGTCAAATGTTTTAAAAGCTGGTTGCTGTCTATATCTTTGCTTGGCCAGGAGTTGAAAAAGTATTTTAAAACTGAAACCAATATTAAGGAATATCTCTGAAATGGTCAACTCCACGAGAAAAGGTATAGGATATAAATTGTATTTTAACGAAATCTACATGTTTGGTAATAAGTTTTGTCTATCTCTTATGGTTCATCAGTTATGCAAACGTCATCCAGAATTAAGAGGTCTTCAGGAAATTCAAAATATACATTTTATTTGCCATGTAAATATTTCATTGTTAGAGCCACTTTTGAGATACTCTAAATTTTCGAAATGTATTCCATGTAATTGGGTAGTTTGAGGTGGGGGGATTTTCCTCAAAATCTTCGTGTCGCATTCTTTGAAGATAGTAAACTTAAGTACTTACAGACTATTTTACACATACACACACGGACGTTTTTCTGGAAATGCTCTTTTTGGATTATGGAGAGGCTAAAATGTGTATGTCTGGTGAAATCTTGGTATCGAATTTTGGGTGGAATGCAGTACCTTCTCTAAGTACTATGTACCAAGTAGAAAAAGTCAAAATATATACATACTGAAAATCCGTATAATAGCCAAATTAGCTTAAATACACACTAGTCATTCCAGTACACTACACATTAGTTTTGCAGTTAAAAGGTCTTATACATATACCTACATATATGGCTGCAGTGCAGCAATCAGCACTCTAATATTACTAACATTTAAAAAACAGAGCAGATAACGCTCTAGTTATTACACCATCTGTGAAGGCCGAAACGGAGCAAAAAGTTGTGTAAATAGTTTGGAAACACATTACAGAAACAGTTTGTGATTTAAACACTAAACCAAAAAATCCTATTATACCGGAAGTAGCAGGCCAATGATTTGTGTATATTACAACCAGTACACGTGTTTCTTGTAAAAACTTTTGAACGATTAGCATTTTCACTATGTTTTAGAATCGCAAATCAAATCTTCCGATGAGTGTCGAACAGATGTCCTCAAATATTTCCTTTGTGCGTAAAAATCACAAATGTGATGCATTCAATGGAGGTACTTGAAATATCCCCAATAAAAATTCAAACCCACACAATTTGCGGCGGTAAAAAAGAATTCCTAAGATTTAAGTGAGCTTGAGCTTTCGGTTTTAACAATCATATTGGTATAGTCAATTTTTATTTGGTCATAGAACAGATCAGATCCTTCCCAAAGCTTTGAGTTTTGCCCCGTGCAATTTTCTTACAAAGAAGATATTTGTGGGAATTGATTTGAACCAAGTGAGGAAATAATGCAACTGAGTAATGTTTATTATTCTATTATAAAAGACGTCGCTTTAACAAGTTAGTCATATCGAGGGATTTATTCGGAAAGATACTTTGTTGACGGAATATGTTGGACAGTAGCCCTTCTAGACCTCATCCCCGAAAAATACCATTTTCGCTTTACTCAAGCAGCGTGTCATTCCGTCTAGCTGATCTACCATCCGTAATCAGATGGCAAAGTGCAGATTCGAGGTTTCAATGTTACAGGCAAGCGCTTAGTAAGTTTTCTTCTAGAGCTTCTTCTTTCCTTCCGGTGGTTGCATACATGCATAATTATCACTACCTTGGGAGTACTGCCTGGAAGAAAAACTGTGAGAGAAAAGTGGGTACTTGATTTGAAGCATTGGGTGATGCAAATAAATCTACATCGTACAAAAATCCATGAAAATGGTAAAAATATCAAACTGAACATCCCCAAACTTTGCAGTAATCCCACCCTATTAGAAACTTATACTGTTTACCGTTTCCCTTGTCAATCAGAACTCTTTCTACAGCAGACGAAAATATTTTGCAACAAATTCGATCAATGCTTCTCTGAATTAACGGTATAAGACTGAGGCTAATATTACTCCTGCCTATGCATTTTTCATATTAGTCAAGACCTGTGATTGGATGACATAAAACTTATCGTCAATTCTGGAAGTCTGTTCTGAGTTTGGGAGGCTGGGCCTTTATAAGATTTATTTTATCTTAGACAACAAACCAATCTCTCGATTAGTGGATCTTCTTTCCCAGTTGTAAATTATAGTTATAGTACTCAAAAAGACCTTGAGTATTTTTCATTATGGCACTTTAGACAGTGCAGCACATACCACGAGTTCATTGGGGGTCTTTGAATGCAATACGAAGAATGCAAATCCTTCTAAGTTATTTTATTTCATTGCTGTCCTCATACATAATTATATCTTTGATCATTTGTATGATACGTGCAGTTGAATATAAATACTTCTGAAGATAGCACCTTCCCTCCGTTCCTGAGATCTCTCATCATACGTAAAAGTTGTTTGAAAACATTGGATGACATTTAGGGGATTTTAAATTAAATGATTTGATGCAAATTCTAATCTTTTATTTATTCTGCCTCAAGATTAAACACATTTCAAAATATGTCCCATCAGATTATTATGGGTTATTACGTCAGGTTCTTGAGCGCACACTATAAACTACAAAAAGTAGAAATACTGAGAGCGAGGAGTTCCGTTGTGCGATGTCAACACTCCCATTAATTGCCGTCACTGCCATTACTCGTACCTCTAATACACCATCGGCCTGCTACTAAACTTGATATGGTTGTCTCAATATGGCGTTTTAAACTAGTTTAATCATTGGTTACGAATGTGTTTTCATTCTTACACTATGTCATTACAGAATAGACCGTAGTTTCGCAGAACTCATCATTCTATTCAAATATTTTATTTTCACTGTATGCTTTTACCTACTGTCCAACACCCATTCTTCTCAAAATGGCAATCATTTTAAAGACATCTTACTAATTAAAATGTACGTATATTTATCATTTTAAACTTGGAAGATACTACGTCAAAATGATAGCTTTGCTTTGTTCATAAGGCCAATGGCATTGCACTATGTCCTATTTTATTTGCGATGTTGCTCAATGCATGATAAATAAGCTTCTGCATAAAATATTTATATACGTCGTAAAAGTAATTTAAGACGTGTAATTACGTTGTAATTACGGAGACACCCAACATAAATATTAATGGAAAAATAACACTGTTTTATCTAACATCCGTAACAATAGTTTCTTCAAGGTTAGCACGTACAGATCTCCATATTATATTTTAGATGAGAGGGGTTACAAGACGCTAGAATAATTAGAGGATATGCTTTTCCTTGCATTATTAAGAATCTAATAAAAAAGAAGACTACAGAAAACAAGATAAATTAGACTGCCGCTGTGGTTTAATAATTAGTGTGCTGGCTACCAAATGCAGATGTCCCAAGTTCGATGCCGGGTAGAGGATTGAAATATTTCTTGCCAGAATTATTCCTTATCCTTTCGAGTCTGGAGTATGATTGAGAATGTGAATGTGTGTGTAATTTTAACGTTTATACAGCAAATACTACGTAGCAATATAATTGCCAAAAAAATATATATACATATAAATTAAAGGCATCTGGAATTTAATCCAATGAAGTATTAAATTTATTGCATAGGCTAGGAAAGCTAATTTTGTGGTGTCCAAATAAAGGATTTTTTAAGCCTCCTTTCAATAGCTAACAAATTGCATTGTTATGACGATAACAGAGACATTGGTATTTCTAATTCCAAATTATCATCCTCAGAATCTGCATACTTCTCACAAAACATGAACGATAGGTTACGCATTAGTAATTGTGAGCCAGAGGAATTTAAAAAGTCAATTATAAATGATGATAATATTAAGAAATAAATAAAATGAATTATATAGTTTATTTTACTTCTCTAACAAATCCCTAAATGTTATGAATATTTGCATGGAATTTTGTAAAAAAATAAAAAATGATGCTTTGATTCTCGGTTTCTATCACACAGTTACAAATAATTCAATTTAGTATTGTCTGTTTGGTTGGTATTTAAAGTAAACAGTTTATTCATCTTATAGAATAAATTATAGGACTGTTGGAGTAATAATATTATACCTGGTATCTAACCATTGCTGCAATTTTGTCAAAACTTTAAGAATATAACAGGTTGTTTTTTTGTGTTAAATACACCTTGAACTTTTATTTTCAATTACATTCTGTAACTTTTGCTTTCAGAGCAATTAAATGATCAAGGAACATACGGCATAATAGCCTGTATTGACTTCCAATGCCGTTTACTAGGGTCGGTTTATAAGTCCCGGGCCTCTCAAATAAAAGCGCATTTAAAAAAATCCTTTGGTTTACTTCTCAATACAATCTCTAGAAAGGCTAATACATTTGTTATAGCAGTGTTCTAATTTACTTAAAATATCTCTGTAGTGCGATTTATCAAGGTCCTTAAAATAGCTGTTTACCGCACCAATGACCTCCTCGTTACTGTGAAATCTTCGTCCTCCAAGCAGTTTTTTGAGGTTTGGGAAAAGGTGGTAGTTACTGGCTGCTAGATCTGGCAAATAGGGTAGATGTTCAAGCAGTTCCAATTTTAATTCGCACATTTTTCCCATTGCAATGATTGAACGATGGGCCGGAGCATTGTCATGATGAAACAAGATTCTTTTTTTCTAAACGAGATCTTTTTCTTTTCACCTCATCACTCAAATGTTGCAGTAAGCTTGCGTAGTGGTCGCCAGTGATACTTTTACCCTTTTCCAAGTAATCAATAAAAATAATTCCCTGTGCATCCCAGAAAACACTCGCCATAACCTTATAGCTGACAAAATTGACTTTGTCTTTATTGGAGTTGATTCACCTGGTGCAATCCACTGATTTGATTGTGATTTACTTCCTGGAGTGTAGTGATGAATTCAAGTTTCATCTATGGTAATAAGCCGGGATTTTTACGGTAGAGCTCCATATCCTTAACAGCAACAGTTTTTCTTTGCAACTTTTGATCAGGTGTCAACAAATGCAGCACCCATATTGCACAGACCTTGTGAAAGCCCCAAACATTATTGAAATATTGCCTGCCTGTTCTTTTGATATGTTTACAGCCTCTGCTATCTCAAAAAACTTTAATCTGCAGTCTTCCAGTACTAAACGATGTTTTTTTTTCAATGATCTCTGGAGTTGTCATTTCTACAGGGCGTCCAGAGCGAGGCTCATCACTATTGCTCATACGTCCTATTTTAAACTCTGCAACCCATCTTTTGATGATTGTATATGAAGGAGCAGAGTCTTTCAATGTAATGTCCATTTCTTTAGGTGTTAAGCCTTTCAAATGGAAGTATTTTATCACTGCTCGTTTTCCCAAATCCTCCATTTTCTAAATTGTCTTGTTTAAAACGCTGTCATTTGAAAACTAAACAAGCTATTGACCTTTAACTATGGATACAAGCTAGTGTAAAGTTATTATCAACCGACCCTCGTACTCGAGTTTGATTTTCCATACACTTTTTGCGTATTAAAATGTTCAACATAATGTACTTTGCAACTAATCCTGTTTCAACATTTCAGCAGAAACTCACTCTGATGTACTATCTATAGGTATTATAACAAACCATTCTTAAAAATGCTCGTTCTTCTATTTACTACACACTTATCAAAATAAACATTAGCAGAATGATTTATTGCATATTATTTCCTTGTATTAGGCGAATATCGAAATAGAATAAACTATGGTGAAGTCAATAGCCAGTGGTTATGTTAAGGTATTGAAATTTCGTTTTCTTGCCTGCTCAGGATTAACAAATGTGAATAAGGGCTTTTATTTGAGCACATTACAAGTATTAGAAAAAAAAAATAAACCAATAATCAGGAACATCTCCAAAATAAATATTGGACATAATAGTGTGTTTTGATGTGATCTACATTTTTGGACAGTGAGGGTTTTTTTTTTATCTCTTACAGTTTACCATTATGTAAACGTCATTCAGAGACTATTCCCAGGAAATTCAGGGCATTTATTTAATATAGGTTATTTTAATAAAAATCGTTACCGCTACTCTAGAGAAAGTTGTCAAAAAATGTTGCATATAAATGTAAATGGTAACATGGGGTGGGGAAATGACTTGAAAATCTTCGTGTCACATTCTTGAAATATGCTGACCATAAATATCAAGTTTGATATTTAACCCACGTTTTTTATTTTTGAGTTATGTTGTGTATGCGCGCTCGCACGCACACATACACACACACGTACTTTTTCCAAAAATTCTTTACTTTTATTCGGGGAGGCTAAAAACGTGTATTTTAAGTGAATGATTGGTATAGAATTTTGGGTGAAATGCATTACCTTCTCTACTTATGTACTATTACTTAATAGAAAAAGTAAAAACTAGCATTTAGTTTTGCTACCTTTTTAAATTTCTCAAGATATGACTAAATTAATTCGACTACTAAGGATAAATTGTTTAAAGTTTATGTTTATACATTTAATCTTTCCTGAAACAACAACAATAACAGTAAAGACGTATATATTCATTTTTTTCATTGGTACGTATATAATTGAACATGTTTATTATTTACAAATTGTTAGTTCTGCATCGCACGAGACAGCTAATAAATTAGTATAATAAAAGTAAAATACATGTGTGCTCTCAAAAAGAGTTAAAGATACCGGTTTGGAATTTAAAAAAGAAACGCTTCTTATGGTTGTGGCAAAGCAGCATAATTAACATTTTCAAAGTATCTATAAAATAATTGCAAGATTTACAAACATGGGCAACCTTAAGATCAACTATGTAAACCCAAAGAATAAGAAATGGAGAAAGTGCTAAGGTTGATTTATTAGGAATATACTGGAAGGAAATAGTGTATCATGTCCAGAATTCTTCCTCCAAAAGGTAGGTAGGCTGTTCCATTTTGGCTGTTCCAATTTGGGTGATCCACGAAAAGAGCAGCTAGTAGCTCTTGTGGTATCACCTTCGCCCAGTGACGTATTGGCCACCATGCCCCCTCTCCAGGACTGCTCCAAGTTTTGTAGTTGAGTACGCGAGTGTACTCAGACTCAAATGAATCGAAATAGAATAGCCTAGCTTAAGGTATGCGTCCGGAAGCAAACTGTTATTAAAAATCTCTACTTTTATACCTCCTTAAACAATGTATGTACCTCCTACTACAGTGAAAGTGAAGAATGTCACTTGTGCCTTTTCCTGAAAATTAAATTTTAAATTAAAACTCTCAATTAGCTATGGTAATAAATATTTAAACCCTTTCGTTACTAACTAAAATTTCACATGGAGTTTTTATAAAATAAAATGAAAGGAGCGAGAAAGAATATAAAATGTTGCATCTTTATTACAGTTTCTATTCGAATAGTTATTTTTCTCGTTTATTAATAATAATAATAATAATAATATAAGCTTTAGTACAACTTTACAGTTTGGTTACAAAAGATTTAAACTAATATGTGTGTATTAGTTTACTTTATTGTACTCCCGAGTTCTCTGTTTCACGCATGACAGATATACATATATTAAATCGCTTTATTTGAAGCTATATTTCAGCGACCTGAATAGAAAACAGCGTCAGCAGCAAAACAAAACTTCTGCAGTCGTAACTTATTACAAGTATAGCTAACTTTCTCTGCTTTCCAACTTTACCCTTTCTTTTTATTTCCCCTCTGTTTCATCATGACTCAATTTCGTGTATGTAACTTTCCCCGTTGCTGCTTTTTTATGTTTTGGTTTGGTAAACAGTCTAAGTAGAGTGGAGTGGAACGAAAAGACATGACCTTAAGAGATGCATATTCGAAAGCTCGAACTTTCTGTGCGGGGGGGAAAAGGCCGGATTTTGTTAGCGGTCGTTAGATGGCGTTCGTTCCTCTCGCTTACTTTTTCTTTTATAACACATAACACTGGAGAAAGAATTCCAAGAATGTGTTTCTTGCAGCTTTAATTTTAGAAATGGAATTGCGTTTGAACAAAATAATGAAAATACAGGCCTTTAAGTGTACCTTCAAACATTTTTGCACGGTCGGAATTAATAAAATACGCGAAGAATTCTTAATGAAAAACAGTGGCATGTTATGTTCAGGTTTCATAATTACATACTAGCTTACTACATAGACTATGCTGCGCACTCTCCTCATTTTAAGACATGTGTTGCACTTTATACTATACTATATAAATGTTATTTTATTCTTTAATCCATAATAACATTTTTGTTGGCAACTGAAAAAAGCTCCTGACCTTCTCTACCAATTCTACAACAAACTCTTCTTATAAAAGCTTCTATGTACTTTTTCCTAATCGAGATAAGTATTAGCAGAAATTCTCTTATTTTTAGTTTCTAGTTAATAGAAGGGAAATAAGGGAATATACTAGGCTAGTAAGCGACAGTCAGATCCTTAAAACGTTGGTTGCTATGCGACTGAAATTTGATTGAAATTTTATTCTCATTACATGTCCAGGGGTAAAACAAAAGAAACAGGAATGACAGATACCCGCATGAGAAAAATGTAATTATTATGAAAGTGAAACGAATATCAAGAAATGGTTAGCTCTGCAAAAAAAAAAAAAATCTATATGGCAAAATATTGTGTTTAAGGGGATCTACATTTTTTGTGTAGCAGATTTTTGTCTATCTTTTATGGTTTACCAGTTATACAAAATGTATTTAGAATGAAGAGTACTTCAGAGGCTATTCCCAAAAATTCATTTGTTTGTCATGGAATTATCTATAATATACGGTATTCAAATCATGGTCGCTATACCATTTTTTAGAAAATCGAAAATTTCGAAATTTATTTCATGTAAAGGGTAGTTTGGAGTGAGGAAATTTCCTTTTAAGTCTTTGTGTCGTGTGCTTGTAATATAATAAACATAAAAATACCAAGTTTGGTATTTAACCGACATTTTTTTTTAGTTATTTGTCCTCACAAACAAATACTATGTACAAGCAACTGATGATTTGTTCACTGAATAGGTGCAGTATTAACGTATACTAAGATTTAGGCTCGTAAGATATTTTATGCTGAAACGAGGTCATTTACTTTCGTCCTGTTTAACTCTTCTTCCACATTTAGTAACGCTACAATGTTGAAACTCTTTCACAAAACCATTCAGTTGATACAGATTAAACCCTGCGTGTGCTGTAATTATGATCTTGAAATAGTATATATATATTGTATCAGGCTACTGTTGTTACTTCAACAAACTGGTTTGGCTGCAATGTACTAAGAAAAATGTACTTTCCACTACAGTTAGGCGTGCATATGGAAATGTAACTTTATATAATCTTTTACAACAGGGAAAATAAACTAAATGATTCAATAAAAAGGACGTGGATGGGTGGACTAAACTACTAATTTAAAAAAATCTGATGTGTTCCATTCACATGACTTTCTCTATATCACTGCAACAAATTATTCTATTTACTTCATCTAATGGAGCAAAAATTAGCAGAAATAGTCTTATTACTTGCTTCCTTGTTAGTAGAAGCGAAATAAGGGAGTATCATAGGTTAAAGTGATAGCCAAAAGCTGGTTGCTCTGTGACTGAAGTTCCTTTGTTTGTATGGACACGAGTTCACAAAGTCCTGTATGAGAAAAGTATAAGTTTTTATAGCTGAAACCAAAAACAAGGAATATCTCAAAAACAATCAACTCCAAGAAAGAAATGTATATAACATAAATTGTGTGTTTTAAGGTGCTCTACATTTTCTGTGTGGTAAGTTTTTGTCCGTCTCTTACGGTTTAGCAGTTATGCAAAATTCCGTAAAATAAAGTAGTCTTCAGAGGCTATTCCCAGAAAATTCAAAATATACATTTTATTTGTCAGGTAAATATCTTTAATATACGATATTTTAATCAAAATCGTTAGAGCCATTTTTTAGAAAATCAAAATTTTCGAAAAAAGTTCCATGTAAAGGGTAGTTTGGGGTGGGGGGATTTTTCTCAAAATCTTCGTGTCGCATCCCTGGAAGATACTAAACTTAAATACCTAGTTTGGTATTTTACCAACGTTTCGTTTTTGAGTTATTGTTCACAGAAACACGGACACACTGACACACGGACACACGGACACACACACACACATGGTCCTTTTTCTGAAAATACTTTTTTTGGATACAGAGGACCCTAAAACATATATTTCCGGTGAAATCTCGGTATCAAATTTTTTGGTGGAGTGCAATACCTTCTCCATACACTATGTACATAGCACTTATAGAGAAAGTAAAAATGAACACTTCAAATCAATAGCAAATATATTGTTACCTTGTGTTCCCTCATGGCACGGGGCCACGCTTGGTGTCCAGGAGGCGCCTTTACAATTATTCCATTCTGAGTTCACACTAATTAAGAGAGTGACGCTACTCTATCTGTTGTTTTTATAAACACTAAAGTTGGAAACGTCGCCAGCATATGAGTATTATATATTTCCAATGTTGCCACATCCTGTGCAGACAGCCAGGATGTGACATGATGTAAATATCCTAGAAATGTTTCTATCACTTTTATCCTTTGTAAAATTCGTCACCACGTGGTCTAACGGTTTTTGGGCTTAGGATTTGAAATTTTTGGTTTCTCGATTATTTTATAACAGTTATTTGTAAAAGATGATCTAGTTTTCTATTTTAGTCTAAAAATTCTTATTTTTTTGGTCAAATATGTTTTAAAACTGTAACACGTGGTGAGTTTTCTTTGTGGCGTCGTTTGTTCTTCGTTTATTTGGCGATATTTTGTGGCCGGGATGGTTTAATTTCTCCTAAATCAGTGTGCTCTAATAACTAGTAAAGCTTTAATTTCCGGGGAATAACATATTTTTTACATAATTAACTTGATTTTACTTCAGCAGTGTTTGCGTCTTAATATTCTTTATAATAGCATGTGAAGTTGCTTGGTTTCTAAGATTCATTTTAAAAGTTTGATTCTTCTGTCTTATTCCTTCTAAGTTTGGATGTACAATTTGATTATTAATACTAAATTACTTTATTTATAGTGATTTGTATGTGAAGTTCATTTTACACCACTCTAAATAGTGACGTAGTGTTGCATTCGCACTAAAAAAAAATTCAGGTTAGTGTTACAAATACATTTTCCTGTGGTAATTTATTTAAATTGTGCTATAGTTATAAATTGCGTGTGTTACAAGTCTCTTTTCTGGTAAATTCTCCACGTGTTGAAAAATTTGGAATTTCATAAGCTCAATTTCTATATTGCAGTGGTTATAATTGTGTGACAATATAAAATCGAGACTAACGAACCTACTTAATATCATATGCTTTATAATTGGAAATTGTATACTGCAAATATTTTTCTCTAACAAAGGTAATTTCACCACAATACAGTTTTCTGTCACTTGCAGAAAAAAGTCTCTGTGTAATTACATGAAGGGGGTTTGAGCTCAGCTAATTATTACGAGTGGAGCCACATTTAACTTCGAAACGAATTACCGTTCGACAAATATGTTTTCTACTCCATAACGTTTATTCTTTCTTTTTATAAACAAGGAGCTATCAAAGCTGTTGTTCAGCAACAGTCTTAACAGCTTGATAGTTTTGACTTTCTTGATGAAAAGTAAATAGTGACGGAAACAACTCGGCGACTGCTGAGTACTAAAATATACCTATGTTGCAGTGTTTCTTTCTCAAAATGGAAATGGAGTTTTGTTTATGGACGCTCTTTAACTGCTCTGGTTCTCAGCGCCCCATTCTATATTGGGCGTGAAAGACCGCTTAATTTTGCTCAAATGCTCTTTTACGTGCCGTAAATCTACGACATGGGACAAACGGCTTTACTTCCCTTCCGAAGGAAGCCATGCTAAGAATTTTTATGCCCGAAAATATCCATCGCCTTCCGCCGAATTTGAGCCCGCGATCTTGAGTATATGATGGTAACCATTACACCGCGGAGGTCGACGTTTCTTTCTCAAATGAGAGTTTACAAACTTTTTCTCGTACTAATTTATCAATGCCAGGCTTGACTATAGACTCAGAGAAACGCACGATTGATAGAAGAATATCATCATATACTGTAGTCGTTAATCACTCTTAGCATATTAAATTTAGAAAAGAATAACTCACATGTATATGTGAAACCAAACATATGCCCTGCAATTTAGAGTATGTATCGGCTGGCAACATTTGGCAAAGTTGCAAGACGTGTTCCCTGTTGTTAGAGGAGCTCTAAGACCTCTAAGGTGTAATCAATTCTAATTGTGTCTGCAATGAGGCATATATTAAATTGAAAACATGGGTTGCAAAATAGTTTCATATGTTTTTTCCGTATTGTCTGTCCGCTGTTTGTTACTCGTCATGTACACAAAAAATGCAAATGGCGTGTTATTTATGGACGCTCTTTAACTACTGTGATTCTTAACGCACCATTCTAAATTGGGCATGAAAGACCGCTTAATTTTGCCCAGAGGTCTCTCTATCAGGCTTGGGGTTCTACGACACGGGACCAACGGTTTTACTTCCCTTCCGAAGGAAGCCATACTAAGGATTTTTACACTCGAAAAAATCCATCGTCCTCCGCTGGGTTTGAACCCGCGACCTTGGGTATATGAAGTTAGCTTCATGTACACAGCTAACCAGTACACTGGAGTGGGTAAGGGATGTCATCGTTTGCGCACCGATGTGCTCAAGCTCTACAGGTTTATCCTAAGTGATATCAAATAAAATATCTGCTAACATTACTTAGCTTGCACATCAGCGAATGAATAGTATGGCAACAAATAAGGTCGCTTTCAGCGTCTCCTTTTATAAAGTTGCTAAACAAAATATTTTAAAATACTTAAAATATGTATAGGTGACTCGTGTATCTTCCATGAAATCCGCAGATGAAAAATAACGCCACCCTCATGAATAGGCTGCCCATCGTAAAATCCAAAGTTTCGAAACAATTTCAGAAACGTCAAAAATATGTTTCTTTTGTTTCAATCAAGAGCCACGGTCAATATGGGACTGGGACAACAGATATAACATTCTCCTTACATTCCAGAGTTTTCCTTACCTCTCCCACCCCCTCCTCACATATAAAGGAAGTGTATTCGTGGATATTGGTTTGAACTAAGCGAGGATGTATGGAACTGGGATAATAACTTGAATTCATTAGCAGATTTAAAGCTTCTACACGAAGGTGGTTTTTCCTTTTTATCCCTTAATAGGCTACAAATTTTCTTTTCATCATATGTTCAGTGATGATTTTCTGGTATTTGAACCGTTCATGACTGCTCGGAATAAATCCAATATAAAACAACTATCATTTACATGATATTCTCGCATTCATTATTTACGCTTTCATAAAAATATGTACCCCATAGTTACATTTATATCCTCATCAAAAATGACGTCATAAAATGAGGTATGTATATATATAGACTTATTTGTTTTAAAATTATACCTAATTAACAAATTTCTTGAGAAGGAATATGATAAACATCTTAAAAACTGTAATGTAAACTTCTATGAGAAACAAATTTTTTACTATTCTTTACCTGTCTATTTTCTGAAGAAATGTTATTTTTTATGATGAACAGACTGAAGTCATATCTAGTAGCCCTTTTCAACCGTTTTAGTCTGAATAATTGAAAATCACTTGAGTAATGTACATGTTACAGCTTTTGTTTACTTAAACATTGTGGTCATATAATCAGTTGTTCAACGTGCATGGAATTTTTATGCACGTGAGACGCATGTTACCTCAACCGTGGTCTCATACTACTCTCACTTTTGTTTGCAGCCAAGCATGCATGGTTCCTAAGCCAAACATAATTAAAAAGGAAGAACATTAGCAGTTATTTACTGAAGTGTAATTTAAAGTGTGGCTTATTAAATTTGCGGTAGGACGTACCAATTAGATCATCAATGAGAGCCTGTGGAATTATAATATGCACTTCTGCTGATATTACATGCAGTGTATGAAACTACAAGCAATGAATTTAAAATGTTCGGATGGTATCAAAACCCCAAGATCTGGGATAGAAATACCGTTTATAAAATAAATTGACCTAATACGAAATTCTAGGTCATTTTAAGTGCTATGGTAATAAGAAAGGATGCAATTAGAAGATTTTTGCTCCACAGAATGAAGATGGTGAAACAAATGTAAATTAGAGATATACTGAAACAAAATGGAATCAACTGTATCTTCGGGACTTAGCAAATAGACATGGACTCCACCCATGGAATGAACAGTCAGCAAAACCAGAGTTCACTAAAGGCTGATTTCTAGTATTAGGTTGCCATAAGCCTGCCTCTGCAGTGTGGGAGTAACGTGTCTGTTTTACCATCCAAAGGTCTCGTTTAGGGTGAGTTACTCGGGTAAGGTTTATTTTAGAGGTTTCTCGTTATTCGACAGCATCATGTCACCAATTTCATTCGTCGAAGTTAAAGGACGATAAATTAAAGGGAAAAAAAAAAAGATTCTGCTCATAACTTTCGCCAGTTTGTCAGCCGTAGCCTACACTGATCTGACCATGTCCTACTTTGTTTAGAACATCTTTAACGAAACTTAAAATATTTAACTTTCATAGTTTACTTTAACAATTATACTTTATGGGTTCGAAAGGATTCTTCCGCTTCCTCCGAGCTCTATGGGAGTTTAAAGAAGAGGAACAGCTTGGCTCATAGAGGGCTCATGTGGAGCTTTAGATGTCCGGGCGATGAAGCATTGGAAGCATCTACTGGTGCAACTTTCACTTCTTCATGAACAGTGGAGACACATATGAAAAGAAACTATACTACTGATATCTGAAACTGAATTGTAGAAATCCAATTCATGTGCCGACACGGAGATATTTTCAATTTCCAAAAAAATACAATTGATCTGCATTAATTGCGATGTCTACTGCTCCTTGGATTCACAGTATTTGTATTTTCTCCCTTCCATTTTATTATCACATAGGTGCCAGTTATCACAGCTCTAAAAAGAAAACCTCCCCCTGAAAAGTTCTTGGTATCTTGGAATATTAAATTACATTAATGGTAAACTATCTCCATAAAATGAACTATTTAACCCTAAAATATGTTTTAAACTTTCTGGTCAACGAATTGTAATTGAAAATATGGATACATATTATTATTATTATTATTATTATATTCAACTATTCATCTCCTCAGGCTCTGATCCCATCTTAGCTCTGAAAAAAAATATTATTCTCTGCACTCTATTTTCCGATATTATTATGCTATGGCCAGAAGTGGTGTCAAATTTTGGCAAAATACATTACAGTTTAAATATGTTTATTGATCATATGTAGTAATGTACTTCTTCAGTATTCTGCGCCAATTTAAAATAATTTTATCTTTAAAAGTCACGTGCAAGTATATTGAATTCATGCAAACAGAAAACACAAGAATAGATAAAAAGGAACCAATTTACATATATAAAACCATGATAAGTCAGTGTTATTTCAATATCAAATAGCCTCTTTCTCTTCCCTTCTGCCTTCCAAACCAATCAAGTAGGCGAAGCTCTCTTTAGCAATGCACTTCACTTCACTCTAATGCTTACAAAAGCTGAGCCTTGAAATAAAACAAGTTCATATTTAACTGATTCACCTGTAATCTCTGCAAAGATTTTAATCTCCGTTTGTAATATTTTGTTCTTAGTTGACTTTCATATTCTGAGATTTGCTTTAGATCAATCAAGTAAAGATATATAGTGTTGGGTGGGAACAAATTTTAGATGCTTGTGACTTTAGAAAAAGAAAAGGCTGTTACGATATGTGTCGGTCAACAATAGCCTTTAACACCTGTATACATTGTCTTTCTGCTGAGAAGTACTTAATACATCTATTTGGTTCACCTGTTGTCAGTAATATTGGTAGCAAGTTTGATGATTTGTTTACTGCATTCTTTGAATAAAGTGCCTAACATAAACATATTGCAGATAATGGTTGCGTTAATAACTGAACTGTGTTTACCGTTTACTTGAAATTCGGATTTACCAGTATTACAGTTATTTCAAAGGGATATTCGGATCTCCTCGAAAACACAAAGTGCATGTAAATTGAGCGCATAATTTGAAGAAATGGATGATGGTTTTAGCTCAGAAAACATATTGGAAAGTAAATTTCATCCAGAAAAAAACTGTACTGACATAGAAAAAATACTAGCATACGATTTGTTTATTCATTTAAATACCATTTTTACTAAAGCTAGTATTTTGTGGTGCCAATCAAAAGTTTACACTGGAAGTACTGCATTTTAAACAGTTTTTTTACGACATGGCTTATTTTAAAAGTGAAAGAATATCCGCACTAGTTTTAATCAATGCATTCCTAAAGATCAATTTTAGTGAACTGTGCACCTCGTCAGTAGACATTGGCTAGAACCCCAAAAAGCTCCAAATCACGCTGAACAGCACTTATATATCTTTTCGTAACGCTTGCCTGAAAAAAAAAAAATATATATAAGCTCAAATATTTTCATGTGGAAGAAATATAAGCCCTTGAGGAAGAACATGACCTTGATGGCGCTACAAGGTCAGGCCGGTCGGTCAGTGACTGGTACAGTTAGGTTTTGGCTGCGGTCCAGATGTGTCATCAGATTGCACCTCATAATGTGCAGCTTTGTTACGTCACGACCTGCGGAATGCGCGCGCACCTGTTCCCACACGTGGGAGATACGCACATAAACTTACTAAAACGGTAGCTTTAGAATTGTGGGTAATCACGTTATTCTCCGACGATAATGCATTTCGTTCCATACGCTTGCGCAGTAAACACATCATTGTTTCTTTTCCTTGTTTTCTTCTACACTATATTGTTACACATTCTTATTATTCTTGAATATTGGGGTTGGTATTTTGAAATGTAGTTTACGTTTTCCTCCGTTCTATTTAGAGCTAATATCATCATTCCAAACTGTCATGCTTAAACAGGATAATTAGCACTGAAGATTGATAATAACCTAGATGAATACTGTAAATCTCGAGTTAAAAATGTAACTATTATATTTCGGTTGCTGGAGTTTATCTTAGATACTATTTATGCAACACAAATGCTGGTAAGAAGAAGCTTTCACATTTTTGGAAAGGTAAAGGTAGTTTATGATGGCTTCAAAGCAGTATTCCCTTTTTATATGCGTCGAGTTGTAACATTGTTTAATCATCAGCAATGTTCATTCGTTGGTCAATATTTCGGTGTATTGGCTTCCCGCATTTCAGGACTTAACAAAGGAATTTATTCCTCATCCAACTATTCCAGCCATTCCAATCCTTTAGGTTTAAGATTTCCCATACAGGGTTGCCAGATCGGGCGAAAAGTAGCAAATTGGGCTAATTTTATTTTGATGCGGCTACATAATTTTACGGTTGGGCCACTCAAACTTTTGTTGGCCAATTTCGAGCTAACCTTGCATATTGAGCAGTTTTTATAACGAGGAAATCGGCTGTTAAAATTCCTGTTCCAGCTAATAACACAAAACAACTTAGTCAGGTTCCTTATTCTCGATGTTAACGTTCCAGCAGGGAAGTCCTAGCTTGGGCTATTGCTGAATGACACAATATAAAAGCTTCACAAATTCACAATAAACACTGCCTCCCCCTCTATTTTATGCGTGTGATAAGTGATGTCACCCTAAGTATCGTTCTACTGTTGGCAATTGCTAGGCTATTTCACAATCTTAACAGCTATTACTAAGCTGTTCCATTTCATTATTTATTACTATTATTATTACTCGAATCATTGTACCAGTCATCGTTTTTTACAATTTGTAGCTTTATTTTTTTATTATTAATGCTTATACTAGGCGCCGCTGTGGCTGAATGATTAGGCAGCTAGCCTTTCACGAGGCACCCAGGGGACCCCTTGTGGGCAACTGTGCAGGTTTCCTCCAAATCCTCCGGTTGCCCTATCATTCATTCCACCGGCATTCTTAGCTTTCCTTTCATCCATATCACATCATTTGTATCATCATCTTTCTCACTCCCATACCAGCCATCAGGATGATCAGAGTCCCCTGCCCTTCAATAGATTTCTGAACTTGAGCACTGGCTTGTAAATCCTGGGGAGTGTAAGTCTTGCTGCATACAAGAAGGGTAGACAGAGGAAGACGAATTCATACTATTTTAGTGGAAAAGGATAGTCGGGATTTGACGTTTTCTACATTTTTCAAGTGCGTTATGTTTTGGAATAACTTAGTAAGAATATTGCTTCTTTTTTACCAATGTCCTTTTCCTAGCACAAGTCTGGAAATCCTGTTCACAAATTCATCTTTATCCTCCTCCCCGTCGCGTCGCAGTTGCGCCTACAGGTGACTTCACGGTTAGAATTCTGTCACACCAAGAGAGATTCCTCAAAGGATGCAATGTATAGGCTGAATATATTTCACTTTTTACACATATTTCATGTGTTTCAGGTAGTGAAGTTGTAAATGGACAGCAGGAAGGATACTATGGCAAATATATTGGAAAACTTAAGACGCTACATCATGGAGTCACTGGAGAGGTCTTCGCAGTCGATGCCCGCACATTACACATCCGGGACTTTTCATATGATGGCGAAGGTCCAGGTGAGTTCTTCTTTTAATAAAATGCAATTTTAATCAAACTGTTCATCTACTATTACATGCAGCAGAAGTTGCGACTAAGGCAATTGCAGTCGATATTAAACTATCAAAAAAGACACCTCTCTATAGTAACTATCCTCTTCCCCGCCTTGTTATGAACAAATAAAGCTCTAGTCGACCTCTCTAGAGCTGGAGTAGCGTGTTCTGCCTCAAATTTAAGAAATCCCAGTTCGTATCAGAGCGCTTTGCCCGGGTAAAGCTTTCTCCTTCTTCTTCTTCTTCAGGATATACCTTATCCTGAGAAGACGAATGTCAAGTAACTAAGTCATGAGCCCCAAGTTAATTTGAACATCATTTACCGATTTCATTCATCGGTCACTACGTGGTTAAGGACGTTAAACAAAATCCTAGCCCCAAATAAAATATTGTTATACTTTGGTCTGAGTGTTTTAAGACAGTGGAAAGGTGAAGTACAAAACAGGCTGCTCGTGTCTAGCCAGGTCTGTTCTTGAGGCGGCTCTTTGTTAGCCGCCGATATGGCCACGTGACGCCATTAGCTCCCCCTACTATCTCAAAACACTAGCGAAGTTAACAGCCATAAAGCGTGGTAGACTCTGTGTTTAACCTTTCAACTACTTAAACACTGTTTATATGAAAGATGAAAAATAAAAGAATATGGTTTGCTAAAAAAATCCTTTCAAGTTTCAAAATCTTTTTGTTGAACATACAACGGTACCGTGGCATTTTTGTAGTATTTAACGCCCGCTTTTACTAAATATAGCACTGCAGTCAATGACACTGATGATGCATGGAATGAAGATGGAGCAGCGGTGGAATGCGACGGCGCGGAAAGCCGGAGACCCCGGAGAAAACCCCCCAATGCGCTGTTTTGTCCATCACAAATCCCACGGCGCGGCCTTACCACAGCATGTCAGTAAACTTGAGCAAAACTTGAGCATTTTTATCCAATTCCGGGGTTCATGCTGTGATGGCGGCAAGTTGAATTACCTGTATTCAATGCTGGCAATTTAACCTAACTGCCTATTTTGCCTATTTTACTGCATGTGTATGCATGAACTATGTTAAATGCTCTAAACATTGATATATTTATTATTGCAGATACGTAATATAGTCACTCTTGATACCTAAAATAATGTAATTTATCATTTAGATCTTTACTTGCCTTCTATTAGGTAATACTTACGATTTAATTCATGCAGCAGCTACGTATGAACTGCGAGTTATTTTTACTTACTGTGTGTGTTTGTTTAAATTTAGCTTCTTAAATGCATGCGGCTCGAAGATTTTCAGGAAAACCCCCATCCTAACTATCCTTTACATGGAAAACTTTTCAATGTTGTTGATTTTTGTAAAAATTGCGCCAAGAATTTTGATTAAAATACTATTAAAATATTTACATAACAAATAAAGTATGTATCTTAATCCCCTTTCTCTGCTTACATCATGCTCACAAGAATGCGGTCAGGTCAGTCAGTTTTCCTTACGTTGTCCATTAGTACGATCTCATGACTAACGACTGCTCCTTGCCTTTGTTATCCAAAGGAATATCCGAGCCTAGTACACAAATTTGGTCTTCCTATAGAAACGTGTATGTTAAGGGATACGGGATTGAATTGTAAGTGAAAATAACGAAATGTATTGTTTTTGCAATTTTTAAAAGCCCAGCAATACACTTAAATCACCTACCACTATCTTGTAATCCCACTCATCTTTTGCGTGTCTGTTTTTCTCAATTTTCCTCAATTTTACAATTTTACCTATGAAATTGATACCTTGCATTTTAACATTGCTTTGATTTGATAAAAATGTACATACATAATCTCAGATGTGCTATCTAAAGGTCCAAGGATGAATCAATCAGTATAAAATAAAACAATAATAATAATAATAATAATAATAATAATAAAAGGAATACTTAATGCTAGCTATTTCATAAGAATATCTAAAACTAATAACAACAATTTAAATCAAATATTTACATTTATTTTCGTAGTATCAAACCTCCAGGAACTGTTATTGTTTTTATTGTTTCTTATTTTTATGATAAGTTGTTATTGCGTAAAGCAGTTTTGGAATATTTGCATTTTTTTCGCCAATAAAAACAAGTAAATGTATTATATTAGAAACTATTTGAGCTACACTTTCAGTTTATTTACCAAGTATGTAACTTTTCAAGTATATGGTTTAAATAAAAGGTTAGACAGTATAATAGTGGCCGACCCCAGGAATCGAATCCTCTCGAATGCGAACCTAGCAGGTAACTGCAACACCGCCTCGCTAAGTGGCTATAATCTTACTTGCATGTACGTCTACATCAAATAAAGATCTACTTAGCCCATTAGTTTAGCATGTGGGAAAACAGCATAAAACGTTAACTTTAATTTCTCTACCACTTGCCTTAAGTAGAGTGATATTACAATTTATTTTAAAACTGGATATCGAAACTTCATTGGAAATCCTCCCTTTTATTTCTTCCTTTGTCCACCGAATAGAGGACGGAGTGTGTGTTAAGAGAAACAGCGACAGACAAAATCACCCTGAGAAGTGGATTAGGTTTTAAATTTCAGGTATATTTTAAGGATGCAAGGCAAAGCTTTCACGAAACTTCACCAATCCAAATAACATTTAACCAAAAAAAATTTCCTACAATTTTATGTTTTGAAAAGCTTTTAAATGAATATGGTTGAAGTGTAATGTAATACCGCAAGCAGTTTAATTACAGTGATTTACACTGAATCAATTTGCTAATAGCCAGGAATTGTAAATCAAGAAATAGCTGCAGGAAACAAAATGTTGATACTCCTACCATTATCATGATGGGGAAATATATTTGTGCAATTATCTTGGTCCAATACTTCCGAAGAGGACCACGTCTTAAGACTAAAATTTGCCAACGTTTCGCCCATCTTATGATGAAGCTTCCTTAGGGCTGACTACTGGTAGTAAATTTTAGCCTTAGGACGTAGTCTACATCAGAGTTATTGGACCAAGATAATCTTAATATTGGTCGTGGAAGTAATATGTTAGTTCAATAATAATTATTGAACTAACATATGATGTAATACGAAATGTATTTTCTTTTCTTTTTCTCCTCATGAAGCCATTAATAGGGCATATTTAGAACAATATGCTATCGGGCTGCTTTTGAGCAGTTTCCTGATTTATCAGCCTTCTATATTACCAAGAATAGAATACTATTCTTAACAATTATCACGAACAATAGGAAGAAGGTAGAAAAATAAAGTCGGATCCATACTACTCAGCATATGACTTAAACATACTGAATTTAAGTCACTCCTAGAGGGCGCGTTCTTAGATGACGGATAGGGGATTGCCTTCCAGATGTGGGTGGTAGGATAAGAATAAAATACCTCCCGAGGACCAATGGGCAACAAATGCCAGGCAGCATCATCTAATGACATTGAACAAATGATGTTCTAAATGACTCAGATCAAATATCTTCCTGCGCAGCCTTATGATGGATGTGGTGGCCGCGGTACTGCGAAGCGGAAAGGAAAGTATTTGTCTTCCCTGGAGGAATTTGATTGCAGCGAATAAAATGGTGGCTGTTCCTGAATCAAAATTTTCCGTAGGTAAAATATTCCCACTCGGATCTCAGAACGGGAAGTGTTTCAAGAGGAGTGATCAATAATGAAAGAACAAATAACAGAAGACCAAATTTTACAAAGGAATGTGAAATATGGGGACACTAAAACACAGAGGAAAATTAGAGAACTTAACCACACAATTAGATAATGTGGTGCGAATATAACGAATTTAACTACAGTGATATGGACTGGACAAGATAAAGTACTTTTTGTGGTAATTACATAATGTTGTATTCAGGTGGAAACAGTGCTGAAAGAGATTGACTATAGTGATGCCAAATAAATTAATGTAAAAGGGTGACAAAAGTGCATTGTATGAATAATCATGTGATGGATGCAAAAGTAAGTCCAGCTCAAGTGGATATTATGAAAGTGCAAGTATACATGCAGACCTCAGACCACCACGATGCAGAAATTGATAAAATGAATTAAAACATAGGCAAACTATTGCACCAAGAACGAAGATGTAAAGAGAATGCGATAATTATTTGAAACTTTTATATTGTCATTGGAAAATGATATGAGAGAAAAACTTGTGGATTAGGGCATCGAAATGACAGAGGAAATAAGAGTATTTACTTCTGTGATTATTGGTGATTATTGCGTGATTAAAGAAGAGAAAACTCAAGTTGTACATCTGCAAAGTCCATGGAGATATTACTAGGTACCACTGTGATACCCACCCACCAAATAGGGATTCCGAGGTAGTGCACACATCCCCTCAGATCACAATCTTCTTGTAGTAGACTTAAGAAACAAGACTGAAAGAATTAGGCAGACATGCAAAAGAAATCAAAGAAGACATTTAGAAAAATTGTGAAATGACAAGGAATATGTTAAAGAATCATTGAAAATACAGTTTTATGAAGAACCTTTCCATTCTGATCCAAACCCAAGCTCAGTGCTGTTCCAATACTGACCCAAACCTAACCTCAATTTTAAGCTCTTTCGATGTTCATCTTCTTACCAATTAGACATATAGGACCTCATCCACTGTTTCTTTTTCCATTCTCATGATATACCGTTGAAAAATACAAATAGCAATAGCCAAATCGTCATCATTGGAGTCCATTTTACTTTTGGTCGAGAGATTTTGCTGTGTCAACAAATCAACTGGTGTGGTTGGAATATTAAAAGTTGAAGACAGATGCTTCTGTTAATATGTTGATGGTAACTGTTGAATGCTAATTGTTTATTGTTGAAGTTTAATGTTGTGCACCTATTTTAAGAACATAAATGAAAATAAAAATTTGATAACAAAATGTCATGTGTCAAACACACAATTTCTTATAATAGACAAGGAATTCGTGCAAACCGTTAGAGGCCTATGCAATGGTAATGATTTTCTTCAAAATAAGATCCAAAAAGCAATTATTTCTATAGAATAATGTTTTTTTACCAATCGTTCCTTTCTCTTTGCTTCTTATTTTTGAAGTAACAAAGCGCAGAAACATCGATTCTCTTAAGCAAGATATAATTACAGAACTGAGAATAAAAGACACCTGCAAGACGTCTCTGAAATGCGGAAAAGTAGCATATATATCTTTATGGTCCACATAAAACAGGGAGTACATTACCCTGAAGGAGGCGGCAAAAAATTGGCCTCATCAAATTTTAGTCTTGGCGCCACTTTACGAGGTCGTCAGCCCCTTTGTCTGGTTCGCGCAGATGACCGACACTGTTTCTTTGCACAAGGAAGCGTTGTGAAGGACCACATAAAAACTTGTGCCAAAAATAGATGTTATATCTGCTATTCGTTCCTCCTCATTACCTCCTGACAATAGAAGCAGGAGCAAAATTCTTCACGTGTCTTCACGTAAGGGTTTACAGTGTAACTAGTCAACATTGTTTCGATAAATACAGTGTGTAAACTGCAATGCAAATTAAGCAGTAGCTATTATACTGCTAATAACGGTAGCTACCATTCTATTTAAGCTCTTTAACTGTGATAACAGCTGATAAATCCTAACCAAAAGGACATAAAATCTTATCGAATATGAATTGTAGAGATCAGAAAATGTGTATGACCTGACCGAGCTGTATGTTTCCTTAAATGCATACAACAATAATATGTATCATTGACGGAGACTGTGGCATTGATTTCCTTACAATTAAATGGGTAGTGTTAAAATTGGCAAATACGTAGAATGATATAATTGTCTCTTGCTTCATAATTTTGCCCCCAGGTATATGCCCTTTTTGCCGTATAGAAATGCATTCAAAAACCTTTGCAGCAGTACGTATAATTTTGAGGACAATAGTGGATCAGTGTTAAGGAAAGTTGAGGATCAATTTTGAGGGGAAGTTTTAAATAAAAAGAAACATAATTAGATTTAGCCCCATTACGATTTAAATAATTCTTCGACACATTTGTTTACTTATTGTATATTTATGTATAACTACATAGATTCCATCTTTCACCATGATTCCATCTATTTTCCAAGGTAACAATAATTTTATAATTGCGTTTCCAGGTCCACTTCAGAGGACGCTCTTGATATAAATATGGGGACCTGCTGCGTATTTTAACGCTACAGGTAATGCATTTCTCAAACCACCCCGGCCTCTCAAGACACATTCATCGTACCACATTTACACAACAAGACAGAGTTAATTTGAAAACTATATTTCTGACCACGAGTATAGCAGCTCCCATTGGTACTCTTTTTCTTTGGAATGTATTTCAGGCTAGAAACTAATGGTAAGGGTTAGGTAGGATATGTACGAAGAATTAATAGAATAAAAAGTCTGATGTGTTCAATTCACACGACTTTCCCCACATATCTGTAACAAATTATTATTGAAAAGCTTATTCCTATATCTACTTTAAGCTAATCGAGATTAAAATTATCAGAAATGTTCTTTATTACTTGCTTCCGAAGAAAGAAAATAGGGGAATAGATTAGGTTAAAGTGATAGGCAAATATTTTAAAAGCAGGTTGCCATGTGGTTGAAGTCGGTTTTTTTAAGTAATTTAAAACCTAAACCAATAACAAGGAATATCTCGAAAATATATCAAAAGGTATATGACATAAATTGTGTTTTAACGAAATCTATATCTTTTGTGTAGTAAGCTATTGTCTATCTTTGCGGTGTACCAGTATGCAAAATTCAGCAAAATTCGTTCATAATAAGTGATCTTCAGAGCGCATTCTCAGAAAATTCAATACATATCTACATTTTGTTTGTAATATGTAAAAAAGCGTGGGAGGATTTTCTTGAAAATCTCCGTGCTGCATCCTTTGAAGATAATGAACTTAAATACTAAATTTGGTATTTAAATGACTTCCTGTTTTTGAGCTATGCTGTTCCAACCTCACACACACATAGACATTTTCAAAAAATGCTTTTTTGGATTCAAGGGGTCTCAAAACGTATATTTCTGGTGAACTCTCGGTATCGAATTTTTGGGTGGAATACCTACAATATTTCCTCTATATACTTATAGCACGCGTAGGAAAGTAAAAATGCAGACCATTTATATATATACATATAAAGAATGTTTATAAAGATATTTTGGAGCTAAGCAGAGCAGCACCAAGATGGATAGGAAGGGTAGAATTAGAAAGACCAGGAAGAAGCAGACTGGTATAGGTGTATAAAGAGTGAAGATAAAATATCTGCTAAAAATGTGTATGAAACAGTTCCAGATAATAAAGAACGCAGAGCTGGTGGCAGCAGTTAGAGGAAATTTTGCAGAATAGGAATGTGAGACGTGTGAAGGAAAGGAGAAGAACAGAAAAAGGATTCTCAAAGTTTTTGAGAAATACCATAGAAGACATAACAGGAAATTTGGGGTCAATTACAAATAATAGAAGACCACTTTGTTTATACCGTGAAATAAAGAAATAATTATGAAGAGAGGGGTATGTAGATATGTGTAATAAACAAGAAAAAGAAGAATTAACGTGGATGAGAATAATCCGGAAAATAATTTTAAGTTCTGCCACAAAAGTTCCTGGGCGTTGCAATTATGTTATTCTAAATTTGATTAATGGTACTGAAAAGTTGAATTAAATCTGAAAACTTCAAAGGTATGAGCAGGATTCTAGCCAAAGTTTCTGGTTTTCCATGGAGTCTATCTTCCAATAAACTTCTTTAACGAGATATCTAAATGCGCGACATATGTGGGGTACACCGGGGTACCTACAAGGCGACATCAATTCCGAAGCTATAAGTACCAAACGGCTTAAGGAAGCTACTAGAAATAAGTTAAATTAATGCACTGATTGACTAAAAGCACATAAATTCAGGTATATAATCTCTAAATAACTAATCGCAATGAAAATACATCAAAAACATGATTTAGGTGAGAGAATGCATTGGGCACTTGAGTCCCTCTTTGCGCTATATTGTAGATAGAACGTAAAAACGTGAAGTCAAAAAATTTTAGTTCGATGGAATGTTTCTTTCACAACAGCCGTGTGTAGGACAAAAGTTGGATAGGTAGAATCAGACTGAAAAAATCAATGCCAAAGCCGGGATTTGAGCCACGGATCTCCTGGTTTCTGTGCAGTTGCTCTGACCCCTGACTTACCTTGGCAACATACCGGCACAGCACTCAATCCTCCAACGCTTTTCCTGGTAAACTACAAGATCTTAAATTGTTTCGACATTTCATACCTCAATGGCAGCTTATGACCTAATAGTTGGTTCACTATAAATCTTGGGACTCACGGAGTGGGTAAGTCGCCATTGATATATGAAATCTCAAAATAATTTAAGACCTCCTTGTGGTTTAACGGGAAAAACGCGGATCAGTTGGAGAATTTAGACTATGCCGGCAGGTTGTCATAGTAGCTCAGTGGTCAGAGCAGAGCAACTGAACGGAAACCAAGAGACCTGTAGCTCAAATCCCGGTTACGGTATTACAGTTTTCAGTCTGACTGCCTCTCCATCTTCAATTCAGCTCACTTCCCGGCATTGAAAGCATCAAATCAGACTCAACTTGATCAGAATTATCTTAACCATGTCAGAACGAGAGAACAACCATTATAAAATTAATCTCCCGGTTTGCTTGCATTATGCTAAAAATAGTCCCTCTCTTATTTACGTTGCTGTAACTGAGAGTAAACCGGAATGTTATTTTTGTTTTCTCAGGATTTAGTTACTTGGCGCCTTCCTTTCTAACTGTTTGAACAACCTGACAGATGCCCTAGTTGCACTGTTGTCTCCCTGTATGAGATGTGTTTTCTATTTATTTAACTGTATGCGTGGAACTTGTTTGCGGTAGTGAAGAATCCAATCCGTTGTTCACTGCAGATTATGGAAACTAATATTAAGTCCCAGTCAGAGTGATACTCACGGATCATGTGACTCATCGTTTGATGTTCATTCAGTTAGTAAATTTTTATACACTTTCTCTACTTCTTACATAGTACATGAGAGAAGGTATTGCATCCCAACCAAAATTTCGATACCGAGATTTCGCTGATATACACGGTTTAGGACTCTTTGTATCCAGAAAAGCAATTTTATAAAAAGTTCTGCGAGTATAACTGTGTGTGTGTGTTTATGAACATAACTCTGAAACGAAAAGTCAGTTAAATGCCAACTTTCAAGGATGTGACAGTAAGATTTTCAAGAAAAACCTCCACCGCAAACTACCCTTTTCGTGACAAAAGTTTCGATGATTTTGACTATAACGATTTGCTTAGAATGCCGTCCTATATTAAATATATTTACATGACACATAAAATGTATAGATAGGTATACTGTATTTCTAGGAATAGCCTCTGAAGACTTGTTTATTTGGAATGTCGTTTCATAACTGATAAGTAATACCAAAAACTTACAACACAAAAATGGCGATCTCGTTAAAACAAAATGTATGCAAATAACTTTTTTGTAAGGTTTTGCGAGATATTCCTTGTTATTGATTTCAATTTTGAGTTGCGTCATTACTCACATCATCTATACAGAGGAACATTTCATTCAATCAATCAATCAATAATAATAATAGTAATAATAACAATAATAATTAATGCAGTGTTGTAAATATAATACACACGAATACTCTAAGAATGCATACTTATTGGAGTTTTAAAATACACATGTAATTGTAAAGTATACAAAACTGACACCTCTGAAAAATTCAATATCAGAGTTAATTTTGTAAATGTATGTTTTAATAATTATCAAGAGTAAACGATAAATGTGATTTCTAACCTTATCTACCTCCTAGAGTTGAACTTAGTGTGAATCTCAAAACAGGATCCATAGATTGCAATGTAATGTAATGAAATATGTATATCTTTCTCAAACAGCAAGTTTCCATACTTCTTCGCCCTTTTTTACTCCTGGCCATGCAACAGAACCGAATTTCAAAATTCAATCGCATAGCGACAGCTTCTAACGAATTTGACAACACTTTAGCTTATTTCTCTTGCTTTCAAAGAAGTAAGTAATAAGACCATTTCTGCTAATGTGTGTCTGATTAGTATGCATTAGATAGAAGATCTTTTGTAAGAATATTTTGCAGAACAAGTAGAAAAATTCACATAAATGGAAGACATCAGATTTGTTTTAAGTGGTGCTTTACGCCCTTGCTTGGTAAATCGGTGGCAGATACTGGTGATACTTAGGACAGAAAATGTTAGAAGACAGCGCCCCAAACCTAAGCTTAGGATACCTCTCCGGCATTACAAGTAATGAACTCTAGAAAAAGGTTTCAGCTGGGGAGAACGGTTCTAGCGAAATTTTAACCGAAACTCACAAACCAATCCATGTACTTATATTAATGGCCTCGGCCTCCAGTATCGGTACTCGACGGATGAATTCGCTCGGTATTAAATATACACTGATTGAAAGGGCGGATACAGAATTTCTGTGACCAGGTTGTTTAGGTGCCCTCCTCAGGAAATGTGGAAAAAATGTTAGTCTTTGAGTTAGAAACTATTTAAAGGAACATATCCTAAAGGGGTAAAAAAATATACTATATTTACTTTCTCTACACGTATTCTGTACGCAGTGTATAGAGAAGGTATTGTATTTCACCCAAAAATTCTATACTGAAATTTCACCAGAAATATATGTTTTGAGACCCCTCAAACCAAAAAAGCATGTGTGTGTGTCTAAGGGCAGCATAGCTAAAACGAAAAGTCGGTTGAATACCAAACTTGGTATGTAAGTGAAGTATTTTCCAAGGAAGACTCTAACATTTTCAAGAAAATCCCTCCGCCTCAACTAACCTTTACATGCAACATTTTTCGAAAATGTTTATTTTCTCAAAAATGCCTCTAACGATTTTGAATAAAATACCTTATATTTAAGATATTTTATGACAAACGAATATCATGAATTTTCAAGGAATTGCCTCTGAAGACCTCTTCATTCTCGATGACTATTGGGTAACTGGTAAACCACAAGAGATAGACAAAAACACACTAAACAAAAATGTAGATCTCATTAAAACACACAGTTAACATTTTATATATAAATAAGAGACAGAAACACACTACACAAAAATGTAGATCTCATTAAAACACACAATTAAAACTATATATATTTGGTAGAGTTAACCATTTACGAGATATTATTGTTTCAATTTGAAGCCACAAACGTTTCCCGAACGGGAAGACATCTTTCTTTCCGTTTCTCGTTTGTTTACTCGTGGCAAGCAAAGTGATAGAGTTTCAATTGTTTCATATAGCGACTGACTTTTAAAGGACTTGACTATTGTTTTAGCCTGTGCATGCTATTATTCCCGTTCTAGTTAAGGAAGCAGGCAATAAGACAAATACTGCTTATGTTTGTCTTGATTAGCATGATGCAGATATCTGCATATATATTTATCTTTTGAATCAAAATGTGTTTGCAGAACAGCTAAAAAAAGTCATGTGAATGGAACCTATCAGATTTTTATGATAATATTCAATGCACTTTGAACGCTAAACGAAGATTATTAGAGTAAGGAAAATATATTTACATTGATAATTTGTATGGTAAAAACTCCGAGAATTTTTACTTAGATTTAATCAAAACTATTTATACAAAAAAGAGTATTCATGTACAAAGTGAAAGCATCAATTTATGCTCTACATACATTTTACTTCATACATTTTAGTTCAATGTTAAAGGGCATCTTTATATGTCTTGCCCACCAAAGGTAAATAAAATAATTAATCCGTAATTTTTAAATAATTAAAATTACAATTCACATTAATAGTTAATATTTTTAAATCAATAAACTTAAAGGTAATATATTATGTAATACTGTTCAAGAAAACGATTGGCAGTATATAACCTCAATTTGTAAAAGCCCTTGTATTAAAGTCGAAGATGTTTCACTGCTTTGTTCTACTTGAGGAGAAAATTCATTATTCAGTATGTTCTTCTTAATCAGGTAAGTATTATTTTTGTAATTTCAAATCGCATAAAAACAAACTTAATTGTCACATAATGGCAGAATCATAACATTGTTTTCACTGTTACCTTTGCTGTTACATGTACCTCACTCCCCGCCCTCAATACTCTGCTCAGCGTACCAAAAAGTTGAAAATTTAAAGATACGCTTATCAGGTTTGGCGAGCACGCAACATACATATTTGTACTTTATTTACCATACGTACATCTATTATTTTGTATATATATATACATATATATACAAAATAAAAATATAAAAATGTGTATAAAAACCCTGGTACTTGATTTCTAAACTCAGGGCTAATATGCCATATTTTTAAAAATGTATTTATTTCAATGTATCATACATATATTATTAACAGATTAATTATAAATATAGATTTAAAAATAAAATATACAGCATAAAGTAAAAATAATAACGATAATAAATTATAATAAACTACATAATAACAAAAGCTAATAAAAATAATAAAACAAAATTATAACAATTTTTCAACATTTAAATTATTACACTTTCATAATATAATCTAAATAAATAACCAAAAAAATACAAAAATATTATATTTTATTGTTGTGTACAGTTTCTTTAACACTTTATTTGAGATTTATTATGTTGCAGCTTGTATTTTAATACTATGCTTCGCACATACCGTCCCCAATTCGCCTTTGCCACTGAGAGCACAAAAATATTATGTTATTGATTGGCATGCATGTAGCTTTTGTGTGTGTGTGTGTGTGTGTGTGTGTATGTAATTAGAATGAGAAAATGGGAGGCATTGGGTAATTTTGCAAGAACATAATATCATGTGATGAGAATCTGATCATGTAAATATATAATTAAGGTCAATTATTCACCGTTCTTTCATACAAGTCAACACGTCGCAAAGGTTGCTGAACCTCCTCCTCCTCCTATAATCAGTAGATCAATTATCATTCTTTCAAATCTATATTTGGTAGCGCGATTTTCAACGAAAGTTAGCAAATAGTTTGTTTTTGCAGTTGAACCAGTTTGTTGCTATCCGCGTTCGGTTTTCGTGCGTGCAACCTGTTTGCCTTCCCTCCCCCTTCTCCTCTAACCCTTAATTTCCGCCACACAATTTGCTGTTTATTGCATTCCTGGTATAAGGTAAAAGAACCAAGAATCTAGCTCGGCTCATAACTGCTAGTTTGGAGACCTGCTTTCTGCAAATATAATATGCAACAAAGGCCGTAGAAAGAAATAAGCAACACTAGTCAAGGAGAAGCCCATCAAGTTCTGTTATGAACTCAGAGACTACGATTTTACGATATCAGTATATATGTAATATTTCACAATATTTACTGCAAGTTGAAAATTCTCTCTACCTCTCCCTTCATATAGCTGTATTATTTATTTATTTATTTATTATACACCAATAATCAATATAAAACCTCATCGGGAATATATTTTGAAATGCCTCCTCAATTCAAGATGTATTTAATAAGCCCCTCTCCGCACTCTGTGTCTTGCCTGGGAAAGACTTGGCGGATGTGGCACCTAAAATGGAAACCGCACAACCCGGTGATGTAATTCCTTATGTAATGTTTAAAAACTTAGGCTTAAGCAGACAGCAGTGCTTTCGTGCTGGCATGAAGAATGGCCTGCACTCCGCGGAAACTAGTGAAGTATCTCGTTGTAAACTGGGTAACTTCCTCTCGTATATCTCGTCATGAGGTGATATAGACTCGACTGTACATTGGCCATTGGATTTTTTTACATGGGGGCCTGGGCCTGCAAACCCGACTGGCAGTCTCAAGCCCAGTACAACCACCAGTAGTGGACCAACATTCAACCGATTCGGTGAGCTTATGTGGCCAATCAACATACATCCCCCGTCGGAAAGTTGGTTTAATTGGTCAGGTCTGCTACCTATCCCAGCTCCTCACTTTCCTAAGGAGCATAGATTTAAAAACTTTACGTTACTGTTTTGATTAAAGTGGCTAAAGATACAAGCGTTTATCCAAGTTAAGATTTTAATATATTTTAAATTTTTATTATTTTCTCTAGCACATTGGTACTACATATATTAGATAGAGAAGACTGTAATGAAATTCGATGTTTAGATTTTACCGGAACTATATGTTTTGAGGACCCTTGAATCAAAAAAGGGTTTAGAAAAATGTCCGTGTATGTCTATGAGCATGTATAATTTGGTATTTTGTTTAGTGTCTTCCAAGAAAATTTTAAAGTAAATCCTCTCCGCCTCAAACTACCCTTTACGTAGAAAAATTGTTGAAAATTAAGTTTTTCTCAAACATTTTTTATTAAAGTGCGTATATTGAAAATCTTTATTTCACGACAAACAAAATTTATATTTTAAATCTTCTGGGAATGGCCTCTGAAGTTCTCCTTATTCTGGATAGATTTTGCATAACTGGCAAACCGTAAGATATAGACCAAAACTTACTACACAAAAAACGTATATCTCGTTAAAATCCACAATCTGTGCGACATACCTTTTTTGTAAACTTAATGTTTCCGAAATACCCCTTGTTATTGGTTTCATATTAAGCTACTTAAAACTTTTCTCAAACGAGAGGTTTCTTTCACTTCAATTGTATCGCATAGCGACCGGTTTTAAATACAGGGTTACTACAAAAGAAATAGACAACTTCAACTGCATGTAAAACAAAACCTATTAGAGATAGCAACCTAATTATTTTTAAGTATGTTGAGAAACTCTCAAAGTTTTGTTTGTTACTATTGGTAACGCTGTAGTGTTTTGTTTGTTGTTGCAGAATCTGAAATGGCGGAAAATCCTGTGGAAAAGGCATATTGCGTGTTGGAATTTGCTAGAACGCAATCAGCAACTGTTGTCCAACGACATTTTAGAACACGTTACCACAAAAATGAAATGATGTGCTCACAAAAGCCAGCATCGTCTTCATCATTTCGCAACATGTCGATGCAGAAGTCACGCTGCATGACCTTATCTTCTTCACTCAGAAACTGCAACATCTGTAATCTGTAAGGCATCATGTGCAGTCGCTTCCGCAAGATTTTCCATACAGTTTGCTGTGGAATTTGTAATTGCATGCTTGCCCTATATGTCGATTTCTGTGGGCTTCTTATGTAGGCAGAACGAACACGTTCAACGTTTTCTTCCGAAACTCTTGGTCTTCCCGAGCTCTTCCCTTTGCACAAACATCCCGTTGTCTCGAATTTTCTATACCAGTCGTAGATTAACTGTCTAGTCGGTGGCGTTTTGTGGTAACGTGTTCCAAAATGTCGTTGGACAACAGTTGCTGATTGCGTTCTAGCAAATTCCAACACGCAATATGCCTTTTCCACAGGATTTTCGCGCCATTTCAGCTTCTGCAACAACAAACAAAACACTACAGCGTTACCAATAGTAACAAACAAAACTTTGACAGTTTCTCAACATACCTCCAAAATAATTAGGTTCCTATCTCTAACAGTTTTTGTTTTACAGGCAGTTAAAGTTGTCTATTTCTTTTGTAGTAAACCTGTACATCGCTTTGGCCTAGTGTATTATATTTTATTTCCCTTCTACTTGGAAGGAACTAACACAATCAATATTTATCTCGATTACCATGATGTAGATAAATAATGTTTTGTATAATAATACTTTGTAGAGAAAGGTATGTGAATGAAACATCAGATTTTTTATTCTTCCTTTCCTTCTTTATTTATTTCATTAATATGCCGAGTGTAACCATATATATAGATCATATCGGCGGCTTTATTATTGGAATAATTGACATGACAATGCTATCTTTTTAACATATTTAATTTGTAGATACATAATTTGTACACAATTCCTAGCATCCAGTAGGATCTCTCGATCCACCTAAGGTTGTGAAATAGCTAAAAATGCAGAGTTCAGTTTTAATATGAAGGAATTTGAATAAAGTGCCTCAACACATTTGAAATTTTATGAACCCGTCACACAATTAAAAGTTATTTATTTAGAGAACCTATGCATTTTCAAATTATAGATAAACCACTACGCATGTGTGTTTGATATCTACACTAATATTAATAAGAGGGAAAATGTGTTTGTGTGTGTGTGTGTGTGTGTGTGTGTGTGTGTGTGTGTGTGTGTGGGCGAGCGCGTACAACCTCAAATACCAATCAACCGTTTTTTCTCTAGCTTAGTATATAGCACGTACCTAGATATAAAAGGTATTGCACTCCATCCAAAAATTCTATATTAGGTTTCACTGGAAATACTGCATCCCATAAAAGAATCATTTAAAAAAAAAGTTCAGTGTGTGTTTGCGTGTGTGTGTGTGTGTGTGTGTGTGTGTGTGTGTGTGTGTGTATGTGTGTGTCCCTCTTTGTAAACACGATGACTTAAATACGAAAATTCGTAAAATACTCATATTTAATGTTTAGTATCTTCCCATTATGAGACATAAATATTTTACATGGAAAAAATCGAAATTATATTAATGTATATTTTTTTTTTTAATTAGCCGTTTCCGTGTTATTGGATTCAATTTTAAGCTACTTAAACTTTTCGTCTCTCTTTTTTTAATTCTGGCAATCAAATAGAACAGAGCATACATTAAATAATTCCAGGATGGGTGTTTTAAATAATAAATTCAGTTATTTAATCAAAAACACTATTTGCAATGTAATTTTCTTAATTTTAAATTTGAGATATATGTTTCTTATAAAGTTATAAAAGTTTGTTAAGAAATATATTTTAAATTAATTTTAAAGAAATGTATTTAATTGTGAGTTTACGCAATATATATCAAGTTGGAGGTACTTGATAGCGTATCAATTTATAACTACAGAGCAACTTCATTTCCGAGGTTCAGCTCAACTTCAAAATTGATCGTCAGGAGCATTTAAATACTGAAAAATGTCTGAAATATTACAATCAATTAAAAGGAACTGGAAAATTTACTCAGTAACTGGCCTGATATTCTTATGCTTATTTTAAATAAAAAGTATAAATGTTATTCCTTAAAATGCATAATTTAGAAACTAATTAGGGTATGTGCCACAAATTTTGCAAAACACTTCAATTAAGTCTTAAATGTGAAGCACGCCATCCGCTGAGGGCTATTTACACATTGTATATCTCATTTTCACTCCAATATAAAAAAACATGATGTGTTCCACTCACATGAATTCTTCTACCCGTTCAGAAAGCAAAGTATTCTTACAAAAAGAGATTCTTTATTTGAATCAAGTTAATCGAGATAAACATTAGCAGAAATGGTCTTACTACTTGATTCCTTGTAAGCGAAAGGGAAATGCGGCTAAAACTATATTCATACATTTTAAAAGCTTGTGGCTATGTAAACAATTGAGGTTCTGTTCGCTTTGCAAGATCAGGAGTAAACAAAAGAACAGGTAACCCGTTAGAGAAAAGTTATGTAGTTTAAACTTGAAACAAATAAAAAGGAAGCTCTTCAAAACGGTATATTCTACAACAAAACATGCGTTTTAACATGATTTACATTTTTATGTATTAAGAGTTTGTCTATCATGGTTTATTAAGTATGTAAAATTAGCTACAGAAGGTTCAAGATACACATTTTATTTGTGATGTAAATATCTATAATGTGTGGTATTTTAAACAAAATCCTTAGAACCATTTTTGAGAAAGACAACATTTTCAAAACTTTTTCCATGTAAATGGAAGTTTGGATCATTTCGCATCCTTGGAAGATACTAAACTTAAATACCAAATTTGGCATTTAAAGATATTGTAGTTTTTGAGCTAAGCTGTCTGCAGACACACACATGGATCTTTTTCTAAGAATTATTTTTTGACCTAGTAGCCTCAAAACATATATTTCAGATGAAACCTCGGTACCGAATTTTTGGGTAAAATACAATACCTTCTCTATTCACTATGTGCATAGTACGTGTAGAGAAGTAATATGTGCAAGAAAACTGTTCAAGCGAATCAAACTTAATAAGAATCATGATTGTAATTTTTTACCATTTACGTGTAATTTCTGATCGGTATCCTTAAACGCTACTAGTAAAATGAAATTCCATCTGAATGATCCTATATACCGATTTTTTGCAGAAAAGTGCATTAAGAAGAATTAATTCTAGGTCTTGATTTACTAGGAACTACTGCATGCAAAATAAGTTGTGCATCACGGAAGCACAACCGCTGTTTTCTTTAACTGGCACAACTGGTTATAGCTCACTATTTGAATTCCTCCATTGGCGGTGAATGTTCTTGTCTGTCCGTCTATTAACTGCGTAAACATTGCGTTATCTAACTAGATATAAAATGCCAAACTATAAGAATGTAATAATTTACATAGCACTATAATGTACTTAGATTTCATTTTATTTTCTTTACAAAACCATATCCAATACTTACATTTATTTTATTTATCCTAATTTACAAGTTAGTTTTGGGCACCCCTTTAGGCATCACATGGTATAGCTCCCTGGCTGTTAGCGAATGTAGGCTTTTTGTGCTGGCTATTCTTCAGCCTCAAAGATTTTTCTCCGGTTCTCTCTTTTTTTGTTATTCATTTTACTTTCTCTAGCACGTACGTGCATACAATGCACATAGTAGCTAGAGCAGGTATTGTATTCACCTAAAATTCGATGTCGAGATTTAATCGGAAAAATCTGTTCCATTCTCATGACTTTCTCTATATTTCTGCAGCAAATTATTGTTAATAAGCTTATGCTTCTATTTACTTATGACAATCGAGAAAAAATTAGCAGAATTAGTCTTATTACTTGCTTCCTTGTAAGTAGAAGCGAAATAAGGGAGTACCATAGGTAAAAGTGATAGTCAAAAGCTGGTTGCTATGTGACTGAAGTTCCTTTATTTGTGTGGACAGGAGTTGACAAATTCCTTTATGAGAAAAGTATAGCTTTTGACAGCTGAAACCAAAAACAAGAAATATCTCAAAAATGGTCAACTTCACGAAAAAAATGTATACAACATAAATTGTATGGTTTAACGTGCTCTACATTTTTGTGTTGTAAGTTTTTGTCTACCTCTTATAGTTTAGCAGTTATGCAAAATTTCGTAAAAATCATCCAGACCAAAGTAGTCTTCAGAGGCTATTCCCAGAAAATTCAAGATATGCATTTTATTTGTCAGGTAAATATTTTTAATATGCGAAATTTTAATAAAAATCATTAGAGCCATTTTTTAAGAAAAATAAAATTTTCGAAAAGAGTTCCATGTAAAGAGTGGTTTGAGATGAGGGGATTTTTCTCAAAATCTTCGTGTCGTATCCCTGGAAGATTCTAAACTTAAATACCAACCTTGGTATTTTACCGACTATTCGTTTTTCAGCTATCGTGTTCACAGACACACGGACCTTTTTCTGAAAATACTTTTTTTGGATACAGGGGGCCCTAAAACATATATTTCCGGTGAAATCTCGGTATTAAAATTTTGGGTTGAGTGCAATACCTTCTCTATATACTATGTACAAAGTACGTATAGAGAAAGTAAAAATATGTTTTAAGTACCCTGACTGCAAAAAAAAATTAGAAAAGGTCTGTGTGTTTGTGTGTGTGTGGGGGGGGGCGAGGGCAGAAAAGCTCAAAACAAACTTTGTATTTATGTTTAGTACCTTCCAAGGATGCGACACCCCAAACTACCCTTTATATAGAGCTGTTTTATTTATTTTTTTTTGTCAAAAATGACCCCAACGAATATAATTAAATTACCGTATATCAAAAATATTTACATCATAAATAAAAGATATATCTTGAATTTTCTGGGAATAACTTCTAAAGACCTGTTCATTCTAGATGATTTTTCTGAAATTTGCATAACCATAAAAAATAGACAAAATTTACTCTTCAAAAAAATATAGATGTTAAAACACATAACTTATGTCATAACAAATGTTGTTGTAGAGCTATCCGTATTGGTATCGAAATTAAACTCTGTAACTTTACTCAAATGAGGTTGCTTTTCCTTTCATCTCTCTTTTGTTTACTACTGGTCTCGCAAAGCGAACCGAACTTTAATTGTTCATATGTCAAACAATTTTTTAAAAAATTGATTCATACTTTAGCCCTTCTGTTTACAAAGAATCAAGTAGCTAAGACAATTTCTGCTAATGCTTATCTCGATTAGCACGATGTAGATAAAAGAATATTCTTTTGTAAGAATAACTTATTTGCAGAACGGATAGGAGAAATTCATGTGAATAGAACAAATAAGATGTTTTCCTATCCATGTTTACTTCCTCTAGCTCGTATATAAACGTACATAGTAGGTAGAGAAGGTATTTCATTCCACCAAAAGTTCGATACCGAATTTTTAGAGTAAATACTTGTTTTAGTAACCCTGAATTAAAAAAAAAGGAAAGCAATTTAGAAAAAGGTCAGTGTATGTATGTGCGTGCACAAGTATGTATGTCAGTAGATCTGTTAACAGCATACTTCATAAACAAAAAGTAATTGAATACTAAACTTGGTATTTAAATTTAACATCTTCTAGGGATGCGACAGGAAGATTTTCAGTAAAATTCGCCTCCGCAAACTGCCCTTTACATGAAACATTTTTTGAAATTATGATTTTATAAAAAAATAAAAAAAGGTTATAACAATTTTGATTATAATGCCGTATATTAAAGATGTTTACATGACAAATAAAATATACATCCTAAATTTATTGGTAATAGCCCCTGAAGTTCTCTTCATTCGGAATGTCTTCAACATAACTGTTAAACCGTAACAGAAAAATACTTATTGCACGAAAGAAGTAAATGATTTCATTAAAACACAAAGTTAATGTCATATACAGGTTTATTTAATTTTATTATATATATATATATATGTTTTTTTTTTTTTTTTTTTTTTTTTTTTTTTTTTTGTAGAGGTAACAATTTCAGGTATTTCCTGTTATTGATTTTAATTTTATAATACTTAAAACTTTTCTCAGATGCTAAGCCCTCATCCGTTTATATCTCTTTCGTTTTGCTCCTGGCCATGGAAAGAGAACCAAATTTAAATGGCAATCGCAAAACAACTGCTTCAATAGATTTGACTATCGTTTTAGCCTATATAGTCCCATACTTCCCATCTATTTATAAGGAACTTAGTAATGATACCGTTTGTGGTAATGTTTATATTGATAAGCATTATGTAGATAAAATGAATTTAAATGATATTGAGTTTTATTTATGGATGCTTTATGACTGCTATGGTTTCCAGCATCCCATTATATATTGGGCGTGAGACAGCTTAATTTTGCTCAGAGACTTCTTTTATAGGCTTGAGGTTCTTTTACGAGCCGTAAATCTACGACACGGGGCCAACGGCTTTACTTCCCATCAGAAGGAAGCCAAGCTAAGGATTTTCATCGTAACCACTATACCACACTATAGAGATAAAAGAATAATCTTTTGTAAACATAGTTTGTTCGCAGAACGGACAGAGAAGGGCATGTGAATGGAACACATCAATTGCTCTTTCTCCTCCCTCTCTCCCTCTCATTCTCTCCCTCTTCCCCTCTCCCTCTCAACTACGTTTAAATGTTTTTGTTTTGCTTAAGTTTATCACATAATGACCAGCTTTTAAAAGAATTGATTATCGCTTTAGCTTAATGTAGTCAAATCTTTTAAAAGCTGGTCATTAAGTGAACAATTTAAACAAACAAAAAATCCGATGTGTCCCATTTACATGTCTTTCTCTACATGTCTGGAACAAATTAATGTTAAAAAGTTTATGCTTCTATTTACTTCACGCTAATCGAGAAAAAATTAGCAGAAATAGTCTTATTATTTACTTCCTTGTAAGTAGAAGCGAAATAAGGGAGGTAAGTAGGTTAAATGATAATGAAAAGCTGGTTGCTATGTTACTGAAACGTGGCTGAAGTTCCTTTGCCAGGAGTTGAATTTTTCCTGTATGAGAAAATTATTTCAAAGCAGAAACCTAAAATAAGGAATATCTCAAAAACGACATATGTTTATAACATAAATATCGTGTTTTAACGTGCTCTACATTTTGTCCATTTCTTACGGTTTAGCAGTTATGCAAAATTCCATAAAATTTATGCTGAGTAAGGTAGTTTTCAGAGGCTATTCCCAGAAAATTCAAGATATACATTTTATTTGTCAGGTAAATATCTTTAATATATCATATTTTAATCAAAGTCACTAGAGGCAATTTTGAGAAAATCAGAATTTTTGAAAAACGTTCCACATAAAAGGTAATTGGGGTGGAGTATTTACTTGAAAATCTTGGTGTCGCATCCTTGGAAGATACCAAATTAAATACCAAGTTTGGTATTCAACGGTATTTTCGTTTTTGAACTAGGTTGTCCATAGACACACACACGCACTTACACACGGACCTTTTTTTAAAAATGTTGTTTTTTTATTCAGGAGCACCCAAAACATGTATTTCTGGTGAAATCTCGGTATCGAATTTTTGGGTGGAATGCAATGCCTTCTCTATACACTATGAACATAGTACGTGTAGAGAAATTAAAAAAAAATTAAACGAAAGTCGACTTCCGTTTGACGAAAGTTATATATAAGGATCTCTCTTTATTTTTTTTCACAGACAAAACGTCATTTTTATTTATTCTAGCCCTATGTACAATGTAACGAATGGATAGAGAATATGCTGCATTCCATCCAAAATTCGATAGCAAGATTTCATCGTAAATATATGTTTTGAGACACCCTGAATCCAAAAATATAATTTTAGAAACATGTCCGTATGTGTTTTTTTTTTTGTGTGTGTGTGAGTGTGTGTGTGTGATACGATAGGAAGAAATCGCCTTCCGTGGTGTAATGGTTACCATGCTAACTTCATATACCCAAGGTCCCGGGTTCAAACCCGGCGGAGGACGATGGATTTTTTCGGGCGTAAAAATCCTTAGCATGGCTTCCTTCGGAAGGGAAGTAAAGCTGTGGGTCCCGTGCCGTAGATTTACGGCACGTAAAAGAACCTCAAGCCTGATAAAAGAGGCCTCTGAGCAAAATTAAGCGATCTTTCACGCCCAATATAGAATGAGACGCTGAGAACCAAAAGCAGTTAAAGAGCGTCCATAAATAACACGCCATTTCTTTTCCTTTCGATAGGAAGAATTTTAATAAAATCCTCCACCCAACTACTCTTCGCGTGGAATATTTTTCGATAGTTTTGATTTTCTCAAAAATGACTCCAAGTTGAATTAAAATGTCATGTGTTTAATATATTTCCATCACAAACGAAATATATAGTTCGAATTTTCTGGAAAATAGCGTCTGAAAATTTGCTGAAGCCTTCATTCCGTATAACTTTTATATAACTTTTCTATAACTGATAAACCGTAAGAAATAGACAAAAACTTGCTACACAAAACATGGGATCTCATTAAAATACACAATTTATGTCATATAGTACAATTTTTTGGTTAACCATTCTCGAGGTATTCTGAGTTATCGATTTCAGTTTTAAGGTACCTACTTAAACGTTTTTAAAAAGAAGTCATCTTTCTTATCGTCTTTCTTTTGTTTGCTTCTAGCAAGCAAAGATAACCGAATTTCAATTATTGCACTTAGCAATCGGCTTTTAAAGGTATAACTTCAGCCTAGTACTTTCCTTCTGTTCCTTATACTTACAAAGAAGCAAGCAATAAAACCAATTCTGGTAATGTTTATTTTGATTAGCCTAACGTAGATAAAAATAATATTTTGTAAGGAAAGTTTGTGTGTGGAACAGCTAGAGAAGGACATGTGAATAGAACACATCAGAATAGTTTTTCTAACTCACCCCATAAATGCCGTTTGTCTTATCCTATTTCTCGCCGACTTTCAGAAGTCCTTTTATCTTCTTCCCTTTTTCTCCATACATCTCTCATTCCTATTTTCGTCAAGATTTTCTCTACCCCCACCCATTAGCACTTCTCGTTCTTAATTACTTTCAGTCAATTTAAACATATTAGCTTCTCTAGCACGTATGCACATACAATTTACACAGTAACTACAGAAGATATTGTTTTTCACCCAAAAATACGACGTCGAGCTTTCACCGGAAATACATGTTTTGAAGTCCCTTTAGTCCAAATAAAATAAAAAGCAGTTTTAGAAAAAAGGTCCGTGGTGTAAGTCTGTGGACAACATAGATCAAAACCAAAAGAGGTTATATATCAAACTTGATACATACTCAAAGAATGCGACACTAAGATTTTCAAGAAAATCCTCCCACCACAAACTACCATGGAAAAATGTTTGAAAACTTTGTTTTTCTCAAAAATGGCTCTAATGATTTTTATTAAAATACCGTACATGAAAGATATTTGCGTCATAAATAAAATGTACATTTTGTGTTATCTAAGAATAGCCTCTGAAGACCTCTTTGCTTCGGATGAGTTTTTCATAACTGTTAAGAGATAGAAAAACTGAGGGAGACGAAAATTTAGGTCTCGATAAAGCCATAATTCATGCCATTTACGTTTTTCTTGTAGAGTTGGCCGTTTCTGAATATTCCTTATTAATGGTTTCAATTGTTAACTACATAACGTTTCTCAAACGGAAAACACTTTTTGTTTCATCTCTCATGTTGGTCATTCAAATCAACTCGAACTTCAATTGTTTCAAAAGGCTACCGGCATTTAAAAGATTTGACTATCGCGTTAGCCTAGTGTGTTCCCTTACTTCCCTGCTACTTTTGAGAAAGCAAGTAGTAAGAGCATTTCTGCTAATGTTTATCTCGATTAGTATGATGTAGATAAAAAAATAATAATCTTTTGTAAGAATACTTGCTATGTGGAATAGCTATAGAAAGCTATGTGAATGGTACATTAGATTTTTTTTATTTTTTTTTTATTTATTTTTTTTTTTTTTTAGAATATTGCTATATTCCCTTCTTATACACATACATACTAGGACTTCAATACTCAGACTGCAATCACTCCTATTCTTTCCCGTTCTTCCCATGAGATTGAGAGTAAGGTTCTTATTCTAAAAAGGTAACAATGACGCATAGTAAACGGGTAGATATCACAAAAAAAAACAGATGAGATTGCATAAAAACAGATGGCTGTGTTTAATGTCATTAAGAAGGAAAAGTAGGCAATCAGAACGACAAGAAATAAAAGCGTGAGTCAGCTGTAGCCTTGCTTGCAGACGTATGACACATCACGAAGGTACTAAAGACGAATAAGAAAACAAATGTATATATCTTAATTACTTTTCATATCTATATTTAACAGAGAGTTGAAAGTTTGGTGGTTTAAAAGTAGCGCAGCTTTCATTTGAGAGGAGTTCCGCAATATATGAACATAAAAAGTTATTTTTCTGTCTACTTTTGGTGAGGTATGTAAAATTTTTATCGAACTACATTAAGCATTGATATAATTATCAAAACAATGCAAAAAATGCTTTTCATCCGCATGTTCCTTACTATTCACTCAAATACAAACTATTGTTAGAAGATCTTATTATTCCAGTTACCTCTTGTTAATTCAGATAAACTTTTAATTTACATTTACACATTTCGTTGCATGATATAGTAGGCATCGGTCCGCTCGGAGACTAACGCGATAGGCATGAGGAAAGAGAGAGAGAGAGAGAGAGAGAGAGAGAGAGAGAGAGAGAGCGCTATTGCTATAAATCGAGGGACTGGGGTTTGCACGTCAAACTAACCAAGTCGTATTTTGCAATGCAATGGCACATGCACCCATAGAGGCTGTGAAATGTGTAAAGTGAATTTTAAAGAGCATATTACTCCATAAAAACATGTTACGTAAGTTGTGTACTATAAAGAGATCTACTGTTTTTGTATAGTATATTTTGTCTACTATTTATACAAAACTTATTCAGAATGAAGTGGATTTCACTAGCTATTCCTCGAAAATCCAGGATATACCTACATTGTTTCATGAAAATGTCTTAAAGCATGGGGTATTTTAACAATAAATAAGAACCATTTTTGAGAAAAGTAAAACCATGAAAAATGTCCTATGTAAAGGATAGTTACGAGCTTGGGTGAGGACAAAAGTGCTTAATTTTGGATATAGTGGCGTTCAAAACGCTTATTTTCAGTGAACGCTTTCTATCAAATTCTTGGGTGGAATACATATTCCCTCTGTTTACAGGAGATAAAGTAAAAACTGATATGTTCCATTCAAATATTTTCTCTAGCTGTTTCACAACTAACTTTCTTAACAAAAGATTATTTTAATCCATTTCCATAATGCTAATCGAGATAGTTTCCCTTTTGCATATCCAGGAGTAAAACAAAAGAGATAAAACGAAAGTTGACTTCCCGCTTGAGAAACGTTTAAGTAATTTAAAATTGAAACCAATAACAAGGAATGTCTCGGAAACGGTTAACTCTATGAAAAAATGTATATGACATAAGTTGTATGTTTTGGCGTGATTTACATTTTTGTATAGTAAGCTTTTGTCTATCTCTCACGGTTTGCCAGTTTCACAAAAGCCATTCAGAATGTCTTTGGATGCTGTTCCCAAAAAATTCAAGATAAACATTTGGCTTGTCATTATATATTTATATAGCTATTTGTTTTATATATTACTCACAGATTATTAATATAGTCTTTGTCTGCTTCATTATATAAAAGGAAACAATCCCTATACTTATTAAGTTGTAGAACTTAAGAAGCTGCAGAAGGCCGAAATAGAAACAGTTGTTGAAAATGTCGATTACATTAGTGGTAGTACTGATAAAATATTCTTTTTAATGGCATTTAGCATTGGAATTGTTTAAAACATGCAGAGTACAAACAAAGCGAGCATTTCAAAATGTATTTGAATTAAGTTGTGTATTATAAACATATTTACATAGTTGTAAGCAATTGTCGATCTCTTATAGTTTCCCAGCTATAAAAAATTATACAAAATTTCTTCCGAGAGAAGAGGGCTTCAAAACTACTCCCAAAAAACTCAAAATATGCATTTTATTTACATTTAAATATCTTAAACACGTGGTACTTTAACCAAACCCGCTCAAACCATTTTTGAAAACTTCCAAATATGTAGAGGTATATTAGGTGGTGGAAGGATAGTTTCGAAAACCTATGTGCAAACTTTGGAAGAACTTAAGTGCCATGTTAGGTGCTTATTGGAGATTAAGTTTTAAATTAGGTATGCTGTTTACAGACCTACACAACACACACTAACACACATACACACTCTTCTAAAACTTCTTCTTTATTGAAGGGGACCTCAAAACATGCCCTCTTAACCCCTATGTTTTAGATGGAATTCAATATTTTCTCAACCATAGCGGAAATAAAAAGCGTTGATTTTTTACCGAAGTATTTTTTAAAGACTGCTAAAAGACTCAAGAAGGGTAGTAAGGCGGCGTCAGGATACATATTAGTTCGATATCTTGAATGAATGGAGGCAAAATCAGGCCAATTATATTGTAGTTTTCCCTTAAGTGATGGCGATTTCTTTTAATTGCACGTTGTTAATAAGTACGTGCTTGGGTAACTCATATATTCTCAACAAATGAATAACCTGCTTTAGCATTTTGTAACGCTTAAACACAAAATGTATGTTAATAGTTCTATACAAAACGCTCTTTTGATACTTGATACTATGTATCTTTCTCACCACTGATAGATAGTCTTCTTTTTAAGAACGGTGTTTATTTAAAATTGTTATCGCGGCATTTCAAAAGAGCTATCGTTTAAATTCTATCAATAATGTCTCGCGTTGTACAACTGCTTGAGAAGAGAGCAGATTTAGTAATGTTTCCATATCGCCACACCTGTCACTTCATCCCGTATAGAGAGCTCTAGTAGTTCTGTGTTCTCCAAAATATGATGGCCCTCAAACCGGACCGATCCTCCCTTCCTTTGGGCAAACAAAAGTGAGTCTCTAGTAGGGGCGAGAGCCAACGTAGTAAAATACGCTTTGAATGACCAACGTGAGAGATGAAACAAAAGTGTCTTTCCGTTTGAGAAAGGTTATGTATGTAGTTTACAATTGAAACCATTAATAAGGAATTTTTAGAAACGGCCAACTCTACAAGAAAAACTAAATGGCATGAACTATGGCTTTAACGAGACCGATCGGTCGTCGCAGTTGACGTTGTACTGGTGGCGTTCGATGTGTCGGCGTCCCAGAGTATTTCTGAAGTGGCAGAAAGTAGGTACATTACTTTTCAGAACAGTAACTTATGTTTCATCACAAACTACCCTTTACTTGGAAAAAAATGAGAAAACGTTGATTTATTAAAAAATGGCTTTAACGATTTTGATTAAAATAATGCATACTCGTATTAAAGATATTTACATCACAAATAAAATGTATATTGGTGGTCATTGCTGAACCACGAGCGGTGAAACTAGGCTAAAGTAATGGCACAACACCTGGCTATGGTGAGGCTTGCGGAAGGAGAGGAACGATTGGGAATACATCTTAAATAATTGGATTTTCTTGAAAAGCTTCGTGTCACATCCCTGGAAGATACTAACCATAACTAAGTTTGCTATTTAACAGTCTTTTCGATTTTAAGTAATGTTGCCCACCCACACCCACTCGCGCCTTTTTCTAAAAAAAAAATTTCGGACTCGGGGACCTCAAAACATATTTTCGGTGAAGTCTTGACATCTAATTTTTGGGTGGAATACAATACCTTCTCTAGCCACTATTTATATTGTATGTACCTACGGACTAGAGAAAGTAAAACTATGTTAAAGTTCATTAAATATTCCAGTAACTATTCAATAAAAGTGCATATTTCACTTCCTCTATATATTATGCACTTTCTTTCGCTTGCATAATTGTTAACTCTCTTCATTTGCATGATTGGTGCAGGAGTATTCATGTTCCTTCTTGCCGCTATCAAGCTGTTGTGGCCGGTATCTGAAGAACCATGCCTGTTGCTACAAGTGCAAAATTGCCCACGAACCAGCAATATTATTTTTAATTCGCCTAAATCCTATTTACAGCACACGATTGTGCGCTTCGTAATTGTAAACTTGGCTTCATTCCAGAGAATAGGTTAAGCAGATTAGAGTTTTATCTTCAAAGTTCATAGCCAACCTGTTTTACATTATTCTAGATTTTACATCATGCTGCATATCTGATAGTCCTTCCTGCATCATTTCTTCAGACATTTTTTACACTTGAACGTTCCGGGTTTGCTATCCAGCAGCAAATTTGAAAGAATAGGCGATTGGCTTTTACAGCATTGTCTTACTTTTAAATAGTATGCCAAAGATACGAGTTTGCAATTGCTGTCAAAGTTTAATAAACAGTTGTATAAATTAAATGGAGAATAGCTTTCCAATTGCATGTCCACAAAACAAGTCAGAAAAATAATAATTCTGCGTAAGTTTTTGAGGGTACATTAAAATGTTAACGAGCTAATGATTGGGAAAAGTATATTATTTTTATAGGGGAGTATTATACAGTTCAAAATTAATACAAGGGAATTTTAGAAGCAAAATACTTCTCCTGCAGATTTCTAATAAATAAACGATTCAACTAAAATTATATTTTACGCTTTTAAAATCAGTCCCTCATGATACATAAAGAATAGTGTGGTAACAAATTAAACAAAGTCTTTTGAACTTGCAAATAGAGCGTCCATTTAGCTCAAATACTGCAAAAATCGATATTTCCTTTGTCTTTGCTTGGTTGGAGCTCTTGTTATTTACTTTTGCTACATTCCTATGAAACACTTTTCTATACTCCTATAAACATTTCTCTCCATATGTTTATTAATCAGAACTCGCAGGTATCCCATATCAGTTCTATAATTCACTTTCTGTGGAAAATAGAAACACTACGTAAATAGCAACAACTTTGCTGGAAATATTCCAAATGATAGCTAATTAAACTCCACAAGAAAAACAATCTAAATGGGGATGTGTACATATTATATCATGTCCTTATCATAGAATTTCTAAATGGGATGTAGTGCATACCGATGCAAGTATCCTTCATGGTATGATGAAAGAGCACATGAAGTTGTAGCATTACGTACGTAGTAAATTAGATGTTCTACATTGTGGCTACAGTGTGATTTAGAGCGTACATCTTCATTTAAACTACAAGATGAAACATAAGTTACTTATGACAAGTTTTAGCAAAACAGACATATTTATTGACTGGGTATTACTTTCTCTATACGCACTTTGTACATATTGTATAGAGAAGGTATTGCACTCCACCCAAAAATTCGATACCAAGAGTTCACCGGAAATATATGTTTTAGGGTCCCCTATATCCAAGAAAAAGCATTTTCAGAAAAAGGTCCGTGTGTGTGTCCGTGTGTCTGTGAACACGATAACTCAAAAACGAAAAGTTGGTGAAATACCAAACTTGATATTTAAGTTTAGTATCTTCCAGAGATGCGACACGAAGATCATGAGAAAAATCCCCCCACCCTAAACTACTCTTTACATGCACTTATTTCAAAAATTTTAATTTTCTAAAAAATGACTAACGATTTTGATTAAAATATCGTATGTTAAATATCTTTACCTGACAAATAAAATGTATATCTTGAATTTTCTGGAAATAGCCTCTGAAGACTACTTTAGTCTGGATGAATTTTAGGGAATTTTGCATAACATTAAGAGATAGATAAAAACTTACCACCAAAAAATGTAGAGCACGTTAAAACACACAATTTGTGTTATATATATATATATATATATATATATATATATATATATATATATATATATTTCTCGTGGAGATGATCGTTTTTGAGTTATTCCTCGTTTTTTATTTCACCTTTAAAAAACGTATGCTTTTCTCACAACGGAATTTGTCAACTCCTGTCCATAGAAACAAAGGAGCTTCAGTCACACAGCAACCAGCTTTTGACTGTCACTTTAACTTATGGTACTCCCTTATTTCCCTTCTACTTACAAGAAAGCAAGTAATAAGACTATTTTTGCTAATTTTTTCTCGATTAGCATGAAGTAAATGGAAGCATAAGCTTTTTAACAATAATTTGTTGTAGATCTATAGAGAAAGTCATGTGAATAGAACACATAAGATTTTTTTTTGATTTTCTGTTTGATTCCTCGGTGTCTCGTCTTTATACAAAGGATGGATAACGTTTCATGTTATCCTTGTACAAAGTCGATGAGAAGCGGTCATCGGACATTTGCAAGGGCAAATGGACAGTACTCTTTCGAGGAATACTAAGAACGAGAAGGAAAGCTGCAATTGAATGAGCATATGCACAAGAGGTCATTTCGCAAACGTCTGCGATGTTAACGGCATTCCGTAGCTTGTTAGCTTAAGCTATCATTATGCAGATCTCTCCAGAGAATTTCCCTGAATTGTCCAGCACACGCCGCTGACATTTCAATCCGCATGTAAACAGGTTGTACTCTCTTCCTACTTGAGAACCCATCTTGTAATGGTCACAGCTCTAGCAAGTTTAACAAGATGTACTCCTTGGATTGCGTGTATGCTGCAGGTCACATATAAATTGGTATAAAATTCAATAACACCAAAACTGCTTATAGAGTATTAATTCTTAACTTCAACCAGTATTACAACTGACACAAATTCTATAAGTCACAACATAAAAGTTAGAGAAAATCGGCTGACCATAAGAATGATTACAACTTAATGTAAATTTGCTATTGCAGTGGATATTTAAGAATATTTTATCAAATCTACACAACTATAAAGAAAGGAAATCTGTTTGCAACATAATTTTTTCACCAATGAAAATCTCTATTCTGTCTGAATAAGACTATATGGAATTTGACTATAAAGCAAATTCTAATTTCAATTCATAAATAACAAAGACTAAAAAGGGTTTACCTGCGTTGTAAATGTTATGCAGTAGAAAATATCTGCTGCACTCCACAGAGTATAAAAATAAAAGCCGGTTATATTTTATTCGAAACAATATATATTAATGTCATAGTGTAACTAATAAAAGACAGAAGAAGATAGAGCTTAAAAAATCCTATGTGATCCATTCACATGACTTTCTCTACCTATTCTGTAACAAAATATTCTGTAACAAAATATTCTAACAAAACCTTTTTTTCTTATTACTTCCCGCTAATCGGGCGGGAGAAATGGTATTATTACTTGCTTCCTTGTAAGTACAGGAAATAAGGAATACACAGGGCTAAAGCTATTCCCAGAAAGTTCAAGATATGCATTTTATTTGTAATGTAAATATCTTTAATACATTTTGTTTGGCCTTCTTTTTTAGAAAATTACAATTTTCAAAAATGTTCTAATGTAAGGGGTAGTTTGGGCTAGGAGAATTTTCCTGGGAACCTTCGTGTCGCTTACTTGGAAGATACTGAACATATTTTATGAAAAGTTATTTCGAATAAAGAGGACTTAAAATTGTATTCCCAATAAATGTACGATATATATATATATATATATATATATATATATATATATATATATATATTATTTGTCATATATCTTAAGTATTGAACGTATTCAATCAAATTTGTTAGCCATTTTTGAAAAAATAAAAAGCTCGAAAATATGTGTAAATATATTTAAAGGGAAGTTTGTGATGGGGGATTTTTTTTTTTTGAAAAGTTTAGTGTGGCATCCTTGAGAGAACTTGATAATTAACGGACTTTTTATTTTTGAGTTATACTGCCCCTCCCCCACACACATAACATATATATGGATTTCTTTCCAAAAATAGTTTTTATTTATTTATTCATTCAGGAGACCTTATACTGAGAAGACAAATTTCGAGTAACTCTAAGCTCTATGTACCCGGGTCCATTTCAACATCTCACCCATTTTATTCATCGTCCGATAAACTATAAAATAAGATTAAACCATGTTTTTTTTCATCCTGTATGATTAATACAACAAAACATAGTGTACTTAAGTATTTCCTTAGGAATATCAAGCTAACGTAATTCTATCCTTTTTATTTCTAGCGGCGTTTTTCTACGCTGGGAGCTCCAAAAATCCAGGTCCATCTGGTTTCAGAATAAACGACGAAAAGGGATTGTAAGTATTCTGCATAAATTATTAATTTATTCTTTAACATACTTGCATACTATTCAGTGAATATATTAGCTTTAAAAAGGGGAAATATAACTCTTAAATTCAAATATAAGGGTACCAAATGGAGCAAGAATACCATGCATTATTTATTTATTCTAAATCCTTGGAATTTTCCGGAGAGAAAACAACATTGTCTCAAAGCTTAGACGTACTAAAGGAATTCTTTTAGAAGGTTTCTTTATTGTTATTATTATTATTATTATTATCATCATCATCATTATTATTACAACTGCTATTATTGTTTCATTTCTCAGAAGAGTTTTTTCAAGAAATTTTCGAAGGATGGGTTTACAGCATGTTTAAAGTTAGTAAAATTATAATCGCTCGAAGTTACGGGGCATAACATGATTATTTGCTTCTTCATGTTTTCGCAAACTTAGCAATAAAGTTCATTTTTCAGTCGATTCTAAAAGTTCTACTTTTTGGGCTAATTTGTGTTTTATCTTAGTTTCAATATATATTGTTCTTAGTTTGAATACATTTTACTTCAAATATATGATTAACTAGGAACATTTTTCATAAGGAAGATCGTGGTAAGTATAAACTGTTTTATGGGGGTAGTTGACCAGTGCAATTGTTTGTGGATTTAATTTTTTTTTTCCTTAGGCTAGGGACAAATTTAGCTAATTGAAGCCTCTGGACCAAAAAAAAAATATTTCTATCACATTATATAGATATTAATGCACCATGAATTAATCTTTAACAACATTATCCTGAGTGAACAGTGATAATAATAGTAAATAAATAAATAAATATCCCATACTGTACTCACCAAACCCCAGTCAGACAAGGCATATTTTCCTTACTGAAAATTTATTGAACACATTGCCACAGTTCATTTGCTGTCAGAATTTATATAAAGAACAATTGAATGGATATTGTAAAATGGATGATGGTAAATAATAAATACTTATAAGTTGTCTTTGTAATGCTCTTTCTGCCAGATTTCAGTAATTCAGTGTTATCTCGTCTAGTCAAATTAATTCAGGAATTCAAATTTGCTAAAAATATTGTTTGTTTTTTGTTTTCCTTTTCTCCAGTTCAGACATCAAACTGACAATAATAACCATAAATGTATTTATCCGAAAATCTTCTTTGGATTCAAAATTAGTGTTAAAATCGGTTATTTCTTTCAGTTTGTTTTCTCGAGTCGTTTCTTTTTCTGGCTGTTTTACAAGGATTTACTTTACTTTATCTTGTTGTTTTCAGTGCCAGCATAAAACGATTCTCTCGAAAACATATTAAGTAAATAATCGTAGAAGCTAATACATTCCAATATGATATCACTTTACAACAATTTATTTGTAGCATTGGAGCATTTAAGACCGCTGAACAAAAAGTCATCGAAGTTTCCAGACATTGTAGACTGCTGAGCATTCCCTTCCCATCATTTCTTATCATAACTTTTTCAGATTCATCGGCTTGAACAACTGCCAGCTATTATTTATTCCACATTAACATTGAAACTATAAAAGGCGTTAGGCGTAGGCGTTTCTGATGGCATTTTACGGAAATTGCACTATTAAATTTAATTACAAAATACTCCAACTAGTTGAAGCAGAGAAAAGGGTATAAATACATATAGGTAAAAATGAAGTCGCTCTCTCCACATGATCATTAAGTAAGGAAGTATGTACACACGGACTATTATGCTGTAAATGATCTGATTTCTTTAATTCCAGCTTGAAGACCAGAGTATGTAATACCCACCATATTGCTCGCATTGTCATAATACTGAACCTGCTTAATTGATTGTCCAAATCATATTTAATTAATAGCTTATAAAGCCATTAACTAATTCTTCTGATTTACTCTGTATGTGAGATAAAGTATATAAATACTTAAACAGGAATTCTTTTAAGTCCATGTTTTCATAAATACCTTGAAACAAAGTACATCTGATCTTATGTGATATTAAAGTTAAAAAAATGTTTAGTTTTCTTCACTTCATCTATAATGTATTTCACCACTCCTAACAGCAGAAGACTTTTGACATATTTGAAATAAAAATATGTCGTGCTCCTTTTTCTTTTGTTTCCATAAAGTTCTAAGTTTTGGCACTAACGGATCCAATTCTATTAGCTTTAAGGCCTTCTCAAAATTCCTAGTATGTTTTGACCTAAGTCAAAATAGTGACCCTTCAAAGAAGGTAATATATAGAAACATTTTAACCTCCGTTTTAATACAACCGTCTGGTATTTAATTCCATTTCAAGCTGAGATGTACGTTTGTGACAAATCCATGATATATCGCCAACCCTCCAATTTCCATACTTATATTCAGCTGAATTTTCATGGGCAGTCCACGTGGGATGGTCATTCTTACAGTAATTAAATTCATTAAATCCTTAGTTGTTACAAATGGTGTCGTTAAATTATGTAATAAATACACCTCACAAAATATATTATCGTTGCTTGAGAATACTAAAAAGTTGACTTTTCTATCGCCGAAGCTCCTAAGGTGACTTATTATATCTCAAAAAATCGCTGAACCGCTTGCATGAATTTCTAAACTCGTTCTCCATATTTTGTTTGAAGTAAGGTGCATTTTGTATCCATTTTGTAGGATATCTGGATCATTCGCGTGGCGTCATTTGCATCAACTGAAATAATTGATTTTGTGTTATTATTATACGTTTATACTATCGGAAACGTCTGGCTTAAACAAACGCACGCACCACTATTTTTGCCACTGTTCGCCCCATTATTGCACCCATTGTTCCTATTCTCAAAATTCTTACTTTGTTGCTGCCGAACTTTCAAACTGTCTTAGGACAGGTCAAAGAGCGATGGCACAGCTATGACAGTGTCCCTATAGTTCCAGATTAAAGCACCCCGACAGTCGGGCAGGTAGCCTCCTATAGGGTCCAACGCCCCCGCAGGAGCGGCATTCCGGCAAGCAGCCGAATTGGGGGACGGAGTACCCGAGGAAAGCCCCGAAAGAAACCCATGGGTCAGGAAGCGTACCTGGACCTCCCGAATACGGCCCAAGAACGAAACTGTCTGAGCCATACCGCTCGGTAAGGTTTTCTTACATGACTTCTCCGCACTTTGCAGGTTGTAAATATATTGGATGAAAATTTTCAGACCAATATTCTCAAAATCAAAATATTAAAAATGATTCATATGAAATATGTCTGAAAATCGTCGTTTAGGATTTATTAAATGATTTGTTCCTGCATAACTGCTGACATGGATTCACCTCATCTTATTGACTTGACTCTTTAGAGCAAGGCAGCTTTTGTTTTATTTGTTACTTAGTTGTAAAGCAAAGAAAGTAAAACAAAAAAAACTGCTTCGGGATTAGGTATCTTTAATTATTATCTGAGATTTTGAAAGCTGTAACTAATCTTGTTTTCCTTTCGTGTCTGAATGGGACATGTTACCTAGAGTATATTAGAAATTAATTGCACGCTTAAGGTATGATGATGCACCTCTAAATTCCATTCAAAGCATCCTTGGAAAATACTAAATTTAAATACCAAGTTTGATTTACGCTGCCGAAAGACACAGACACAAACATTGTTCTAGACATAGTTTTTTTTTTATTTAGAGTTCTCAAAACATATATTTCTGATGAAACCTCGGTATCTAATTTCTGGGCAAGTTTACTGTAACATTCATAAATTAAGTCACGAAGCTCTAAAATAAAGGGTTTTCAGAGCCTTGTAAAAGCTAATTGTACACGTGTTGTAATGTTATTGTTTTCAACTATATAATTGCCGAAAAAGTAACAAACGTTGCGGAATTGAAGAGTAAGAAAGCATACTTTGAGAATTCCAAATTGAATGATAAGTAATTTGGAAAAAAAAAATCCTGATGTAACATTCACGTGGCTTTCTCTATTAATTCAACAAGCAATTATTTTAAAAGCTTATTTTATATGTATTATACGTTAATTGATGTTAATAATTGCAGGAATATTTTTATTACACATTTCCTTGTAGATACAACGAGAATAATGGAAGTAATAGTCAAATCGTTTAAATCATGCTGAGGAGATAATGTAAATGAAAGCAAATGTTGCCAGTTTGGTGACTTTAAGAGATGTATTAAAAGTAATGTCGCCTTTGATACAAGAGCAGTATTAGATTTCATACATGGGAGTAAATACATTGAGGAAGTGCAAAATTCTCGGTACGGTATAGCTGAAATGAAATTGGCAGTTTAGCACGATTTCTCTAACAATATTTTCATACACTTAATTTGTTGTTAGCGTATATTCGCTAGCTAATGCTAACATTTTTTTTTTCTCTTTTCAGAACGCAACCATTACAGAGGTATCGTAACAAGCACGTTACCATCACCCTACCAGATGGAAAAACTTTAAATAATATTAAATGGTTCTCCGTTTGGTGCGATGAATTTGCGGTAAGTAATCGTCTAGTTAATCTGTTTTAATATGATGAAAATATTAGTTGTACGTCTACATCGTTAAAATGACCCGATTGTTTACCTTACATCTGAGAAAATTGTCAAAAGTGGCTATACTTGGGTAGATGCAATTATTGGAAAATTACACTGTTTTACATTACAGTTTAATTCAACATGAGTAGTGTAATAAACTCTGTTATATATTTTTATGAAGCCAAAGGCAGTAAAACATGCAGTAATAAAACCGTACACTGTTCAGTGTACTCCAGTTTGAAGAATTGATTAGCTGCACAGCGATCAGGAAGTCGCTAAAAAGCGGTATAGGTGAAGGACAATTTGTGCTGGAACACGTCCAATGACAAGGAGTTAGAAAATGGAGAACAGTATCTAGCAACAGACTATTTACAGGATCCAAGCACTAGTGCTTAATTCATCTTAATACCATTATGATACCACAACTACCACTAGTAGTTTTTTTAATATATGGCTGATTATTTTAAAAGAGGCAACAAATTACGTGCTTGGGCATTGGCCATAGCACGAAAAATGTAAAAAGACTGAACATAAAGTAAATTATACAGGAGGAACAAATTAATAGTACGACACCCTTGAAAAGAATGATTATTATTCTTCGCTGTATTAAGAGAAAAGTTACCGACTATTTCTTTGGAGATCTGTATACTGATAAATTTAAACTTAATATCCAAATATTTTCTTTGATAATGAAAATTGTGCAATAGGTAATGGGTTTATATGGATAGGCTATTGATAAGGATGAGAGTAGCATATTCTCATATTCTGCTACAGTGAGGATACAAAATGGCGTGTAGTAATAAGATGTTCATGTTCGATATGGGCATGTCGGTTGGTTTTATGATCCAAGACATCGGTATGAACACGATTTCCATAGTACTGAGTTTTTGCCATGTCCGCAGATGTTTTGGGAATATAATCAAGAGACAATTCGTTGAAGGCATCTACCACAGCTGCTAGTAATATCGCCGTATGTTATAGCGTGGATTTCTCACCTTGAATTTCATGAGCCACCAGAGAGCACTATCAGGTATTTTGAGATTGGGACTTGAACGCCAGGGAAAAGAAACTTTATCAACTGCAATTCAGCGGTAGTAAAAGAGCGTATTAATGTGTCGGAACACTTGCAATTGGAAGGGTGCAATGCAGGATCACAGTCCTATCTATCATGATAGCAGCTTTTGGAACCAACCATTCTCTGAGCATATCCTGGTAGACTGGTCCATTGAGAACCTTGGCAGAAGGGCCGAAATGTTTTGCTGCTATCATTCCTAGCCCATACCATGACGATGGGTGAATTTCTCCTCACTTTTTCATAAAAGTGCGGATCTCCAGTAGATAGCGCATCACATCGTGAAGAGGAAATCATCACGTTAAGTTGAACATTGAATGCTTTAGGAGATGTCCTATATTCGTTGACTATAACAGAGATAATGCCTCAGTTTTAAATCAATTTCCATAAGTGTATAATGGTCATACCAGCAAACATCAAACACTGTCCATCTGACATAAATCGATTTCAGAGACTCCTATCCATGATGCCTTAATAGCGTTAATATTTTCCTCCCTCAGTCTACCACTTATACATTACGGCTACAAATAAACGTTTTTCGCATCCCCAACATTGTTGCTTTCTAAAGCGATTTCACACCAAAAAGGTCTGAAATTTAATCAGAACTGATGTCATGGTGTCGCCAGCATGACGTCTTTCATAAAACCATTATGTCATTCCTTTTTACGCAAGGAACACTTGGTCTTTAATAAAATAACCTCCATACTCAATATCTAATAATTGTGTAATAATATAATATAAGGTGTGACAAACTCTAGGAATGGTAGATCTCACAGAGGGGAACATTATTTGTCAAGCAACCACCATTCTCCGTCGCATCGCTATGGAGTTATTCACCCCTGTTCGAAGAGTATCCGGTAGGATAAGTTTTGAAGGCACAACCAGTACACATTGAAGGTGTTTGTTTACAATCACTGAATCAAGCGAATCCCTTGTTTCTTGTCCCTTGCGTCTAGTGAGGTTTGGTCGGCCTGAGCTGCACAGACCAATTAACTCAGTGTTTTTATAAGCAATGCTGAACCACGTGATGTCGGTTTCTTGTCCCTTATCCTTAGCTTCTTCTTGTCTAACATGATGGCACTTTATCCAGTTGTACAAAGGCATTTGAAGAACACTTTTGGGAAGTAGTGGATAGAACAAGGGGGAATCTGTTACATGGCTAGCACCAGATCATCTGACTTAAGTTCTGTTACGATTTATTTATATGGGAGTACGTCAAGAGAGCAGTGTACATCACCCTAGTTGAAAACAGGAAGGAGTTGTCGCTGCTTTGAGGAAATTTGACACTCGTCTGAGTTTTCGATTATGTCCGACGATAACTGCTACACGGTACAATGAATGTAATAGTGTTCAGAGTAGACACCTTGAACAGCTTCCACACTGAACTGACCTCTGTTTGTTATTACGTGACCTGTTAAATGATGCATCAGTGAGTAAGTGTTATCCACTAACAGTTCATAACTTCATATGAATGTATCGGAGTGTGGTGGTTTGCTTGACAAAAGATGTATACATATTACACATACTAATGCAATTTTTTGCTCGATTAATGTAAGTATTCGCGCAACCTAACTACACAAAGCAGGTTATGTTGTTGCCAAGAATTTCCATACTACCAACATGATTACATATATTTAAATACAATCTGAAATAATGGCTAAACCCCCAATTTTTTCATAGTAATTAATATTAAAAAAACACAGTTGTGACGTCCTGGATAGTACTGTACTTTGAGGGGCTGGAGTTCTATCCCAGTAAATAAACGTATTGCAGATCGTCACACAGGACTTGGTTTGCGGAACATTGCAGCTAGGTGTTGCAGAGACTTTGAATTCTCCTAATCTAGGCACATACAACAAAACCGCTAAGAGAATTTTTTGTCCCTATAACTTGCTTTTAACTACCTGTATACGTTTCTGAAAACACAGGTTTGTGTGAAAAATTCTGAGGTACATAAAAATATATATATTTAGCTGATCATGCTGCCAGAGAAACGAAACTGGAACATGATATAGCCGATGGCTCGAGGCTGTATTCACACAACTCCTTCTAAGTCAGTTATTACCTCTCCCGCAGGAATGTTACGACTCCAGTTTAAGCGGTGCCAATTAACATAAGATAAACTCATCTGCACACACCGAAATATCTTATTTAGCAATTACGTACAATTCTTAATCTTTTCACAGTTCCTGCCTTATTATTTATCATCCTTCTGAAAGCATCCGCGAGCTCGCCTGCATTTTTGGTGGACCAACTTAGCCTTGGAGAAGTCGAATGATTCTGTAGGTGTGTCATCGTTTACTAATGCTACATCATACTTGTATAAATCGTTCTAATAAAACCAGAAATGTCTTCTGCTACTATCATTAAGAAACCGTGTTGTAGTACTGAATTACACATATTTATTGCAACTCCAGGTCTACAAAATGTACAAACTACTTGCCACAGCCCTGATTCTTAAGCTATAATTATTTAAATGATGTTTTAATGCCACACAAAGTATTTCAAAGTCAGAAACCAATCTATAAACTTCCCTTCTAACAAAATCATATAATTTGATATTAAAGCTTATGCAATGTAAAACACTTGAAAGCAGTTTCTACAAGTTCTACAAACTGCCTCTATGTTCGAGTGCTTAGCGTTCTGATGTCTCTCCAGAGGTCCCGGTTTGATTCCCGGCTGAGGCGGGAAATGTTTCTTTAATTAGAGTTATTCCCTATTCCCCCACAGAGTCTGGAACTATGAACGTGGGTGTTAATTTGATGAAATTGCTGAAAACCCAATGTTAAGAAACCCTACAGTTCAGCGAACAAACCAACTGTTGTTTCTCCAGTTCTCCAGGAAAGGCTCTCGATTTAAAGGGCGCTATATAAATGAAACAATTTAAAAAAAAAAAAAAAAGTGCTGCAAAATACAACGCTGCATTAAATACTTCTGCTGAACGATGAACAAATTCTTACTAGCTCCATTTACGTCTATTCGTTAAGGTTTTTTATTGTCCTTATAAATAAAAACCCTTAACTATTTCTTACTTATATTTCGAAGTATTAAGATGAAAATTAAATTAAATTATTTATTAAACTCAATTTTCATTTTACTTCCTATTAATAAGATGTGTTCAGAATGCAGGACAAATTCTCTTGAACTAATAAGATTACAATACTTGAGATTATATGCAATACATTTTTATCCAGTTTTTCCAGTCTGGTTCGACTTCGTTTGCGCCATTAGCCATTAAGATTGGCGTGTAATAAATGAGGAACCGGAAGCAAAATCATATGAGTTCTTTGACAATAGAACAGGAAACGGAACTTCTAATACAACATAGGTAACAACAAAACTGGATTGTGCGCATTCATATCTAATTTCCTTAACTTCTATGGTCATATCGGGAGCTTTTAACTCAGAAACAGCCAATGGGGTTTGTAGCTCTTTACTGTAGAATTAACGTTGGATATTTTAGCATTTTTCTATAAAATATACTCACCCATTATCCAGCATTCACATTTCTAGCTTTTGTAGGATATAAACTGTTTTTCATATCATCTATCCCAGTCAGGATCTCGTTAGTATTATGGAGCACGACGATTTTATACATTCCACTGTTTGCAATATAACAGCCATTGGGCAAGTTAGCCTACTTTGTAATCTGATAAACATCCCAGCATTACTACTTACGATTCTTCTTCCAAAAGTATTATTCTACTAATTGGTTTAATCAGGGTTTTTTGTTTGTTTGTTTTTTTCCCCTTTCTTGTGGTTTCTTTTCTCCAAGCTCACGATTAGAAAAAATCCTGAGTTAACATCATCCAAATACCTTCTACCAAGAAGACGGGATATTAATATGAATGCAATCATCGTTACCGGGAACAGAAAAGCTGAAACGTGATCGGTCCCATTTTCCGTCTCCAATCTCCGGAAATGTATTTGAACGCCCACATTGTTGATACCTGTATTTTTACTCTGTCTTTTTATTTATTGCTTTCTTTCAGTTAATGAAATTAGCAACAAATAAGTTTCAAAACGGTGATCATAATTATTCTAGTACAATTTCGGAACGTTTAGTGCACACTGTACGCAGGGTGTCAGATTTATTCGGCCTTTGCTGCTAGTCGTTTATCCGCGCATGACGTCAGTACTAGATAGTAAGTTTATCACGCTTGCCTCTTGCAGAGGACTAGCGAACAGAGTAGAAGGGGGGCTGTCAACAGTTTCGGTGACACCTTAGTGAAATGGGGCTTGAAATGGGCATTCGCTTGCGTCTTGTAAACTCGCAATCGCAGCGTTTATGTGATAGATTATATGTTCTTCCAGTTAGGAAGTAGCACTCAACCATTCAAGATCTGTGATCAGTGTCATTTCCACAAGAGAACGCACAAAATGTCCTGATGAAAAACACTTCTGCACCGCCCAGCACATCAACCTGTTTACAATGTCGGTAATGCATGCAATCCAAGGTCCAATTCCGCACCTCCCCTTTTGAAACAAGGGGTTCGCTGAACTAATCATACCGTCATGCATTTAAACCCACTGACGCTAAAGGCCGGATAAATTTGAAGAACCGGTAATATATGCAGCTATAGGACGTCAGAAATCACTAAAATCTGCAAATGGTTCAAACGAACTTTTCTCCATATTTGGAACTCTAAAGCAAAGCTTCATCATAGTGATCCCCGATCCTAAAAGTTCGTCGATGTCCAATTGCATAATTTTGTACAAACACTGAGCTTAGCACCAAATTCTAAGTATCAGTACTTGTTACTATTCCCTTGGCATGGTTCACAAAGTAATAGCTCACCGTTGAGCTTGGAGGCGTCTCTTAGCCTAAGGAGGCTAATAACCGGAAATAGTTGAAAGACCGAAAGTTATGGTCGTACTCTTTAGTCATTGAGTAAACAGATCTAACAGTGCTTTGTGGAGACTCTCATAAATTACATATGCCACCGATTGTGAAAAAATAGATAGTTACTTCAGTTTTCGAATATTAGGCAATCGTCACCAGTTCCTTAGAGAGCCAAAATGAAAAAGTGTAGGGTGTGAAAGTAAAACTTGAGTAATGCGGTATTTAATTCAAAATAAAAATTCGGATGTCTGTTATTAAATGCAGAGAAGGTGAAGAACACCACCTGTAACTCAGTTTCGTTGCCTTCGATATCTTCAGCAGAATCTTCTCGCTATTCATGTCCAATAATATAAACTGAGTTGAATTATAATACCGGTATGAGTTAAATAAAGCAAAGAAGAACTACAACAGCAGAACGTGTCATAACAGCAACAGATGGGCGTTTTAAACTACCACTTGGGAATAAATTTAGTGTCTTGTACGACACTCATTTAAAATCTCCATAAAAAGACACTGAACTTAATTACAAGTTTGCCCAGCCCGCCTGCGTAGTGTGGTGGTAGCGTGTCTGCCTCACATTTAACAGGTCGCGAATTCAAGTCTCGCTTAGGGTGAGTTACCAGGATAATGCTTTTTTCGAGGTTTTTCCTTATCCAGCGAAGGCGACTGTCGAATAAAACTTCAAGCTTCATGGACCTTGAGATCATTTTAGCCTTCATTCCACCGTTCATTGTGATATTTCAATAAACGTAAAAAAAAATTAATTCATGTTTTTAAAGGACAAGCATGAGTCATAAATGTACTTTATCATGACAGCAGGCAGGTTCCAATAACCAATTAAATAATAAATCGCTATTTATAAAATGTCATGAGTTATGATGTGCAAATGTTCTTAAATTAAATAAAATTTATTTGTAAATTGTAAAATATCTAACATTTTGATACTACGGCAGAATTCGTTATCTCTTAATAGTTATTATTATTATTATTATTATTATTATTATTATTATTATTATTATTATTATTATTATTATTATTATTATTATTATTATTATTATCATCATCATTATCATTGTCACAATTATTATTATTATTATTATTATTATTATTATTATTATTATTATTATTATGTGATGTCAATAATGTAGGTTAAGAAACTAATATGGGTTTTTTATTATATGAGGGGCGTTCAATAAGTCCTTAGAAAAAGGTAGAAAAACATATTATTTTAGTAGAATTTTTTCAACATAATCTCCTTTTAGCTCGATACGTTTCTTCCAGCGTTTCTTCAACTGCTTTAAGCCTTCCAAAAAGTAGGAAGATCCTTAAAATAGGCATCTATTTTGGGGGATTACCCCCTCGCTAGACGTGAATCGTTTTCCGCCGAGCCACTTTTTCAAGTTTGGTCAATGGAGACCAAATCTGGTGGATGTTGTAATAATTCGCATCTTAATTCTAGAATTTTCGACATCCAAACTATGTAGGCGCGCACCCTTGTATTGCCTTGATGGAAGAGAATCTTTTTCTTTGCCAGATGAGGGCGCTTTTTCCGTTCAACCGGTGTAATGACGATGCATAATACTCTCCTTTACCGTTCCTCCTTTCTGCAAGTAAGCAATGTAGATAATTCAGCGTGCATCTAAACAAGACTGAGGCAATCACCTTGACTGCAGAGCACACCATCTTTGTCTTCTTCGGAGACTTTAAAAACCCACTGTTTCGAATGTACTTTTGCCTCTGGAGTGTAGTAATGCACACAAGTTTATCCACAGTTAAGTATCGATGCAGAAACTGTCAGGATTACGACATAAAATTGCCAAACCAACTTCCTAATCGATCACACGATTGCATTTACTCTCTATTGAGAGCACACCGGCACCCACCTTGCCGAGAACTTTGTCAGACCTAATATTTGGTGCAAAATTGAGTACATTGTACCTTGTTATATGCCTCTGGCCTCTACTATTTCGCAAACTTTGATTCATCGTTCACTCAAAACCATATCCTATATTTTGTCAATTATTTCGGAGGAACTCACTTCTACTGGACGCCCGAAACGATGTTCATCATTTGTGGATGTACGGCATCGTTTAAATTCATTTATCCAATTGTAAATTGCTGTAAACCAGGACAGGTGTGCCATGAACTTCATCCAACTTGGCTTTTATCTCTTTCTGTACCTTTTAAATAGAGGTGTTTAATCACCGCACGAAACTGTTTTTATTTTCTTCCATCTTTCTAAATAAGCACAGGATTGTTGATTCAATTGTCTATGGCAACGAAATCACGTGATGGAAATAGCTGAAACTGCAACTGCCATATAGTAAGAGACTACAGTTATAAATACACATTTTTTCCTATCTTAAGAGTGTAATATCTTGGATTTTCTAAGGACTTATTGAACGCCCCTCGTAGTTTGAACTTCATTGTGCCCAACTCGAGGTGTGGGGGTAGTGCATATGCTTCATATTCAAGAGATCCTGAGTTCGAATCTCGATTAGGGTCAGTTACTTGGATAAGGCTTATTTTCGGGGCTTCGCCTTATAAGGTAAATGTTGGATAACTTTAAACTCTGAGCTCCGGGCTCTTTTGAGCATTATTTAATTTTACTTGTTGCATTCATCGTCCTATATGACCTGCCCGGTTAAATGATGTTAAACTAACAACAAAAAAAGATTACTTCAACGAAGTTATTAAAATAATAACGTTTAATTTAATAGTAGCGTTTTAACAATTGCTACTGAAATAGCAAATACATGTTTATAGTTCCTGGAAATCCATCAAGTTGAGAAACCGGGTCATCGCAGATCTTAATGTTTCCTTCGAAAACCTTTACATCGCGGAAGGTAAAGTGATTATTTTGACATATGACTACGTAATGTGTTGTTTTTTTTTTGTTTTTTTTTTTTTTTTGTGGATGCTAGACATGCAAAATCACAATATTAAAATATTCTGAGCACATAATCTTACTATATTTCTTTGGTGAACGTGGTTTGCAGTTCCAATTTAAGTAATACAGGTACATCATTTCGTCAATTCCACCTTCAAGAAAATCGAAATGGGTAATCATTTTGACATCGGAATTGACTGGTCCAGTATCCGCGCTCATTTAATTTTGATCATTGTCGATGTACCGAGACATCGCGTTGATTGTGGTCAAAAGTCGAAATGGCCGCAGTTCATGAGAATAGTGCACATGGTCATCAGAGGCTACCGATGCATTCACTACTTTTAACCTCAACAATGTTAATTCTGGAATACTGTGTTGCAAAACATTAAGGTGACATATTTCCAGTGCAACAGTTTTAGACAGGCCATGATCACGTTAGTCCGTTGCATTCTTTGTCCTCATCTACGCAGCTATCATCGGGTAGTAATGTCTGCGGTAAGAATCCTGAGTTTCTCCAGTCTGCTTAGGCGCTTTTATTGAACCGAGAGCCGCTGTTTTTAATCTCGATTACCTCTAAGCAGCAGGCAATAAATCTGCTGCTGCAGCGCTACGGGCTGCTTCTAATAAAATATTACTGGTCCTCCACCAATACGAATAACGGACTATGAATAATAAGGCACTCTCATAATGTACTAATACATATAATGTCTCCACAGGTTAATTTTGGAGACGTGAAGATACCCAAAAATTTGGATTATCCAAGACCTCAGAAAATAGATCCTCTGAACGGCGTGCACCTTGTATCATCTGATCCTATCGTCGTCGTTGACGCCCAGACGCTGCTCATTCCTAAGTTCTCGTATGACGGCGAAGCTCCAGGTAAGCATAATGCAAATCATCATGAAACAGTGCTAGCAATTATTTTATACAGTATTCTTTCTCGTTTTCACGATCTGTGTTAATGATTTCTTAGTCGTAAGGAATTTCATGTCTTAGTAAAATACAATAAGAAGCGAGTCAGCTGCCCACTAATTTGACCTTTATGCAATCCTTCTTTGATTATCGACTGATACTGAAATACTCCAACGTCCATGCCTTTCCGAGCGAACAAAAATTGGATGCGTTACATTCACATAACTTTCTCTACTTATCCTCCAACAAATTATTCTTGCAAAGGAAATTTTCATTATCAATATAAATAGTTTTATTACATACGCCATTGTAAATACGCGGGAATAAGGGAATATGCTAGGCTAAAGCAACAGTCAAATACTTCAATATTCGATCGTTTTTAAATATGTTCATTTTAAATTGATTCTCCATTTGATAAATGTATGAAATTGAAACTAATAAATAGGAACATCTTAACAACGATTAAACATAATTTATGTGTTTTAACGAACCCTGCATTTTTGTGTCGTAACATTTTCTTTATTTCTTAAGGTTTCATAGTTATGCCAGTCATCCAGAATGTACACTATTTTGGAGGCTGTTCTCATAAAATTGTACCCATTTGATTTAGTATAAAATGCTATAAACGTATAATGTTGTAATAAAAAGTCGCTATGGCCATTTTGAGAAAATAAAAATTTGCCAAAAATGTTCCATGTTTGGGAACGGGAGGATTTTATTGAGAATCTTCGTGTTGAATCTTGGAATACATTGAACTTAAATATCAAGTTAGATACTTAGCAGACGTTTTGTCTTTTAGTTATGCTGACATTTATTCTAGAAATGCCTTTTTTGGACGTATGGGTCCTCAAAACATGTATTTCCTGTGAAATTTCAGTATCTAATTTTTGGGTGGAATATAATAGCTTCTCTATCTATTAGGTACATTGTACATAGTGCTAGAGAAAGTAAAATACAGGACAGGTGACTCACCCGGTATACGAAGTAAAGAGTTAATGCCAGTTTAAAGATTCAAAATGATTCCCACGACTGCTTCCAGTTGTATTCTTTTGTTTTAAATAAAAGGAGCAAAGACTATAATAGTATGTTTAGTTATACTATGCGATGCAAATAGGTAGAGGTTGTGGGAAAATATACCAACCCTATTTCGATGTAGCCTTAGGGTATTCAGCAGCTGCTCTATGTCATTAGCGAGCTGTGATGATATCCATTGGACTGTACTCAATCCAGTATCGCATTCAGCCTATCCGGTGCATTAACTGGCATATTGGTTTTTGTTGTATCTGTTATGTGGGATGCATCAACAAAATTAATTTTTCGCTCTAGTTGTTCCTTTATATAAGCTTCATAAGTTATAATAAAGGCCTATGTTAGTATTAATTTTATAAATGCACCAGAAAAAAGTATTTGACGCTTTCATAGAACACAAAACCCAAAAATTAAGACACATTGACTTTATGCGTTTGTTCTCAATTTTCATAAGTTATTGAATTCGCACATTCCCATTTATCTGCAATAGTGTAACACCCCTCTGGCTGCATTTACCTGTAAGAATCTTTCCAGGATTTACCATTATTCATAAAGCGTCAGAGACATCATGGTGAATTTAATTGTCGGTAACCTCTAAAGTCGTTTACCCTGTCAAATTGTTCATGCTGTTCATTGACTAGAAATGGTTTCGCTAGAAGTTATATGGATGCTTAAGGCTTAAGAATATTTAATTAAATGTTAATACTTTGAACAGGTTCCATTTGAGGGACCAAGATTGGAATGATAATTCAAGTATTACAAACTATTTCGCAATCTTCTGATGACCAAGTGTTCATGTATTCGGTAAAGAAAAACTTCCAAAAATAGAGAAACGGAAGCGACAATATAGTTAGCTTCTGGGAGCTATCACACAGGTAGAAAATATCCAGCAGTATAATCTGTAACTTTATTGCCCAATGATGTTATAATGTTACTCATAAGGCTGCATATAAATCATTAGGTGCAGTACATATTTAGTAATATATAGTGCTAAGTATATGGGTACTTTGGGAAAAAATAAACATTTACTTTTTTGAGCAGTATCATAAATGGCTGATTTCTGTACGGAATGCATGTTATAAGGTGTACAGAGACCTGAGAGTAGATATATACGAAGAGTCTTATTCACACCTGTACCGTGAAGGCGAGCGCGAGGAACCTGGTAGACTGTGAAGTAAACAGGGGGATTGTGTTGTGTATTTTTCCTTCAATGTGCGTGAGCCCAATTGTTTCAGTAAATGCTTAGCACAGGTTAAGGATTTTGCAGTAGAACTTGTGTTTGTATGATCGGTTAGTACAATTTTAAGTCTTGGAAGGCGGTTTTCATGTGCACTTATTTAGAATTATTTTTAAAGTACATGTATTAAATTAATATTTGGAGAGTTGCAATGCCGGCTGAATTTTTTTACTCTATAGCGAATACTTCACCTCATACATAACAATAAGAGATAAGCAGTTTATAGATACATTTTCTGGCAGGAAGCTGAAGGATAGCATTCTTAGGAACTGCTGTAACAGTTTACTGAAATAAAACAAAGATTGTGTGCATGCCTTAAAATAATGAAAGTTTATGGGTTGAATACCTGGGAAATTACGCATCTAGAATGCTGCTGTTTACCACTTTGTGTAGCGTTCTTAACTGAAGCGTAAAGCATTTTTCCTGTAAAATGGCATTTTTCTAAACATAACGATTCTCACTTTATAAGCTACAAATTATTGAATAAGAAAACGACATTATAATCTTAATTTGCTCCACTGCATGACACCTGCATATTTCTGTGACTAGCATGACTCATTCCTATACAGCGAGGAGCTGTGACGAACATTGCACTTTGATCCGAGGTCTGGTCGGGACCCCGGCGCTGTATTCCATTTTCTGTTCCTCTGTTTTTCCTTTTTCCAAAAATTTCCTTTGATTTCCGTTTTATGACAAGCACACATACACATTTACAAACACACAAACACCCATGCCCACGATGGGACTCGAACCCACGATCCCCCGCGCCACGAAGCACCAAAGCGAGACGTTTTAGCGACCACGGCTTGGGGACCGGCACACCTTAGATAGTCTACAGACCTGTTTAAGATCGTAACGTAGAGACTTGTTTATTGTCTGCTTCAATTTCTGCTAGTAACTTAATAAGATTCTCAGAAAACAATTCCTTTTAAAATTTTACAAAACATGACTCGCTGAATAGTATTCCTAAGGTTTGTGTGTGCTCGCACTATATAGTATTATATGTTCCAGTATAGCACCAGGTATATAAATGAAACAACTTTACAAAATTATAATCACACTGATTATACATAAGCAAATGTACCTATCTGAAACCTGTACTCCATTTCAGATGCCAAATTCTGGGTAGGTCGAGGAAACAAACCTAGTCCTCAGGGGATACGAGTTCCTGACGAGAACGGCAAGGAAAACCCTCTGCGTAGATACGACCACAAAAACATCGTATTAACCTTGCCAGGAGATCTGACAGTCTTCGACATAGGACATTTTGGTGTGTGGTGCGAAGCTTTCACCGTTGACTTTGGCCACGTTCGCATCCCACGTGGCCTCAACGTGCCGCCATCTCTCAAGATGCTTGGTGTCTCTCCACAGGTAAGTTCCGTAAATAACATGATATTAAAATGCTTTTTTCTGTTTCTAAACTGTAACTATCTTATGGAGCCTTATGCTTAAGCTTGGGACTTCTTCTATTGCTTTTAACTTCCTCAAAGTGAGAAAAGTATTGACAGTCGTTTTTAAAACCTGAATCAAAAGCAATTAATACAGCAGGAAATTTGAGGATTACATTTCCATAGAGCTAATATTAAAAGCTTAGTTAGCCTAATTTTTGTCAGATGGTCCAAAACATTAGACTTATTGCTAAATATAATCTGCACCACTTGTCACAAAATACTGGTATTGGAATACTAGATACTGAGGATATGAAATATTCAATCCTGCTCCTCCCCTTTCTATTTAGCTGCATTTACTGCATCAGCAAAAACGAATATCTTATTTTTCTTCATAAACCTTTACCTTGCTATTTTAGATTATGAAATTAACAGACGTTTTCTCGCACGAAAATCAACAAAATCTATTTGGGAAATATAATTAATTTGCAAACAATTTGGAAACCATTTATGGATATTCGCCCTAGGTCATTAACTGTAGCCGTCTTTTAAAATCGTAATCCAATAAGACAATATTTACAATTCATAAAGTGGACTTGGTGTACAAAATCAAATGTATTGCACTCTCGACTCATTACCTTTCTTTTTACCTATAAGTTCTGCATAACATTTTTACGAAAGCTCTCTCATGTTAATCAATATAAAATTTTGCATAAATATGTCATTAGATTACGTTGTGGTTACAAAGAAAGTAGAAGAAACCGAACCAGTAGTCAGATGCTTAAAGCGGGCTGCTGTATGCTGTGCTTCAAAGGTCGTATTTTTCCATGATATCTCATGAAATAATTTAATAGCAACAGAACTTTGAAACAATGACAAAAATCTGATGTATTCCATTCCCACGACTTTTAGCTTTCCACAAACAAACTTTTCTTATAAAAGATAATTCTTTTACCTACATCATGCTAATCGAGATAAACATTAGCAGAAATTGACTTATTGCTTCCTTTTAAGTAGAAGAGAAATACTGGAATACACTAGGCTAAAGCGATATGTGATCAACATTTTTTGTGTAGTAAGTTTTTGTCTATCTTTTACGAGTTACGCAAAAGGCATCCAGAATGAAGAGGTATTCAGAGGCTATTCCCAGAAAATACATTGTTGGTTATGAAAATATCTTAAACATCAAACTCGTTGGAGCCATTTTTGGAATATAAAAATTTTCGAAAAAGGTTCCATGTGTATGGTAGGAAGTTGGGAGTGGGGTATTTTCTTGAAAATCTTCGTTTCGCATTCTTGGAAGATACTGAACTTAAATATCAAGTTTTTAGCTATGCTGACCACCGACGCACATGCGAACATGTACATTTTTTTTTTTTTATTCAGAGGCTCTCAAACCACGTATTTCCGGTGAAATCTCGGATTTGAATTTTGAGGTGGAATATATCTTCTCTAATTACTAAGTGCATTGTACAAAGAGCGCCAAAGAAAATCTTACTACACCTCACGTCTACGTCATATTATTTATCATTGTACTTGGCCTTGCGAAACCCTGGTTGGTTGCTTTAGACGGTTCAAGAGTGCGCCACTCCTCCTAAATAATTACCAATAACCACAACAAGGGTTAAAAAATGGCGTAGAAACAAAATATATGTTTTTGCTCTCGATCATATTGGCTAAAAGTGAAACAGATTGAGTGTATGCATTCAGTTTGTCATATAGACTTCTTATCATGAATGGCAGACAAACCTTATCGGTTAGTGCATGACAGCTTCAAAAGACCACAGAAAACGACACAAAATCTGTCACAGATTTTCTTTGGCTCTGAACGTGCTAGAGAAAGTAAAACTCATAATTCAAAACAATAATAACGGTTATCTTGGAAACCAATGAAAAAAACATCTACCTGAAATAAATTACGTGTTTTAAAAGATTTTCATTATTTGTAGTACGTTTTGTCTCTCTTATGGTTTACCAGTAAAGAGATAAAATAATTCCTTCCAAATGACGAGGGCTTCACAGGCTATTACTGGAAAATTCTGAGAGAAGTTTAGCTATCTCAAGTTGGCAACTTACGGAGACAAAACACTACCGAAACATAGGAGAATACGCCACTTTTTGTACACGAAAATGTACATTTGTAACGTTTCTTCCTGTCACATAAAAATATTTTCTTTATTGATATGCAAAGAAATCTGAAGGAGTTTATAAAATATATGAACGGGGTACCTCAACTCCCTACAACTAATTGAATAATAACAGAACTTTAAAACAATGACAAAACATTGAAAGACTGCAAACATAGCAGTGGGTATTCTGGAAATGGCTGATGCCACAAAAATTCTATTTTTGATAAGTGGTGGACTTTAAAGAAATCTGATTGTTTTGTTTTTTGTATACTGAGTTTTTCTTTGCCTATTATGGGTTACCCGTTATATAAAATATAGGTCTGGCATTCCTTTTGATTGAAGATAACTTCACAGGCTGTATTATCCCAGAAGATTTAATACGTGCATTTTATTTATTACGTAAATATATCAATATACATATCGATTTAATACGTGTATTTTATTTATTACGTAAATATATCAATATACATATCGTATTTTAATATAAATCGTTAGAGCCATATTTGAAAAAAAAAAATCTGATGTGTCCCACTCACAGAACTTTCTGTATATCGCTTAGTAAATTATTGTCAAAAAGCATATTCTTCTATCTACTATATAATAACCGAGATATAAACATTAGCAAAAATTGTCCTAATTACTCGCTTCCTTGCAAGTAGAAGGAAAATGAGATTACACAAGGCTAAAACAATAGTCGAATCTTTTAAAAGCTGGTTGTCATGTGGTTGAGATCCGTTTCTACGCATGCTCCGGAGTTTACAACTTTCCGTGAGAGAAAATCTCAAGTACTTTAAATCTGAAACAAATAACAAGAAATATCTCGATGTGGTCAATTCCACGAAAAAGCATATATGACCTAAATTGTGCGTGTTAACAAGCTCTACATGATCTATATAGGAAGATTTGTCTCTCTTGTGGTCTACGATTGCCATCTTGAATATAATCAGCCACTAATCATCTTCATTCTGAATTACCTTTGCCTAATGGTAAACCAAAAGAAAGACAAAAAACTTACCACATAAAATATGTGGATTTTATTTCGCTTGCAATGAAAATATCTTAAACATACGGTATTTTAATCAAATCGTTAGCGTCAATTTTTTAAAAAAAAAATTCTATATAATGGAAAGTTTTGGGTGGGGAATTTTAAAAATTCTTCGTATCCTTGAATTTAAATTCAAAGTTTGGTGTTTAACCTGCTTTTCCATTTTAGTTATGCGTTCAAAGATAGGTAAACACAGGAAGGAGCTCAAAACATTTTCTGGTGAAATTTCGACATCGAAATTTTGGGTAAATACAATAGTTCCCCTACTTAATATACATGGTACAAAAAGTAAAAATATGAATCACAAACTATATTGCTTGAATAGCCTCCCTTTAACTTTAATTCATCCAATCCCTAAATTTGTTACAAGTTTTTCTTCCCTTAAACACAATATGTGCATATGTTGTTTGTAACCCCCCTTTCTCTCTCTCTCTCTCTCTCTCTCTCTCTCTCTCTCTCTCTCTCTCTCTCTCTCTCTCTCTCTCTCTCTCTCTCTCTCTCTGTCTCTCTCTCTCTCTCTTTCTTTCTCTCTCTCTCAACTTTATGCCTTTGGATGATCAAATTTTGTTGTTTAATAATTCTATCCTTTAAAAAATCAAAAATTTGTCAAACAAATAGTCTAGGTTTTACTGAATTTATTATTCAGATATTACAAATAGCATTTCCAGTACATTCTTTGGAATTGAAGAAAACATCTCTAAAAAATGCATGTAGGTTATTTTTTAAAATACCACACACAAAAGTATGTTTTTCAGTTTTCCAATAAGTGTAGACCACATTAAATGAAAAGAATTGAAATTACCCGGAACACGTATAACGTGTTGCCATTTATTCTTAGTGATTATTAAAAAAGAGAGTTTTATTTCCATTAGCCAATACTTTCTGCTCTAACCGGAGTGACTAGAAAAGATTTATCTCAACTTGAAAAAGGAGTACCACTATTGTGGTACAGCCAAATTAATATAGGAAAAAATGTCATTACATAAGAAATAAATTTCGTCGTATTCTGGAGCCTTTTTAAAATATTTCGTTTAATATGTGCCCCCCGCGTCGAGATGAAGAACTTCTGTATCAGCTGGTGGCTCAATCCCGGATAGAACATCTGAGTCCGCAAACAACCACCAGCGCCATCCGCCGCCGAGAGCTGTGTTACCAAAGCGCAGTAACCTCAACGTAATGGTGCCTCTGCCGCAGTCCTCGTCGATACTTACAGCCCTGAACGCGATCGGTTTAGATGAAATGAAGGAGCAGCAACCTAGTAACCCGGAAAAAAGCCGGAAAACCCATATGTCAGAGAGGTAGGCCGCGGAGAACCGATCCCACGACCTCCCGAAAACCTCTCACAACCGAAACGCCTGATCCACTTGACTCGGTATCTTTCAGGTGTGTATCTAGGTTGGCAGGTATGGCACAGATGCATGCTCAATGTAAAGAAACCTCCCGTTGACGTCAGAAGGCTCGTCGACGGCTCTCTTGATCGACCGTTCTGGCGGCTCCGGCAGTGAGGCTGATCACCGCAGTTGAACATGCTATGGACTTCCGCGCATCTCTATGCCATATCTGCCAGTGGCCTTTAGCCCTGGTTCTTTCACTTCATTCCTTCCTCCATGGGGGTGTTAGCCACAATAGTAGGTTGAAGCGCGTGGTATCCTCCTTCATGTTCCTACCTTTTACTTTTACTACTGCCGCATCACAGAAAAATCTTATGTGTTCCAATCACATGACTTTCTCAACGTCTGTGCAATAAATTATTGTTAAAAAGTTTTTTCATATATTTACTTTATGCTAATCAAGTAAATGTTAGCAGAAATTCTCTTATTACTTACTTCCTTGTATGTAGAAAGGAAATACGGGAGTGCAATAGGCTGAAGTGATAGTCAAATATTTTAAACGTTGGTTGCTATGTGAATAAAGTTCCTATGCTTGTATGGCCAGAAGTTGACAATTCCCGCATGAGAAAAGTATAAGTATTTTAAAGCTGAAACCAATAGCAAGGTATATATCAAAAGCGGTCAACTCCACGAAAAAAATACATAACATGAATTATGTGTTTTAAATAGCTCTATTTTAAGTAAGCTTTTGTCTATCTCCTACGTTTTACCAATTATGCGAAATTCATCCATAATAAAGATGTCTTCATAGGCTATTCCCAGAAAATTCAAGATATACATTTTATTTGTCATGTAAATATTATTAATATACAAAACCTTAATCAAAATCGTTAGAGCCATTTTATAGAAAATTAAAATTTTCCAAAATGTTTCCATGTAAAGGGTAGTTGAAGGTGGGGAATTTTCACGAAAATCTCCGTGTGGCATCCTTTTAAGATACTAAATTTAAATACCAAATTTGGAGTTTAACGGTCTTTTCGTTTTTGAGTTACGTTCCCAACACACACACATACATATACACTGACATTTTTCTAAAAATGACTTTTTATGAATTCAGAGGGTCTCAAAAGATGTATTTCCGATAAAATCTCGGTATCGAATTTTTATGGAATACAATACCTTCTCTATACACTACATAATACGAATAGAGAAAGTAAAAAAGAGTGACAGTTATAAGCATTGCCATTGTTTGCATAGTCTTCGACCTTACTTTTTACCACACTAAGAAGCTGGGTGGTCAATTTTCTGAATCCGTGTAGTGATAATTTTCTGTTGGACATTACTTACTCTAGCACGTACATGTACAACACACATGATAGAAGTGAAGTTATTGTATTCCAAGCAAAAATTTGATACCGAGATTTCGCGGGAAATACATGTTTTGAGGACTCTGAATAAAAACAATTTTTAAAAAAAACATTCGTGTGCCTGTATGTTTGTAGGCAGCATAACTCAAAGACGAAAAATCGGTTAGATACCAAACTTGGTAATAAAAATACAGGAATTAAAACAATAAAGTTTCTTCTTATTTATCGGGCAAAAGAATTTAAAAAGACACGAATGTGAGGCGAAATCATGATTTTATTTTAAAGTGCGAAAGAAGTCTTTGAGTATTTATACAAACAAAACTGGTATTTAAATGCAATATGTTCTAAGGGTGTGACACGAAGATTTTCACCATTTGCATGGAACATTTTTCGAAATTGTCGATTTTCTAAAAAAAAAAAAAAGGTTCAAACGATTTTCGCTAAAATTATATTAAAAATGTTTATATGACAAATAAAATATATATCCTGAATTTCTTGGTAATACCCCCTAAAGTCATCTACATTCTAAACGAATTTTGTATAACTAGTAAATAGACAAAAAAATAGAAATAGATAAAAAATAGAAATAGATAAAAAATAGAAATAGACAAAACATTATGCACAAAAACAAATGTAGATCTCATTAAAACACATAAATTATGTTATATACAGTTTTTGTTTGTCGCCTCCGTGTTGTAATGGTTACCATGTTGGCTTCACATGCCCAAGGTCGTGGGTTCAAGCCCGCGGAGGACGATGTTTTTTTTTTCGGCCGTAAATAAAGGGAAGTAAAGCCGCGGGTCCCATGTCGTAGGTTTACGGCACGTAAAAGAACCTCAAGCCTGGTTAGGAGGATTCTGAACAAATTAAGCGGTCTTTCACGTCCAGTATAAAATGGGACGTCGAGAACCTTAGTAGTTAAAGAGTGTCCATAAATAAAACTCCATTTTATTTCACAGTTTTTGTAGAGCTGGTCATTTCACAGATATTCCTGTTATTAGTGTCAGTTATAAAAGACGTAAACATTTCTCGAAAGGGAAGTGCTCATCTATTTCATATTCCTTTTGTTTTATTGCTGACTATGGAAAGAGTCAATTGCATAGCGCCAGCTTTTAAACGATTTCACTGTGACTTTAGCCTAGTGTATTCTTCATTTACCTCACCTTATATAAGAACTAAGAAATAAGGGAATTTATCATAATGGTCATCTTGATTAGCATTATGTAGATAAAAGAATAATATTTTGTAAGAATGGTTTGTTTACAGAACTGATACAAAAAACCATTTGAATAGAACACATCGTATTTTTCCTATTTTTTAATTTCGCGAAAGCTTCCATTACCTTCTTCTCCCTGGCTTTCTCCCTTTCTTACCGATATAGAAGTTACCATTATATGGCATTTGGGTGAAATTGTGTAGCCTTATAACAACATGTGCATATGACTAAGCAGTCTAGACTGTACACAGCGCATACACACTTGGTTAATTCAGGAAGAAAAATCGAGTTGTTGTACATTTGGCTAGATTTGCAATGAAGTAAGACCTTATGTAACAAGAGGTGGTACTTAATGTGAAAGTTCTAGAGAGAAGAGAATGAAGTAAGCTAGCCGAAAAGGTCAAGCTGTACTCCTCATGAACAACTTCCATGTGTGATGTTCCTGAATTCAGTGGTATGCCGTTACGGAATACTTAGCTGCAAATATTGTCCTTACTGTTAAAATATTTTCAATGCTAAATGAAAACCTTTGTCCTATTTGCAATATGGTTGAAATCTCGAGTAATATCTGCACATAACAGATATGCCTTCGAATTTTAATCCATGTGCTAGTCAGAGTCAGGGAGTAGGATTGCAAATCAATGTATACCTATTAATCGTGCGCTTTTTTTATTTTAACGCAGTTTCATAGAGCACAAAAAGGGTAATAAGTTATTTTCGGCCGTTAATAAGTGTTACTTTAATTCGCTATCGACTTTGATCACAAGACATTGAAAAAATGTATTTCTATTAAACATGAAACCTTACATAACTGGCTTAAAGTCGTTCATTTGGAGTAGTGTGCGAACCAAAATTAAATTAAATTGAGTTTTATTTATGGACGCTGTTTAACTGTGTGGTTCTCAGGGTTCCATTCTACATTGGGCGTGAAATACCGCTTAAACCTACACACGGGACCAACGTCTTTACTTCCTTTTGAAGAAAACCAATGCTAGATTGTTACCCCTAGAACATGGAGGACGACGTGTGTGTATGTGTGTGAACCACAAATGGTTCTGAAATTTAGAAACGACGATCTGGCCAGAAAGGGTAATAGTGTGACTAATTGCATTTATTAATTGGCAGTAATTTATAACGCGATGCTACGAGGATGTCACTAAGAAGGCCCAAAGTCAGTTGGAATCATCTTATGAGTTATCTTTTAAATCCAGCACTTCAGTTGAAACATACTAAGAGTAGAACATTTAACAAAGTTAACTTAGCTTTCCAACTCGGTCAAGGATTAACTTTACCGCAGTGAGTCATTTTAAATATAGCAGGAAACATTCACTACTACATATTCAGATAACTTGTTGTACAAATGATATCTATAGTAATGATATATGCTCACATACAGTTTTCACCCTTCAGAGAAGAGACACCAATATATATTCTTGTTATAGTGTTACACCGATACCGCAACCATGAAATCAAAGGTAATATACTATTTAATTTGAGAGTATGCATACGTAGACTAATATCACATTGATTCAAACTATAGTATATGTTACGGATCGATTGACAACTTCAGCTAGATGTAATTAAGGCATAGGTCATATTAGAACAGAAAAACTACCTCTGTACATAATTTCAAGAAGAAAACATTTAGAGTTTTGGTTTAGGTTATATTAATGGAAAGATGGAGTAGGAATGTATGTAGTTGCATTGAAACAGGATGTTTATTGTATTATTCACAATAATACAATAAACATTGATGTTTTGTTTCCGGTTAAACAGACTTTAATCTGGAATTGTAGACTGTTAACTCGACCATGCAGTGGGAACTGGCACTCACTGCATGCAGTAAGCTTTTCCCCTCCCCTGCCCTTCTACCACCTGTGATTATTCAAACCAGTTAATTTCCACTCGATGTTTGTATTAATATGTGGTGGCCGTACATTAACTTGTTATGTAATGCTCACAAGATAGTGTAGTGAGGTTGTCTCCATATTTCTCCCCTACTGCAAATTTCAAGTCACCAAACTAAACGGTTTGCAGGGATATCTGTTGACCCGATCACTCCCAGAGGTTCATAATTAGCTTACACTTTGTAAAAAATTAAATAAGAAGAAGGTGCCCCACCATCTCATGACCTGCATATTGAGTTTTGTTAAAAATACCCTTTTTTAGTGGTTCGCTAATTCATTCATTGATAGCTTGACCGATTCATTGGTATAAAAGGGGGTAAGTAGTAGATCTTGTCAGCAAATCCACACTGAGGCCTCTGCAGCTTGTTTTACAACTGTACTCCTGGTTGATCCTAATAGTTGAAGTATACTCTCTTAAAGATGTCTATTAGCCTCCAATAGGCTTTATCCTCCCTTTAGCTTATAGTTGTAACACATGGCATGTTTTTGAAGATCAAATGGGAGAATGTTTTTTCTTTGAAATGCTCATTATATGAAAGTGCTTTGTCAGTCTGCAGTGACCTGTGAAGATGCCTCTGTTAACCTAATTTGTGGCCTTCTTAGATTTGAAACGCCTTTATTGAGAGAGAGAAGTTGTCATACTATGGCTATCTCCTTATGTTGTGCCATTCTATTGCTAATTATTTGTGACAAACTGTGTCATCTATGGGCGATGAGTTTATCCCTGGTCATCATGTGCACCTAGTGGCGAACTCGCAAACTAGAAATTCCCTGATCAAGAAACCACTGCAAACGTGACGGTATGGTGAGATGGAACTTGACTGAAAAGAATGCCATGGGAGACTAATTTTTCAGTGACTGTTACCCCTTTATGCCCTGGTACCTATCCAAGTGTTGCCTTGCGACAGTTTTATTCAAGGGATCCTACCATACAGCCCATATAAATTGTGATACAGCTATGGCCCAAGGTTATCGCTCGGAAGAAGAAGGACCGATTGGCTAGTTGAAGAGATAAGTAGACAAAGTGCGCTCTCACCCAGCGCAAACATCAGAAGACGTGCTATCAATGGGTAACCAGATTCTTATGAAAGTTTTTACCCTTCGTTTTCTTCCAGAAAGTCACGCACTTGTATATAAGCGAACCTGCTTGCAAGAAAGTCAGCAAGTGGGTAAGCGAGTTGTTCTTGATAAAACATAAAGGGCTAGTTTTACTAGTGAGATTGTGACGACAGTTGCGAGATACAGTGAGTGCTGCTATATTCTAACTTGTGTTCGATACACCAGTGAGTGAAGCGAAAGGATGAAGAGGTTACTTATCTCGTTGTGAAGAAAAGTAAAGTGTTAGTGAAAATTGAATTGCATAAGTGAAGTGATAGTGAGAACTGAACTAAATCACAAAATGAACTAGATCACATAAGTGAAGTGACAATGAAAATTGAACTAAATCACATTAGTGAAGTGACAGTGAGAACTGAATTAAATCACAATGAAGTGTTGGTGAGATTTTAACTACACCACATTACAAAGTGACTGTGGGAATTGAGGTAAATTACATTAATCAAGTGACAGCAAAAATAAACTAGATCACATTAGTTAATTGACACTGAAAAATGAATTAGTAAAATTCAATTTAAGTAAATTAGTTAAATGGCAATAAAAACTCAACTAAGTAACAATGACGGTGTAAATTACTGGTCGGCTACGGATTACCCATTCACTATTTTGCGCTGTCTCAGGTTTCTATTCTACATAATTTGAATGTAAAGAGTGTGAATCATGCATTATCTGGCAAATATGAGTTTTCAAAATCACTGGAGTTGCTCGTAAATGTAAGTGAGAAAAATATGTTTCTTTAAGTGATGCTATTTTTGTACATATATTACATAAAGTGCGATAAAATGCAATATTCATTAATGCTCAAGAGAGAATTTACATGAATAGTCTCCCAACAAGTACATCAATGGCCGAATTTTGGAGTATGAGTGAAGCAAATGTTCATGCTAAGTACCTGGAATATATGCATGTGGATGGATGTTGGAGCATTCTATGACGCTGGACACTTGTGTGTTGCAGTGCAGTATGCAACATTTTGCGTTTGAAATAGGTAATCCATCTTTCATACGTTGGCTTGGTTTGACTTAATCATTGTAGTAATGCAGACGGGTTGTACACTGAAACTTCAGGGTTTTATTAATTATTATTATTGTTATTATTATCCTCATAATTATCATCATCTTCTATCACTATTGTTTCAGTTACATAGTTCTGTTGCTTTATTTAGGGACATTAATTGTTAACTAACTTGTCTTTAGGCAGATCATTTGAGTACATCAAACCTTTACATAGGCAATACCTGTGAGATTCATTATTCGTAGAGAAATTGCCCTAAGATATAGATATGTTCATATGTTTAGTTGAAATTGGTAAAATAACTGCAAAAAATAATGACAATTATTACAGTATTATCGTAAAAAAGCTAACAAACCCTTTTATTTGCTTAACACAGTTGTAATCGCATTGTAACGCTAACAGTATAAATATTAAATTGTAACGAAAAACGTTCACAGGATCTTGGTAATTAATTGGTATCTAACACAATTTGAAAGAATATTTTCTTCTATAAATAAGAACGATTTCTCGTAATCAGGGATAAACGCAGGAGTCGGTGGCCTGCGTGTTGGATTTCTTTCTGTTCCCAACATTATTAACTGACACACAAAACACAGTGCAGGAACAACAGACGAGATCGCGTGTTAACCACTGCATGCGCGGAGCAAGCTTGTTGGTGATGTCTGCGCTGCAACCTCGGTGAATTGTACTTCCTTGATCTTCTAGTGAAATTGAAGTTATGGGCTATTATTTAGAACAATCTGCGATGCGTTTCAGGGTATCGTTTTTATTTAACCACCAGATCTGCTATTTAGCGACTAAATCATTCTTTCATGCTCTGAAAGATAAAGTGTTACAATGTTGTAGAGTTGGAGTTACTCCTATACTGCAGTTACTTTGAGTTATAAATGTGGAGATATATTTTTTAAACTACGTGCTAAAAGATGATTTCTGAATTATGAAAGTATTTACTTAATGATAACTTAATTAACGTTTGCCAACTAGAGAAACAGCTAAGTACTGAAGTGTCAATGCAGTAACAGTGGGCGAACAATATACTGAATGAACTGTGAATGGTACTCGTATGTGGTGCAATCGCAGATTGAACTACCAGTTTATAAAACACGAGACATTAGTACATACTTAAGTTCAAAGCTTTCGTTTTCAACGATTCAATTACATCATCAACGCCAGTCCATCTATTGAAAATCTCTGCACCAATATATATTATGTTTAACAATAGGTAGTAGTAACATACACCACCATGTCGTCAGTGTATGCCACAGCCCACTTATTTTTTCTACACTTATGTTAAGTATACCGTTTTACTTTCTCTATCGCGTAATAGTAGGCAGAGAAAGTAATGAGTCCCACTCCAGATTTCCCCGGAAATGCGTGTATTCAGACCTCCTAAATCAAAAAATTAAAGATTCTAAAACTGTGTGCATGCCTGCCTGTCTGTGTGCATGTAGCTCTGTGTGTGTGTGCGTGTGCGTGTGTGTGTGTGCGTGCGTGCACGCGCCAGTATAACTCACAACGAAAAGTCGCTTAAATGCCAAAGTTGGTATTTACTTCAGAATGGTCCAAAGATACGACATGGAGATTCTGAAGAAAATACAATTACCCCAAATCCTTTACATGGAAATTTTTTCAAAACTTTCAATTTTCTCAAATGACTTAATGAACTTATAAAAATTCAATATATTAATGACAAGTAAAATGTGCAATTTGAATTTTCTAGGAATAGCCTGAAAAGTCCTCTTCATTCGGAAGGAAATGTGAATAATCTTATGCAGATAGACAAAAGATATGTAAAATCTTTAAAACATATAATTTATTTAAAATTACCGTTTATGCCACGAGCAACTTCCATATCTTTATTATGGTTCAAATATGTCAATGCTTTATCATTATCTTGAAGTTCTTTTGATATTCAGTTTTTCTCTCGATTTCCATAGAGTTTTAAGATCAGCATATAGCTTCCAGTTCTTAAACATTTGCTGTAACGAAACCGTAACATAACTATTTCTTAAAATATTTATCTCGATTAAAATGATGTAGTTAGAAATATAAACCTCCGTAAAATAATTTGCAGGGCACTAATAAACGATAGAGAGTAGAGAAACACATGTGAACTTAGCACATCATTCAGTTTTTCAGTCGTCAGTTTTTCGAGATTGCCTCTTAGCATCAAAATGGTAAAAAAATCACATGAATATGGTTCTGAAAATTATTTATCAGTGAGTTACAAGACAAAATTGAAGGCTACATCATATTGTAACTTTAAATCACTGCAAATAGTTCACTCGGCGTTAGACAGTTGACAGTTTATGGCTGCACGCCATCCATGGCTTGCGCCCCACTGCGCGCTAACACCCCAATTACTCACGACTCATTGCAATTCACAACAACCACTCACTGCAATTCTTCTTCCTATTTATAATGAGAAAAGGATGTCACAAACTCTCTGGAAACCAGCAGAAAATACTGGAAGCCAAAGCTTGAAGAAAATTCGAGAGTCCTATTCCCGAAAGTTCTACTACTTCTCGCCGTTCTTCTTTGTTGTTTACGCATCCAACTACGATGTCTCACATTCCAACTCCACTGTCGCATAGCAGAGCGTACCTGAGAGCGGTCACGTACACGGACGGCATTGTCACAATATTAAATAGTGCAACCCATATTTGAGAAACTGTAGATTCTACATTCAGGCGCGGAAGAAAGAAATATGAACTAACAAGATGAACGAAGATGAGTCCCTCCAAATGTTTAGGCAAAACCTCTGATGATGTCTACCCTATAGTCGTACATCATGTGGGTTTCTTAGGCCCAGTTATGAGTATTAGGAAAAATTGAAGACATCATCGCGAATAAACCCAGGCTCATCGGCGAATCAGATACATAGAACGCGCCCAATTCTGAGCATAGCACAATTTTGCGTCCGAAAAATTCGTTCTTCATGGCCCACTCTTGTCTCCCAACGTCCAAAACACTCCTCAAATAATTCACAGCTCTCTCCCTCCCTTCTCCGCCCTCCCATTTTCTCTCTCTCCCTCTCTCTCTCTCTCTCTCAAGTGGGTGAATTCGTGCAAATGTTCGTGAACAAGGTAACTGCCTGTCGGGATATCTTTTCGCATAAAACTCACGTGATTTGATGCATTTCCATCTGCGAGGGTCTACATCGGTTTCCTCACTCACATAGTGCATCTGCTTCTCCTTCCCTACTCTGCAACACATAACCAAAAAACACAAAAAACGTTCAATCAGCGTACAAAAATTTAATTCTATTAATTATCAATAATTTTCTCTACAACAAATAGCCAACCAAAAAAAAAAAAAAAGAATCAGCAGGCAACACTTTAATTCAAGTAATTAGAATGGTGCTGATGAATGTGTAAATCACTGAATAACTCTCTAACAAATGATTTTCAGACCCATGTTCATATGAGACTTTTTAATGTTTTAATATTGAAAGAAGTCCCCAAAATATTTGGCACCAATACAAATACACACAATAGTATTTACAATGTGATTTTTTTTTTTTTTTTAGCTTAACGTCCTTTAACCTGATTGGTCATATCGGACGATGAATGAAATTGATGATATGATGCTCAAATGATCTCGAAGTCCATAGAGCTTAAAGTTACTCGACATTTGTCTTCTCATGATAAGGGAAAACCCCGAAAAAACCTTATCCGGGTAACTTACCCGAAGCGAGATTCGAACTCACGACCTTTTGAATGTGAGGCAGACACGCTCCCACCACACTACCCAGACGGGCTTAAATAAAATCTTTATTATCAAATAAATGAATTAAAAGGAGTATTGCACTTAAACGCGAGGAAGCACCGAAATGTGCAGAGGAAAAATATTTCATTCCTGAGTACTTTCTCTGCTCACTCTTCAACATTTTTTTCTTGCAAAAGCTCGTTTTTACATAAGTAGATGCCGTTAATCCAGATAAACCTTCACTTCATATTTCTTTATACGTATAAGAATATTACAAAAGTAAAGTAATATTTAAATTTTTGAAAAGCGGGTCACTATGTCAAGTTTTAAAATGCCTAGTTCTTTGCATTATGAGAAAAGAGCAAAAGGCAATTTTTCACTATAAAATGGTATGAGTATTTAAATATTCAAAAGAACTGTGGATATGACAGCTCTCCAAAAAATTATCTGTTTTTTTTTTTTTAATAAGATTTATTCTGTATTTTGCGGTTTGTCAACTGTAGAAGAATTCTCAGACGATTAAAACTTTGTATTTCATTGCCATGCTAACATCTTAAGTATGCAGCATTTTAGTAAAAATCATTACAGCATTTCTCATAAATCTATATTTTTCACAACAGTTTCATGTAAAGTTTAGTTCAGTGGAATTTCTATAAAAATCTTCGTATCGTATCCTTGGAAGTACTAAACTTGAATGAACAAGTGTGGTTCATAACAGTTTTTTGTTTTCTGAATTATACTGTTCACAGATAGACGTAGAGAAGATACACACAGAACATGAATGTATTTACTTAGGGATTCCCAATACTCATACTTCCGAAAAGAGCTTCTGCATACAAATTTTAAGTGGGTTGAAATATTTCCTCTGCTTACTACAGGAAAATAATGGCCAGAGAAAAAACAATAGCTATAACGTTGAGAAAAATATAAAGCATATGAAAATTAGGATCAATAACAAAGAACAAAATATTTCATTTCACATAATATGTGTGCTCTAACGAAATCTATATTTTTGCGTAGCAAGATTTTGTCCATCTCTTATAGTTTGCCATTTATGCAAAATATATTAGAATGAAAAAGACTTCAGAAGTTATTCCAGAAAATTCAAGAAATATACATTTAATTTTTAGTGAAAGCACCCAAATATATTGGTATTTTAATGAAAAGCTTAATAGCAACAAATAAAACTTTCCATATAAAGAGTAGTTTGGGTTTGGGATTTTCTAGAAGATCTTCATTTCACAGCCTTGAAAGGTGCTGAACTAAATTCTAAGTCTGATTCCTTTCACTTTTCGTTTTTAAAGGTATGCTGTACATGGACCAATCAATATACCTATGTATCTTTTTCTAAAATTGCATTTCTTTAGTTCAGGGGCCTCAAATATATATTTCCGGTAAAATCTCTACGTTGAATTTTTTGTTGGAATATACTTCCTTACTTACTCGTTAAGTTTTTTCTAAGGTTTTCCTGAATTTAAAGTTCTGTTAAATGTTTAATTTTTTCTCGTATACATGAAAGTGCACTAAAAATTTTGTAAATAACCTGATGTTTTAAAATAGAAAATAACCAACTTTTAGGTCCACAATGCACAAGAATATAAATAAATATTTATAAATAGATAAATGAACTGTAGAGTTATTTGTATACTTTTAGTGATCACAAATATTTTAGGAATGCTCAAACATCCGGCAACACCATCTGTGGCATCACATTCATTTGATGAGAATTTTGAAGTGATCTGCAGTTCTATAATACTTCCACAACGGAAAAGCTAGGAAATAGGGTGGTTTCCCTTCGGACATACAATATATATCATAGTTCGCCTGCACATGACAAGCCCATAATGAAAACTGCAACTTCTCCCGCAGAATGTGCCGTGAGGTCTGATATGATTCAGAACAGTGGAACGTTCAGTGCACCAAAAGCAAAGGGAGTTTTAAAATATTTTCTCACTAAAAGTTTATTTTTTCAACCGGCTATAAAACTATAAGTAGTGCTGTAAAAAAGAGTAGTAGTCCATAAAACAGAAGCATCTAAATTCGTCTTATTCCAATTACATCCCTCAGTGGTACATATTCCTAGGCAGCCAAAATCGACAAAACATGTGCGAATAAATAAACAGCTTAAAGTCTGGCTATGATGCCCCGATAAACAGCACTGAGGAAAATATAAAGTCGGACATGAGTTGAGTGCAGAACTACTATCAATTTTTCTAGATTAATAAAAGATATATTTCTATTTGCCGGGCGTGTACGCCGTGGTCTAGAAGGCATCGGTACCGAAGTTCTCCGAGGTTTGCGCGTGGCATCTTAAGGGTGAGGTGATCCGAGTCCGCGATGGTTAGTGCTCAAATACGAAGGATGACGGGTTGTATGGTAGGAAAAGGGATAATGGGGAAGAAGCATCTTCTGTGCTGAAACTTTTTATTTTGCCTGTGATGGATTTTTCTTACCCGGTCCGCATTAAGCAACAGAGGATTAGCAAGATAGCTGTAAATTTGCTCTAAGGTGTGGTAAAGTGCTAGCAGGGCTGCCCAAATTTCGGTTATTTTTAAGCCTAGTTGAAGGCTAATGCTTGGGAATTGGAACAGGTTGGTTGTCTGCTGTGCAGACGTAGTAGGCTTTGAAGTGGTCAACTACTTTCCAGTCGTCTCAGTTCGAATCAGGAGAGTATCTGTGTGTAGTCGTACACTCTTGCATACTTTGAAGGTGCGGTTGTCGTTGATGTGGTCTGCTATCCTCTGTAGTTTCTCAATTGTCGATAGGGTAGTTGTGTGGTTTTATCGATGGTGCTTGGCAGTGGTTTCAAAGTATTGTCCAACGTGATAATGGTGATCACTGCCTCTAGGAGGGCTTCTTCGAAGGTGCCTAGCATATTATGTCATGGAGTGATTTGTTGTAGCTCTGCAGAGTACTCAGGCGAGGACATGTTTCGCTGCTGTGGCGCAGTCTGAATAATGACATTGCTGCTGGTAGGTTGAGGTTGTGGTGCTGGCAAGGGCTGCAAAACGGGGCCTGATGTCAAGAATCCTAGTCGTTGGCTACCAATTTTACAGTTGGCTGGTCATCTTCTCGGTTGAAGCAAACAGCATACCTGCAGTGGTCGCTTCTGCGGCAGGTAGCACATAAATGGAGCCCGCGAGAGAGAACAACTTCAACCGGAAAGAATAAGCTCTCCTTGTACATACAGCCAGGATACCCGTCTTGAAAAAGAGCCCAGAGTTCTTCGAGCGGAGAGAGAAAATGCATTATTGCATTCAATCCCAAGCCAAGGTGCCGATGGGAGGATGTGTAGGGCTCTCCGCTCGCTTGCAGCTTACCCGCTAAAAGCACCCTCCACCGAAAAAGAGTTGAAGAAGGAGACAGGTATGGGTGAAGTTATGCGGTACCGCTATTGCACCTTCCTAGTAGTGGAACAGGTCTACTGGCCGGCCAAAAAGACATAATCCAGGTGAAAATTGGGAGTCAGGACATAGCCATGACTGAGGCTCTGCTTATGCCCTAGGGAATTCAACTGAGGGACTGAAGGAGGTCCTGGGTGAAGGAATTAAAGGATCTCAGGGGTGTCACTGAAGTCTTCAGCGAATATTCTTATGTAAAGTATATGTTCCATGTAGGTTCAACGCAGACTATCGGTCGGATGTTGGTGATGATGATGACTGATGTTAGTCATCCAGCAGCTTTAGAGTTGCTACTTCATCCTTGACGAGAAAAGTTTTCTCTGTAGTGCATTCGAAAGGTTAACATGGTTGACTTACTGTGATGATTCCTCATCTGGAAGTTCTATCCTTATGCGGAGGAATAACGACAGCCTGGAACTTGTAAAATACTTCTTGAGCCCGCTCAGCTTGGAAATGATGTGTTTAACTTCCGCCTGCAGCTCTTCCATTTTCTGAAGGACCACAGGCTAAGCTTTGCAACTGTGCCTCTCTGAAGGTGCAGGTGGAACCTGTTCGGTCTGCACAGACTGCTTGTGTTGACGTGGATGGTTATGCCATGCGCGGCCTCGCGGCAGATCAAACTGATGCTAAGGAGCTATTGCTGTGACTGGTGTCATCTGCGGGGTTGGACTACGTCCACACGACATTAAGACTGTAGTAATCCTGTCTTCAGCAGGTTGCACAAAAGCGAAATCGTGCTGCTAGCAGAGAGACGTTAGATTGAGTGTCTCACAGTAATAACAGAAAGGCAGTCTAGTACATCCTTCCGGTGAGTGGCCATAGAGGAAGCATTGGGTGCCCCACAGTAATAATAGCTAGGCGGCCCAGCACATATTTCCGGCGAGTGGCCGCAGAGGAAGCAGCGGGACAGGATGGAGTCAAGTTGAGTAGCTAGAAAGGCAATCCTTAGACTCTGTCGTAAAAAGTTCAGTTCTGTAGACAGAGCGACGCTGTAGAGCACCCTGTCCCAAAAGATTGGTCGCATCGGCGCTGACGGCCCGTTCCGCTACTGACACCTAGAGATCTTAATCACAGACGGCCAGACTTGCTAGGTGTAATCCAGGAAAAACTGTTTTGCCAGCTGTTGATGGACTTCCACGACCACGGCGCTACTGTCCTAAAGTACCAACAGCGGCCGAGCGAGTCATCAAACTGAGCAGCGGGACGACAAAGACTAGCACCCACTCGGTTTTCTTCATCGGCCCTCCCCTCGTCGATATTGCTCCATTCCTATTGCAAAAAGCGCAATACTGCTCGGACTTCAGAAGTGAAGTTAATAACATCAAAACTCATAACGCCCCACCCAGCTCAACCGCTCCAACAGCGCAACAGTGAGAGCCGATCAGCAAGCAGGGCCATACAACAAGATCCGCCCACCTCCAATAAGAGTGCAACTATTTTCATTCTTCCCAGGTGAATATGAGCAACCTGTTCTGGATGGCTGGCTCCTGCATTGGAGCTCTGACAAGTGTGGACCACGGATTACCTCACCCTGAAGCTGTCAGACACAGTCCTTGGTGAAACGTTGGTATCATCGATGTCTTCTGAAAACGGCCTACATACCTGCAAAATGGAAATACGTGTATTAATCTGGACTCGGCCATGACAGCCTAAGTTTATACATTAATATATTCCTATTTATTAGCAAACACATACTAAATAATATCGAAATAATATCGCGTAATCATAAACCGCTCACATTAACAGAAATAAATAACAATTTTATGCCAATGAAGGAGCACTTCTAAACAAAGTCATGTTTACACGATTATAATGCGTCATGAATGTAATGCACACTCCACATTTAAAACTTAAAACCATAAAATGCATAAGATATATCGTATTTCTAAGTAAGATAAATCATATTTATAAGTATCCTATTAATAATGTGAGAATCCGTTTTATAGAGATTGCCACTTCGTTTAAAGCGAGCATTAAATACCTATGCTGTTACCATGCCAGTATAACAAGCGCCTTTCCAGCCTTTTTAAAGTAATGTCACTATCTGTTGTCACAATAAACGAATGTTGTTCGCAGCTTTATTGATCTTCGTGCGTTTAGGTTGCTTTTATATATAATAGGTGTGAAATTTGGAAACCGGAAGGACTTCGCACTACGCACTACAGTTTTGCATACTTCATTTGAATCGACAGAACGCACATTAGATTCACATAAATATGGTAGGTATTAAAAACTAAAATTTTCATTCAAGAATGTAGTTATTAGCTGTCCGGATAATACGAAATAATGTATAAGGCTAGCAGTTGAAAACATGATTTGTCCAGTACACAAAAGAACTTTGATGGGCGTTCTGATAGCTTAGTTATAATGTCAATTAAAGCAGCCATGTGTCTTTTACATTATACTTCAGAACACCTCCAGCTCAAATGAACAGTCACATAGCGGTGTTTATGCCAGAAACAATGTTTTTCTTTGAACTGTCTTTCGTTTAAATACGAGTGTCGGCTGATAAGTCCCGGGCCTCACACACATATGGCGTCACAGGTCAGTTAGACGGTGACATCATATCGTTTAACTGTAGACTAGCTTGTATCCATAGCTACAGGTCAATAGCTCGTCTAGCTTTCCAATGACAGCATTTTAAACAAAACAACTTTAGAGTTTTCACGAAAATGGAGGATTTAAAAAAACGAGCAGTAATTAAATACTTTCATTTGAAAGGCTTAACGCCTAAAGAAATCATGGAGGAAATGGACAGTACATTGAAAGACTCTGACTAAAGACAATGATTAAAAGGTAGGTTGTAGAGTTTAAAATGGGACGTACGATCACTAGTGTTGAGCCTCTCTCAGGATGCCTTGTAGAAGTGACAACTCCAGAGATCATTGAAAAAATGCATCGTTTAGTACTAGAAGACTGCAGATTAAAGTTGTTTGAGATAGCAGAAGCTGTAAACATATCAAAAGAACGTGCAGATAATATTTTTAAGTAATGTTTTGGGCTTTCACAAGCTCTATGCAAGATGGGTGCCGCGTATGTTGACACTTGATCTAAAGTTGCACAGAAAAATGTTTCTGTTAAGAATGTGGAGCTCTACGGTAAAAATACCAGTGAATTTTTAGATGGCTTATTACCATGGATGAAACTTGGATGCATCACTACACTCCAGAAAGTAAATCAAAACAGTGAATTGCGCCAGGTGAACCAACTCCAAAAAAGACAAAGTCAATTTTGTCAACTAACAAGGTTATGGCGAGTGCTTTCTGGGATGCACAGGGAATTATTTTTATTGATTACTTGGAAAAGAGTAAAAGTATCGCTGGTGACTACTACGCAAGCTTTCGGCAATGTTTGAGTGATGAGGTGAAAAGAAAAGACTTAATTTGGCAACAACGATAGAATCTTATTTCATCACGACAATGCTCCGGCCCATCGTTCAGTCATTGCAATGGGGAATATATGCGAATTAAATTTCGAATTGCTTGAACATCCATCCTATTCGCCAGATTTAGCACCCAGTGACTACCACCTGTTCCCAAATCTCAAAAAATGGCTTGGAGGACGATAAACCGCTCTACATTGATGATTCAATTAAATTAGGACACCGACATGACAAAATGCATTAGCCGTTCTGGAGATTATGTTTAGAAATAAACAACAATTTTTTTAATGGTATTTTCGTTGAGAGGCCCTGGACTTATCAGCCGACTCTAGTAAACCATGAGTGTTCTCGTATCGGTGTGATAGAATTTCTACCTGTGATACTTGTTGGAGAATCTGGTATGCAATTTACTCAGCTCCCGTGGAACCGTGTGAATGAGTAATAGCTGTTTGGAAACCACATCAAAGAGGCCAGAAAGACTCAGTATATTGGCCACATGCAACGCCACAATACTGCTCTTTGCCGCGAAGTCCTGTTGAATCGGAGGCAGAGAGTGTAGCTTGGGTCCAGGTTCTATGCTCCAGTATTCCACAGACAAATCTGCCAAATACCTTGGTCGTGAAAATGTCTTTAGATTTTGCCATAAAGTAATTTTTTAACTACTTGTCTCTCATTTGTCATCAATAGTCAGCACAATAAATACTGTGATGAATGTATACCTAATATTCAATTTTTTGCTTTAAGATAAAGGGTGATTCAATTTTGGTTATGTTGGGAGGATACTCTTCTGTGGACTAAAATATTTTCTGTGTGTTGCTTTGGTTAATTGTTTACCTGGCTGTCTCACAATGTATCCACTTCAGACGCAATATAATCTTGCTTAGTCTAACGGCCTTACCTCAATATTTCTGTTCTTTGGTGATGTCTCCGCATTATTTTCACTTCAATGCGATAACTATAATCTGTGCTTTCTTAACGCTACTCCACTGTTAATGCTGCTCATTTCATCCTGCTAGTCTTGCTATCCTTAATTTCATATAGTAATAAGCAATGCTCCAGAAGAATATGAAGCCAACAATTATGCCGTTAATGAAAATCACTGTGATATAAACCAGGGTAATTTCACAAAGATAATAGCAATCCTCCTTGCAGAATTAAGATCTACGGGTTCATATTAAACATAGTATCAAAAGCAATCTGGGTGCTTTTAAATCTATCTTGCCTAAATTAATAGAAGTTGCGGTGAGAAGGCAACCACTACGCTATAAATAAAATGACGACTTCATTATTCATCCACTTCTGTGACTGTACATATAAGAATTAAATTGTTTTTGAAACAATATTTTAGAGTTTGTTTGGAAACTGTTGACAACAAACAATTTCGGAGCAGACAGAGACATTTACGAATTACTGAGAAGCAAGATTAACCGACTTCAAGAAGATACTTCCGCAAAGTGCATGAGATAAGTAGAAATTAATATATTTAATGCTATAACCAAGGACTTCTACAATACATCTGAAGAAGTACAAATATAACTGACAGACTACAAGCAACAAAGCATCCAAGTGGTTTCCTGATCACTATGCCTATGTGTGATGCTATTACTAATTACTATTTTGCCTATATGTTTCACAACCGCTTGATTCTGCTGTTTATATTACACAGATTGATACAAAACATTTCTACACTTTCTCCGCAAACCTTGTTTATATACATATATTCTCTCTTTCTGTCTGTTACAGAAAATACCACGTTCTCTCGAATTGTTACCTCAACAAACACAATACCAACAACTCTTGTACAATCCAGGGCAACAGCTTGCACAACACACATTTGGTGAAGGCATCGGATTTCGCAGAAACATCGATTCTTCATCTTCTTTCTCACAAACTGGGTTTACTGACAATAACAGAAATAATAATTTTCATGACAATAATAACAAGGCCTTTTCTCCTCTCTTTCATGATCAGTCTTCCTTTCATCTTTCTGGTTCTCCAAACTATGACACAAGAGCTGAAAATCATCAGCAACAAATACGAGCTACCACTTATAAACCTACTTTAGACTTGCAAAAGTTGCACCACCAACAACGACAACAGTATGAACAACAGTATTACCAACAACAGCAGCAGCAACAACAACAACAACAACAACAGCAGCTACATCAACAACTGCACCATCAGCAACTACATCAACAACGCCAAAACCAACAACACAACCAAAACATTCCTCTTACGCAGACAGACAGAAGCAGAGACTATGACACTGCCTCATCTTTCGAGATTGTTCCTTCTGTAATTCTTCATCAAGATACAAGAACCGTCAGACAGCAAACCCCTAATTTCCAGCAGAGACAATACTTTGGAGGTCAACAACAGTTCCAGCAACAATTTAGCAGCTCCACCAATTTACAGCAGCAAGTCCAAATAAATAAGAGTGGCTTTAGTAATCAACAGTTTGGAATAACAAGTGAACGTCACCAAGGATTCCATCACCCAAACCAGGTATTCGCTCGACGTAATGACATATTCACTGGAACGCGGGGTCATTTCAGTGCAGCGAGTCCTGTGCACAATATTGGCGAGAACACAGGAGGGCCGCTGTTCAACCACCAAGGCTTTCAAAACCAACGTGTTTCACGTTTTCACTCAATATAAAAGAGCCACCATAATATCGAATATATTTAAACTTAAGCAATGAGGCTTTAAAGACACTACACATATCACATTTTCTTAAGAAAATGCGTTTTAAAGATTCAGCAAATGATACAGGATTTATAAATGTAAAAAAATGTTTTAAGATCGAGTAATATTTTATTAAGTCCGCTGTATTAATGCAATCCAAATAGGTGATACAGTTTGAAGAACTCGAAACAAAATAAAAAGAGAACGCGTATAAAACGAAGAGTACAAGGGGTAACAATCAAAAGGAATTCGTATAACTTTAATTTTAAAAATGATTGTGATTATTTTGCTCTCTACAATTGACCTCGGAGTAGATGTCTAGCGCATTATAAAACTTTTTATTTATTTGCATTGACAATAATATACATCCATATAAAACATGGACATAAATGATGTTTTCCTGTGCTCCTCACTTGGCAATAAATCACAAAGAAATGTAAAATGTAAAGAGGCAGTATAACGTTGATTCTGAGTCCTTTCACCTTTGGATCTCCCACTACTAAGGAACAACACTATACTGTGTAAAAGTTGAACAACCGCTATCACATTCATATTGTTCATTTCATTAACAAATGGGTGTTAATGATCTTAGAAGTTAGACCTCAATCATCGTCATTATTAACAAATGGTGATGTCAGAATATCTCTTTTTCACCGCGTATATAGCCAACTTCCATCACCACTTTCCGGGAAAGTGTCCTTCTTTGCACCTCTACAAAAGTTCTCTTCGCTAAACGAAAATACGTCTAACTTTTTAAGTATTTTAGAGTATAAAACATATTTCATATTTTCAGAGGAACATAAAATTAGACCTCTATTCTTTCAATTTAAAGGTGCCCATACTTATCGTGGAATAGAAATAAAACCCCTATTTTTCATTTCTTTTGAAATTTGTATATTTTAATGAAATATATAAACAGCGTTCACTCTGCTGCTATTGAATTTCAAGAGAAGAATTTTTGTGTATAAAAGACACATCTTTATACGTAGTTATCACAGCAATTATCTTATTTTCAGAAATAGTTATAAAATAACTTGAAAGTTATGGTTATATAACTGAATAGTATAGATACAACTTGTGACTTGCATGTTTTTATATGCAAACTCCAAGCCGCAGTGAAGCATAAAAGCATAACTATTTTGTACTGCAAATGGACCTATAAAAAGTTTCCAGACCCCTTTTTGTGACTCAGAAGAGTGAAAAACAGGCAAACAATAAAGATATTCGCTTATAATTCGAAACACACAAATCAATCTCTTACACTTACGAAATAGTAACCTTCGTAAATGTTTTAAAAAATCAAAGTTCTGCTAGAGATATTCCCATTTCATTTTAAGCTAATTAAATTGTGGCAGTGGTCCGCGTTTCATGAGCAATTAAAAAAAAAAAAAAAGATTCGTGTCTATGAATAGACAGCAAATAACAAGCTACAGAAACCCGTGTAGAAAGCTGTAATACTCCTGAGAAGCAACTCGCTGTATAGTAATACATTTTCAACAACGCATTTTCTGTCGAACTAACGTAGATTTTTTCCATTCACAAATTACCATTCAAACCCATGGACCGCCTTTCTATCCTGTTTACTCTTCGTTTAAAATGAGGTATATAACTAAAATTAATATTAGGGGAAACATTTGTCTTTGTAAAATGACGTTTTATTACACATTAAAACGATTTACTTTCACTAATAACTAATTAAAGACCCTCTTTTTGTATGATATGTCTATTTATTTAAACTATCACCAGTCAGAAAATAAAAACGTCTCTAATTCTAATTTTAAATGGCTATTTGAAGTTCAAAGTGTGTTATATCTAATAATGAATAAATTTCTTCTTGCGTTTCTCATAATATAATACTTATCACAGTTGCAAAATGGTAGCTTAGAAAATATATTCATCACAAAATTACATCTTAAGCGCTTCAAACAATCACAGGGTTCTTTCAAACCATTCTCGTTTCAGGATTTACTTAAGGTATGAGAACTATGACTGCTCTATATGTATATCAATGCAACACAGGAATGGTTTATATTTATTGTGCCAATCAAAGTTAGATCTTAATTTATATTTTGCTGCAGTATATACTTAACATTAATACTCATATAATACTTTATACCGGTACACGTAGAATACCATAGAGATAATGGAGAATCTTGATTGTAGCAAAAATATTTCAATTTACTTCTTTCTTTTCAAAATAGTCTGCTAGAGTATAATGATTGCTTCCCGACGTATTAACTGCTTTATTGTGTCGTTTAATTCATTCGAGTCCTATATCAGATTATTTGATGTTGTAAAATGCTAAATTGCAGTAGGTTTTTCAGATTAGGTAAAACTCTGCAACCAAACTGCATTTATGTCCTGCCTGCGTTCTCTACAAGTGATGTTTCCTAATTATGATCGATCAATACGTCCCCCACCGGCTCGACAGTATGTGGGTTGAATTATCACCTTCCCACTTTTGAAGATGCTAAATTAAAATGCGTTTATCGATTATCCGAATATACCATGTTCTGATGTGAACCGTCTCTTTTCTTCCATTACAGTGAGAACAATGACTTTTGCGCTGAATTGTGGTATATCACCTGGATCGTGGATTGCCTTCTACAGTATAAACCGTTTAGACCAATGGTCTACTGCTCATAGACTTCTCGAAGTAATTTTTTGACACAAATTCATCCAAAGCTTTTTTGTTTATTTTTTTCAGTGAAAGATCCCTGATCTAATGCATTTGCCTGATCTATCAGATCTTTTCCGATCAGTATTTAAGTAGCAACTAATTGATTCAGACCTATACAGGCTCGTATTAATCACGTAATAGATAATAAGCAGGAATCTCCAAGTAGATAGAATATCATGTGTAGTGTCCTGGGATCACCCTCGCATATTACAGAAATTTGCAATAAAGAAGCTATAATTTTATATTATAAATGTAAATAGTTCAAACATTTACGCACGATATTGTAATGAGCTTTTCTCTAAAGATAAAAAGGAAGTACTTCTTTAAATTTCTAACTCTTTCTTTACAGCCATTTCAACATTCAAATTTCACTTTTCTCTTAAAAGTTTAACAGTTTTATTCTTGGACCTCCGTAGCCGGGATTTGAACCACGGATCTCTTGGTCTCCTCCAGTTGCTTTAACCATTCGCAACCATATGACAAATATCGAATCAGATGAGGAACTTAATGTCATGTCAGCATGCTGCCATGGTAGCTGTGCTGTTTGAGCAACTGGATGGACAGTGGAAATCCGTGGTTCAAATGCCAGCTATGATACTGAAATTTTCAATCCGGCCCTATTTTTTCAACTTCTCTTCTACTCACATGTAGAAAAAGCAATTAATTGGCAACTCCAATAGGCAAACAATAACTTCCTCGGTAGAAAGAAATCTTCTTCATGAAAAGGCTGTGTCATACAAATAAGAAAACTGTTATTAGATAGCAGATAGCTACTGTGGGTGTCATTATGAAGAATAACTCAAGCGTGTGGCAGAACAACAAGAATAATCTTACTGGACGAAGTTAAATGACGAAAAATAAACTTATGTTTGTGCAAAATCCACGACAGAAACAGAACAAAAATTGAGTTATAACGCTTCTGTGGGTTCGCATGGGTACCAGTGGTGGAACCATTTAAGAATTGTGATCCACACAACAGCCCACCTTCCTTGGTTCTTTCCCTTAGAGAGTGGTCTAAAGGTGTTTTATATCAATAATATGTAAAAATCCAGTCAGTTCAAAAAAATACCAAAAACGGCAGCGAAATAATCAGACATGCTAAAGGACGTAAAAATCCGCTGGCAGAGAAACTCGAGGTAGAAAATCAAACATTTTCAAAACTGTAACAGAAATCCATGTATCTTATGCTTTTGTGTTTGTATTACTTTGATGGAAGTTCCTTCAATAAATAATATGCACATAATATTGCATATTCTTAATAATATCACAAAACTGCTGCACTGTATAAACAATAAACACTCACAATGTTTGATAAGCGACAATTTTACGCTGCTCTAATACTAAGGCAACACACTCCGTTGCAGGAAGTCACGAAGAATGCAACAAAGAAATAATAAAGTCAATGCTATTTACATGGAAACGTAAGACCCACCCAGATTCCAAATGAAGATCGCAAAGCATATTTTGTATAGGTTAGGATAATAATTAAATTAAATTATGTTAGTGACATTTTATACGCTGTAATAATAGTAATTTCGTAATAAAGATTATTTTATTCAGCTGGTGTTTTTGTAATAACTATAACAGCAACATAAATAAACCCACACCTATACTTTCCTTCCAAAATGTGTCCAAGATTTTGCTATAGGCCAAGAACCTGTTAACTAAATAAAAGTGATTCAGAAATTGATATTGAAATAATACAACTTAAAGCTCTCTAATGGCAGTCTTCTTGAATTTCAAAATGGACATTAGACTTCCAAGAAGCTATTGCCATGCTTCAAAATGAGATCGTTTGAAATTCTAATTTAAAACAATTCGAACCAAAGTCAGCAATTTTCGTGAATGAGCTTTGAAAGTTGAGAAGTTTTCCGCCATTTACATGCACGAGAGAAACAATTCACTAAGTTAGCAGAAAAGTTCTAATCAACATGGGGCATTACTTATAAAATCAAAAAGAAATTATTGTAAAATGGCGGTAAAAGTCTTTGCGGTGCCTTCCGTACCACCTACAAACAAGCATTTAAACGACGTTAAAAAGAACAGCCGTGAAGCTCAGAGTGACCTTGAACTTGACCTTGAATTGAAAGGAAAATAAACCAGAACTCATTATCATGCATGATGGAGCCTCAGACTACATCCGTTTCCAGCCTACCTTCATGTAGCCAGTATGTTGACATGTGTAAAATAAACACACGCAGTAATACCTGTTCAGCATATTTGCCCACAGCTACTTCTAGCTCCAATCCGTCCTGCTCACATACAAAAACGTGCCAAATAAGATCTATAAGTGGCCCCAATTAATGGTAACACCTACTTTCGCGACCTGTGGATGATACATTTTGTACTGTTGCAAGAATAGGTTTTATGCAACAGCGCGTTTTCTGACAATCTACACTTAATACGTCAATACAGTAAATACATCTTTTACCTTGATCAAATGAATGCGACACCAACAACGTAATAGATAAAATAGAACAGGTGCCTCAGATCCTAACATTTGAAGACACTGATAACGATTTGTTAAAGGATATGATTATTCATCACATTAATAGAAAAGAGCAATTCAAGAAACAGACTTGGAGAATTATATTGGATTTAATTAATTTAAGCGATCAAACCTGTAAAGACAGGTCCATAGAGTTCTGAACTTTTGAGGTTATGGAAGCTGTATCTTACACATACTGAGCTGTTCTAAGACTATGTATTCTTCTAAGAGTTTGCGAAAATAGGCTCTCGAGAGAGAATAAGACTGTTGATCTAAAAGTTTGCGGCAATAACCTCTCGAAAGAGAATTAGATCATCGTGTATGAAATGAGGCATTGTTTAGTCCTCTTCCGCCATGATGATTATGTTCATTATACTTTCCGCAAAAACAGAAACGCAATATAAAATGCAATTTTCATACTATCTTGCTGAATGTTCTCGATAGCGTGAAGTGACACATGCGCAGAACAACAGTACCATAATTTTGCGCATAGGCTAATTCAATAGGCTGTGCAAAAATCAATCCAATAAGCTGAATCCATAAAATATTTGCTTTCCTTATGCCTTATCTTAGGAACAGGAAATGTTAGATTTGATTTAGAAATGCATTACTTAAATTTCAGCCCAAATAACGTATGAAATGATTAACAGACACCATGTATGCTGTTTTGAAATAAAACAGATCTTGAAATATTGGCATAATACATATTATAAGCATGTTTAACGTATAAGTATTCCGCTTATTACCACAAAATGTTAAGAGTTACCACAAGAAAAAAGTTGATGTGTTCCATTCACATGGTTTTCTCTATCTGTTACACAAACAAGCTTTTCATACAAAATATTATTTCTTTATCTACATCATGCTAAACAATAAAAATATTATCAGAATTGGTCTTATTACTTACTTCTTTGTAGGTAGAAGGGAAGTAAGGTAATACACAGGGTAAAGTGATAGTTTAATCCTTTAAAAGCCGATCGCTATGCAAAACAATTGCTAGGAGTAAATAAAACAGGGACGAAAAGAAAGATTTCCCGTTAGAAAAAAAAATTGCAAGTACTTAAAATGAAACCAATAACTCCAAATATCTCGGAATGTATATGAACATAAATTGTAGGAATGTTTTTACAAGATCTTCCTTTTCTGTGTAGTAAGATTTTGTCTCTTACGGTTTACTAATTATACAAAAATTAAAAAGAATACCTAGAATGAAGATGTCTTCCGAATTTATTCCCATAAAATTCAAACTATAAATTTCGTTTGTGACGAAAACATCTTAAACATACGAAATTTTAATAAAATTGCTAGAGCCATTTTTGAGAAAACAAAATTTTAAAAAATGTTCTATGTAAAAGGCAGTTGAGGGTGGAGGTATTTTCTTGAAAGTCATGTCGCATCCTTGAAAGATATTGAACATAAATATCAAGTTTGGTATTTTAACCGATTTTTCGTTTTTGAGCTATACTGCCCATAGACACACGTGGACAATTTTTTTTTTTTTTTTTTTTTTTTTTTTTTTTGCATTCAGGGGGCCTCAAAATATATATTTCCGGTGAAATCTCGGTATCGAATTTTGGGTGGAGTACAATACCTTCTCCAACCATTATGTACATTGTGTATACGTACTTGAGAAAGTAAAAGGGAATAACAAAGAAGAATAGGATATGGACGGAGGGGAGTCGGCACTGGACCTAGGTGATTATTGTATTTACGTCTCACGAGGGGGCGTCCGCGGGAGGGAAGGATGAAATGAGGGGATATACCGGGTAGACTGAATTAGGAGTGACGGCACAGCAATGACATAGTTCCTATAGTTTCCAGATTGAAACATTCCGACAGGCGGATAGGCAGACCGAGGACCTCGCCACATACAGGGTCCAACGTCCCCGCCAGGTGTGGTCCTCGTCCCGTCAACCAGCCAAAGTCGGAGGACGGAGATAGTCACTTTTTTCCATCCACGACACACCGAGCACTAACGCCCTGAAAGAAACCAACGGGATGAAGTATGAAAGAAATGACAATGTAAACGACATGGAGGGACAGGAAATTAAGGGAGTGAAAGAAACCTAAACAATATTGCCCTGGGGACCCGGGAAAACCCCCGAAATAAAACTGATATGTTTCATTCTCATGACTTTCTCTTCCAGTTCTGCAAACAAACTACTCTTACAAAAGATTATTATTTTATCTGGCATGCCAATCGAGATAAACATTAGCAGAAGTTGAGTTATTACTTGCTTCCAATACGAAATAATGCAATATGCAAGGCCAAAGCGATAGTCAAATATTTTAAAAGCTAAGCTATATGTGAACAATTCAAGTTCCGTTCACTTTGCATTGCCCGAAAAACAAAAGAGAGATAAAATGAAAGGTATACCGTTTTAGAGAAGTTTACGCAGTTTAAAATTTAAACAAATAACAAGGAATATCCGGAAACGGTCATTTCTACAACAAAAACGTATATGACGAGATTTACATTTTTTGTGAATTAAGTTTTTTTTTTTTTCTATTTCTTACGATTTATCAGTTATGAAAAATTTAGCAAAATTCATCCAGAATGAACACATCTTCAGAAACTATTTTCATAAAATGTAAGATATATATATTGTTTGTGTTGAAAATGACTTTAATATACGGAATTTTGATCAAAATCGTTGGAGCTATTTTTGAGAAAAACAAAAATTTCAAAAAGTGTCCCATGTAAAGAGTAGTTTGGGGTGGGGGTGTTTTCTTGAAAATCTTCGCCCCCTTGAAAGATATTAAACATAAATCCAAGGCTAGTTTTGAGCTATGCTATCCACAGAAACACACACGGGCTTTTTTTAAAATGCTTTTTGGATTCAGGGGACCTCAAAACGTATATTTCTGGCGAAATCTCGACATTAAATTTTTGGGTGGAATGCAATACCTCTCTATACACTTTGGGCATAGTATGTGCAGAGAAAGTAAAAACATTGGTCAGGAAGGCCGGCCACGGGGACGGAACCCTCGATCTCTCGAATGCGAGCCACAAACCAAACTGCCCGAGCCTACCGCTCGGTACGAACGAAAAAGGCGTTATTTCTTTGCGTATTTCTATATTGTAAGTAAATTTGTTTCTCATAAGCTCATGCCAGAATTATAATATGCTAATACTGCTTGCATACATTGACAATATTTGTAAGGATAAACATAAATAAGCCAAAGAATATCTTAAAAAGTTACCGCATCCCTTTAAATATATATAGTCATTATAATCATTAAATCTCTTTAAATTAATGAGAATACTCAACTTAATAACAATGTTGCTGAATAATGTAGTCAACCAATCCCATGGTTTGTTTCCTATCCTGTTTAACTTATACACCAATAGAATAATACTCGTAGAAGAATGGCAGGAGTATACAAATTGGAAATGAGAAACAAGTCAATACGGTTTCTGTTTAGTGAGCATTAGTTCAAGCGGTAGTAAAATACAATAGGTATGAATAAACAACATGCATTAACATTATAGTACAACCATATCAGTTTTCTAAACTTAAAGTATGGTTACTGCACGTGAATGCGATAAAAGGGCAAAAATCATTATTAATGGGCGAACGTAGAATACGAACAAACAATATGTTTTAATTATTTGAGTTGAGAAATTTCCAGTTACAGTATTAATATATATATAATGCAGTAAATGTCTTTTATTAAAAGGCATTTAGGTAACACTATGACGAAAGAGGAACAATTGCACTTCAACTCTGGGCATACAATTTAGTGTCATGTTGTTGTGTTCATTATGCATATGACGAATATCGAGTATGCAGAAGTTTCAGTTCTTGAAAATCTATTTCTTTTCCTTTATTAAAAGAATCTGATATGGTCCTTTTACATCACTTTCTCTAGCTGTCCCATAAACAAATATTTTATTCAAAAGAGTAATATTTTATCATGCTAATCAAGACAAACATAAGCAGAATTAGTCTTATTACTCGTTTCCTTGTAACTAGAAGGGAAATAAGGAAATGCACAGGCTAAAGCAACAGTCAAGTGCTTTAAAAGCTGGTCGCTTTGTGAAACAATTGTTTGCCAGGAGTAAACAAACGAGAAGAAAGATGTCTCCCCGTTCGAGAAAAGTTTGTGATTAAGATTGAAACCAATTATCCAGAATATCTCAAAAAGGTTAACTCTACAAAAGATGTACATAACATTAATTTGTGTATTTTAATGAGATCTACATTTTTGTGCAGTATGTTATTATCTATCCTTATGGTTTGCCAGTTATACAAAAGTTATCCAAAATGAAGAGGCCATTCTCAGAAAATTCAAGACATACATTTCATTTGTTATAAAAATATCTTAAACATAGGGTATTTTAATCTAGATCGTTAGAGCCATTTTTGAAAAAATAAAAGTTTTAAAAAGTGTTCAATGTAAAGGGTGTTTGTGGCTGGGGGATTTCCTTGAAAATCGTCATGCCCCATCCTTTGAAAATACTCAATTTAAATACCAAGTTTGTATTTAAGCGACTTTTCGTTTTTGAGCTATGCTGCACACAGACACACGGGCATGTTTCTAAAAATCTTTTTTTAATTAGGGAGTCTCAAAACATGTATTTCCGGTGAGATCACGGTATTTAATTTTTGGGTGCAATTTTCTCTATACACCATATACATAGTAATGTACAGGAAATAAAAAAAAAAGACACAAAAGTTGTCAAGGGTGGACTAGATAAATGTAGATAAATTAATAATTAGGCATTATTGCTGTTTAAAACGTATCCCGAATACCTAAGTAAATACTTTTTAATTAGTATTTGCGAAAGGTTTAAAATGAAGGAACAGAAAATCTGTAACCAAGTACTGCGAAGTGTTGTTGCCAAATCAGGTCAAAATATTCTCTGAAGCACGAATACATCGGTCTGGGTGGCTAAGTTAGTTAGGCATCAGCCTTCTGATTTCAAGGCGTGGGTTCAAACCCGGCCCATACCGATAATTTTACATGTTTATAAGTGACAGTTCCACATCAATGAGTTTACTGGCATGTAAAAAGACAGCGAGACGAAATTCTGGCACACCGGCGGCGCTGATATGACCCAGGCGTTTTACTTTTTTTTTTTTTCTCTCCAGAGGAGAAATTGTTTTATTATAGAATAGCTGGTTGAATACGAATAGCAATATTATTTCCAATAATCATAATTGAGCTGCTTATACGTTATATTTATATGCATATTTTTAGCACAAATATCTAGGGTGATATTTAGTAACTGATGGCCGGTAATACCTTGTATTAGTAGTCGTTAACTATATAAGACTTATTATGAGTTTAAAAGAATCACGAACTTCACTATCTTTCTCTATTTATTTCCTAGTGGGTAGACTGGCAAAATAATAAATATGTTGCTTAAGGTTAGCTTTTAATATCTATACTATTTACCCTAATAATTAAAAGAACAAATCTATTTCACCCAAAAATTGATACTAAGATTTCATAGGAAATATACGTTTCGAGAATCTCTAAAGTCTTTTAAGAAGTTATCCCCTTGCCAAACTACCCTTTACATTGAAAAATATTCAGTATATTTTTATTTTCTCAAAACTCCAGCGAAAAGTCTATAAAGTCCTCTTCATTTTGAATGAGGAATTTTATAATTAGTAAACCGTAAGAGATAGAGAAAATCTTAGCGCACAAACAATGTATATCTCGTTAAAGCACACAATTTAGGTGTGCCTTATTTGTTTTGATTTAATTTTAAAAGTTGAATATTTTAAGTGATAAGTCGCTATTCGTTTTATCTCAATAGTAGCCATGTACGGGGTATGAGTTTTCGTTTTATCTCATAAGTAGTCTTGTAAGGAGCATGAATTTAAAAGCTATCACATAGCGATCCCCTTTTTCATATATGAGAATCACTTTAACCTCTGTATATGTACTTCTTAAATGTGTAAATATATAGTAAAAGTTTGTTTCATTTAACAGGAAGTAGATAGAAGATATAGCTTTTGGGTGAATGGTTTGGAGACGAGTGAGTAGAGAAATTCATTGGAATGCATGGGTAGCATATGTGTGCACGTATTTGTGTGTATAAGAGAGAGAGAGAAGGGGAGAGTCAGGGAGAGAGGGATTGTATATATTGTTGCATTTGTATATCGCCCTTTAATGTCTATATAGCCACAGCGAAATTTTTACTTGAGAGACTACTGATGATGGTCTTACTGTGCGCGCATCTTTCCTTGGGCATGGTTCTAAGGGGAATCAAGGGAAGGGGGAAAGAAGAGAGAGCCCGCCCGCCTATCACTCCGTAGTGTTATCAATCAAAGAAAGTTTCTTTCGTTGTGGCTCTCAGCCGCTATTGTGAATACTTTATCTAAATTACCATGAACAAGCTGAACAATTAAACGAAACACAGCGCACGTGCATGTACCTACGTGAACTCTGGGATCTGCAGACACAACGAAACCTTAGCATTGAAACCATATGTCAGGACGTATAGCGTGCTTCATGTCTCAAAGTGATCGTGTTGCTCTTCTTCCAAAATTGCGCGAAGCCTATAGAATAAAGGCTAGAGAATCGAATGCGTGCATAGTACTCATTGAACAGTAGATATTTTAAATCCTGTTTTATTCATTTCTACCATTAAACACACCCACATTCTATTGGACTAGAGAAGAAGGCGAACAAGATCTTAGGTAAGAGAGGGACTCACTGCTAACCTTGTTCATTTGCTTACTGCTGAACGTATAGTTTGTGCAAAAGCATCGTTAACGTCTGAGAACATAGCCATGCCGACTCAGCCACCGTTTCCAAAATAACTGTTGTCCTGAGGGGGTAGGATATGGCATCAGCGACAACATTAAGAGTTTATCCAATATCGTTCTTCTTGTAACTAATGGTAGCATACCTGTTATGAAACAGTTGCACGTGGAGTTGATCTCAGCTACGTTTTAGAAATCGTGCCGAAAATATGGGAATGCATCAGTGAACCTCATTACAAGCTTGTCCAATGGCATTTCTTTTGTAACCAATGGTAGCGTACCTATTATACAGGACAGCTTTGTTCCAACACCACATGGAATGATTGCCTGCTAAACTGCTGCTACCCGGCCCCAGTAGACGTGGTCGTTGGCGCGTTTGGCGTTGAAGCTCTGCCGCGATAGGGCCTCGGATTCGTATCCTACTATGGGCACGGATGTTTAGTGTTGTATGTTTCTGTGCTTGTGTTCTAAGCAAGTATTTACTCTCTCCTGATGATCATTTAGGTTACGCCTGAAGGCCAATATGTGTAAAAAACAAAAACAACTGCTGCTACTGAACATGATATCAGTCATCAAACAAAACCATACGTTAACGCAGGTTACACACCAACTCCATATACAAGGTATGTATTTGAGTCACCCATGCTACTTCATCTATCTGTTACTATAAGTATAATTACCCATTTTCAGTTTCTCATTGTTATATCGCGGGCTATCCAACAACAATATTTATGTATATCAGTGGCAGTATGCAAAAACTTTATCGTCAAAGCAGAAAACATTTATGATGTACAGTCCTCTTACTCATCTCTTTCTCGTGATCAGACAGCACACTACCACTTCAATATTTTGCGGAAAGTAGTAGACATCACTCTGAATAAAGTAACATTCCCCGTCCCAGCAGGAATCAAGCCTCTGGATTGCGATACCTAAGCTACTTGATCGACCAAGGAAGCAGTCTAATCCAGATGGAGGCGTATTTGATGTGTCTAGACTCAACAGGGCTATTTCAAGTTAAACCCACCAGGAAAACTGGCGAGAGTGATATAGCTCTACTCGTCTTGCTTATCAACAAAGACCATGAACGTGACGCGCTCATTGCGAGGGGCAAACCGAGGGTAATTCTTATTAGTTCTTCACTGGCGGGTTTTAACTTGATTTGGCCCCGTAGAGTTTCGCAACTCATTTAACATACGAAGCGATATCTGTACACTCAAGTACGGGGCAGTTGGGCCACCTAGTATGATGCTATGATAGACTGTTTCAACTTGTGCGCCGAAAGAGATACGAATAACTTGCGACTTGCAGGGGCATACCTGCAACACACAATAAAGCGTTGCAGCCTTAAGGGCAGGTTATCGTCACGTGCTCTAAGTGAACTGGTAGGACACAATGTTTGTGAACTATTGGCTACCACGCTCCCCTAAGCTCTGCTCCGAGTTTTTTTGTCCAGTACGCACACCAGTCGAGTTGGAGCTTGTGAATTAACAGTTGTAAAAGCATTGGAAGTAACAGTATTTTCTATTTCCTACAGGCCACACCTGTTGCTGTTTATCACTTTGTGCATTTATATCTTGGTTTGTCGTATTTAGTGTATTAGTAAATCAAACATTGTTATACAAAGAAAAGCCAATGCCTAGCACAAACTAAACTCTTACAAAATGTTCTATGAAAAACAAGTTTCTAAAATCGACGTTATTTAAGAGAAAAATAAACACAAACATAATAATATTACAACTTAATATTCGTAATATGCGCCAGGATAGTTTAACGGAGGAATCTCGACACCAAATCAGTCCGGTTTGTGTACCTGTGCCCCACGAGGGGGTCTTTGGGCGCGGGGATGAGATGAGAAGAAACATCGGGAGGCCGGAACCAGAAGAAAAGGCATAGCAATGACAGGGTTCCTAAAGTTACTAGATTGAAATACCTCGACAGTTGGTCAGGCAGACCGTGAGCCCCGTCTCTCGCAGGGTTCAAGCTTCTAATGGACGGTCCTTATACCCAACGAAGTCCGAAGACAGAGGGACGGTGAGATTTCCACAGTTAATCATATTTCCCGGACACGTCGAACCGAAGCACCATCGCTGACATTAGCAAACCTGAAACAAACAAACGGAACGAAAGATGAATGGAATTATGAACTCTCTCCCTCTCTCTCTCCCACCAACCCTCTCTCTGTCTCTCTACCTCCCTCTCTCTCCCTCTCTCCCTCTTTCTCTCTCCCTCTCTCCCTCTTTCTCTCTCCCTCTTCTAAGTTAATTGAACACTCGCTTGATTTCGTTCTCAAGTTCTTGAACAGTACGAGGATGAATTACATAATTTCTGTGTATACCCCTGTCACAGAAAAAAATGCATTATTCGTTGTACTATACTGTACCGCACGCACCATTCCTCCTCTCTCTCTCTCTCTCTCTCTCTCTATCTCTCTCTCTCTCTCAGTCTCTCTCTCATTCTCGATCCAGGTTCTCCATTCTGTGGTTTCATGACGTTGGCTCCCCGACAGGCTTCTGACCCCTAGGGTTCCAATTGGAAGGGGAGACTAAATAACGGGAGACTAAGACGACTATGAAAGAAAATGTTCCAAGAATGCGACACGAAGATTTTACACGGAATATTTTTCGAAAATTTTGATTTTCCCACAAATAGCTGTAAAGGGTTTGATTTAAATGCTATATGTTGAAGATGTTTTCATGACAAACGAAATGTATATCTTGGATGGTTGAGGAATAGCCTCTGAATATCGTTTCATTCTAGATGACTTTAAAATAACTTTTTATAACTGGTAAACCGTAAGAGATATACAACAATTTACCACACAAGGAATGTAGAGCTCGTTAAATCACACAATTTATGTCACATACATTGTAAAGTCAACCATTTTGAAATTTACCACACAAGGAATGTAGAGCTCGTTAAATCACACAATTTATGTCACATACATTGTAAAGTCAACCATTTTGAAATATCCCGAGTTATTGGTTTCAGTTTTAAGGTACTTAAGCTTTTCTCAAACGGTAAGTGTCTTTCTTTTCGTTTCTCTTTTGTTTACTCCTAGCAAGCTAAGAAAAGTGAATTTCAATTGTTTCAAATAGCGATCGTCTTTCAAAGCTATCACTTAAGCCTGTGTATTCCCTTATATCCTTTCTACTTACTAAGAAGCATGCAAATAATAGAATTCTGCTAAAGTTTAATGTAAATAAAAGAATAATCTTTTGTAACAAAATTTTGTTTTCGGGACAGCTACAGAAAGTCGTGTGAATGGAACATATCAGAAATATGTAAAAGGAGTTTTGGTATCTTTTATCTTTTTTCTATTTCACTGTAAATGAGTTGTCTTGTACAATGTCTTTATTTCTGGAGAAGATAGTAAATTACTAATAATTAATATGGCTTACAATTAATTATCTAAACATACTCCGATAGCAGCAATATTAAACAAAATTATACAAAACAGAAGGAAGTAAAGCTATTTTAATTACACTGCAGGTAAACATAACCTAATAGTAGTGGCTAAGAACATTTAATATATTAATAATTTAGAACCCAGTTAAAAGTTTAAGTAAAAAAGCTCTAACTAAGGGTAAACAAAAGAGTATTCGCTGTGAATAAGTATTAACTTTATAATATTTGAAAATTCATTACAATTTTCTTCCCAAGGGTAGGTTCTTCCATTCTGACACAGCCTCCACGCCTTTTCCCTCTTTTTCGCGTTCTTCTTCCCGCTGCGTAAAATGTGTACATTTATTGATGTTGCCTGTCATTTGATATGTTCCTCTGCCTCGTAGCATTACCCCTTTCACCGTTCCTCCCATTGTATCTATGGGCAACAGTCTAACATCCGACCATATCGGTTCCTATTCAGCACTGTTGTTTCATCGCTCTTCTTTTTCCAACATCTTCATCACTATTTTGTCTATTTCTTCTCCACGTCTACGTTTAAGTGTCCATAAAATATATTAAAGCATTTTATTTTCAGTCTAAGCTCAACTGCGAAGTCCTCTGGGATGACCTGGCTTTCGAGGTGAGATGGGCAGTAGCTGGTGACAGCATAGTGATGCAGTTGGTTGGCAAACTAGGTAAGTGACTAAATTACTCATATTACAGAATACGTTTTATGAATTAAAACGTCGATAAACCTTCCACTTGATCTATTTTAAAGCAATCCTGTAAATGTTATCACTGACTTCCCTTTTATGAAAAAATATAGATACTAAAATTTGTTAATACCTCAACAAAAAAGTATTAAGCTATTGGTAAACAACTAAGTATCTACAACTAAGTATTTCACAGCATTACTGGCGGAATTATTATTCATGGAATAAACGAGACCTTTCTTGCAAAACTGTAATTCCTAGAAAATATATGGATTATTTAATGAAAAGTCGCCCTCCGTGATTACCATACTAGCCTCTAGTTTGCGGGTTCAAAGCCACTGAGGGTGATAGATTTTTTCCGACTAAAAATCCTTAGCAAAGTCTCTTTCGGAAGGGAAGTGAAGACGTTGGTACCACGTAATGATGATTTGCCCTAAAATAAAAAATCCCTGGGTTAAATTACGTCATTGTCACGTCCGCATACCAACATTTTGTCGTATGGTGGCATCTAAGGGCGATGAGGTGATCCCTCGTCACCATGTGCACATAGTAGCGAATTCGCGAACTATAAATTCTCTTGATCAAGAAAACACGTTAAAAGATGTCCCAATACGTGGACTGATTTAATGAAAACCAAATAAATTTTCTCGCTAAGTATCTAATGAATGTAAATTATATTAAAAATAGTAACTGGGCAGAATATAAGGTTCTTTCTTCTGTCACAATAAAGTATATGCTCATTTAGCAAACAAGCAAACAAGCCTAGGATTAAAGTTTAATTGTTTCTTGTTATTACGAGGGTTGAATGAAAAGTAATGCCTCCACCTTCGTAATTCTTCAACAGATGGCAGCATTGGTATGCGGCAGTTACCGGCTTGTTCCGTAGCCTCTTCTCTACAGCTCCAGCTGGCGGGAAGCCTTAGCATTAAACGGTTGTGTTGTTATAGTGTAAAGTATGGAACCCTGCGCAGACGGTCCGTCAATACGATTTAAGCAACGTGCAGTCATTGAATTCTTGACAGCAGACGGTGTCACACCAAAGGAGATTCATTAGAGAATGAAAGCAGTTCAAGGTGATTGTGTTGTAAGTACTGTGCGTCGTTGGCGAGTAGGTTTAAAGATGTTGAAGTGGGAACATCTGACTTGCGTGACAAACAAAGACTTGGACGTCCTGTGACAGTTACCACCGAGTTTTATGAGCAAAATGTTGACAGATTGATTCAAGACGTCGTATCACTCAGAGAGAAATTGCAAACACAACCGGCATTTCACAAGAACGTGTGGATCACATTATTGCTTTGCTTGACTATCGGAAGATCTATGCACGATGGGTGCCCCGGATGTGTGCGCATGTGTGTGTGTGAGTGTGTGTGTGTGTGTGTGTGTGTCTGTGGACAGCATAGCTCAAAAACAAACAATGACTGCACGTTGCTTAAATCGCGTTGACCGACCGTCTGCGTAGGGTTCCATACTTTACACTGTAACAACACAACCGTTCAGTGCTAAGGCTTCCCGCCAACTGAAGCTGTAGAGAGGAGGCTACGAAACAAGCCAGTGCCTGCCGTATATCAATGCTGGCATTTGTTGAAGAGTTACGAGGGTGGAGGCATTACTTTTCATTCAACCCTCGTATATTCAACACATTAAAGAAGCAATCTCTAATGACATGGCAATGATTTCTTTTATTTCTTTCTTTTTGCTTTATTACTACCCAAAATTTCAATGTCGATATTTCAACGGAAATATATGTTTTGAGATCTCCTGAATCCAAAAGGTAATTTTTAGGAAAATTTCCGTGGTTTATGTACGAGTCCATGAGTATCTGTGAACAGCATATCTCAAAAATGAAAATTCGGCTAGTTACCAAACTTGATATTTAAGTTCAGCATCTTACAAAGGTCCAACACAAAGATTTTCAAGAAAATCTCTCACCCGAAACTACCCTTGCAAAATTGTTCAAAAATTGTAATTCTCTCAGAAACGGCTCTAACGATTTTCATTAAAATATCACATTATCCTATTAAGATATCATGGAATGAGATTATATCTTGAATTTTCAGTAATAGCCTCTGAAGTTCTGTACATTCTGCATTACTTTTGCATAATTAATAAGGGACAGGGAAAATCTTATCACACAAAAATGTGGATCTCGTTATAACGCACATGTAATGCCAAATACATTTTATGTGGAGTTAACCATTTCCAGATACTCCTTGTTATTGGTTTCAATTTTAAAATACTTACACATTTCACAGATGGGAAGCGATTATTCGTTTTTCTTTCTCTTGGTCAATCAACTTCACAGAGTGACCATTCCCTGAAAGATTTGACTAACGTTTTATCCTAGTGTATTCCCTTATTCCGCATATCGATATACGTGAAGTTGATAAAAAAATAAGATTTTTAAGAGCAGCTCGTTGCAGAAAAGGTAGAAAATGCTATATGAATGTTCACGACTTTTTTTTCTTTCTTAAGGAATTTCTGTGGTGTTAAGGATTGGAGGAATCAACAATTGCTTGCTGCCATTTGGATAGCAGTTTACTTTTATGACTTTTCAAATATTTATTTTATTCTTTATGCCACAGAAATTTGAAAAAAAAAAAAAAAAGCATATGATTAAGCCTAAAACATATTTACTTGGGTAATAACGCAAGCTGAAACACCCTACTACAAAAATTGTCCTATTTTTAAATTTAAAACCTATTCAAATAAGAATAGCCTTCCAACATATCCTTAACTTTGTAAAATACAACTGCTTTTAAAATAAATATATTTTTATTAAAATATTGTACCAATCAAAATCATTAAGTTCTCTGGAATTCCCCATAGTGTCAATTTACAGCCGCACCGTGGCCGAGGGTTAGACTATTCGCCTCTCACCTAGATGGCCCGGACTCGATTCCAAGCGACCGCATTTGAGATTTGTGGTGGACAAAGCTGCGCAGGGGCGGGTTTCCACCGGTGCTCCATCTTCATTCTTCGTGTCATCATCTGTGGTGCCACAAGTAGTTAAACAGTACCAAAAAAAAAAAACTCAATTTACGTTATCGTCTCTCAGATGTACTCGATGCGCCATGCATTCCTCAACGTGGTCGTGCTAATATATACGTTTGGTTTCTTGTACGATACTGAAAAGTCTATAAACATGTTCTGAAGTATTAATTGATAAATTCAATATAGATTCATTACGTTGTAACAGCGATTATAAAAAAAATAATTAGAAGTCCATTTTAGAGGGCGCAGGTTATAAAATGTATTGGATTCCTCCACTGATGCACACGTTTTGGGGTATTCTTATCTCGCTAATGTAAAGAGACAATCGTATTTACTACAGTTTACACTTGAATACGAACATATACAGATCCATTGGGAAATCTAAAGAGAGATTGAAATTTTGTTGCAACGAACTCACCACAGACAGCGCAGTGTTTGATGAATGAAACAGGAGAATTCAGAGGAAAATTGCTGTTTTTTCTGAAGTAATATTTACGAAAGCGTTAATACATTTGTCTAGTTTCTAAAATGCAAGAGAAAAATCATCACGAATATTACGGTTGTACATAATATTAAAAGAAAAGCAAACTAACAAAAACAACCTTTCATTCGCAACTGACGAAATGTGCAACGCTGGAGAAATTAAGAGCAAAAATGTTTACAATGCCAACGAGACAATAATTTAAACATTTTTAACTAGGGGGAAAATTATGTGGGCGCTTTCATAAATCACTGTAGATATCATTTTTAAAAGTTCGGTTGAAAAATATATCCATGGTTATTCGTTTAATTGTTTTTTCACACAAACCGTGTGTAGGACAGGAGTTGGATAGGTAGTCAGACTGAAAAATACAATGCTATAGCCGGGATTCAAACCACGGATCTCGTCTACGGCATTGAATTTTTCAGTCTGACACTACCTATCATGGTTCCTCAAAACTGAAATGTGCTTGCGTGAGACTTAACAGGTTCAGGCAATCCCAGATATAAGGTCACCAATACGCCGCAAGAGCACAACATAAATGTTGTAAAGGAGCAACAATTACTGTCTGAACATATAAGATTCTAAAACTGTTCCTCTCCACTGCCCTTTGTGTTAACTGATCAATTAGCAGAAAACATTAGCTGTTTCTGCTGAAAGGAACAGACACGTGATTGAACGAAGTAGATCCAGATCGGCTAATTTTACCCTTTCTTTTCACAGCCATACTTCCCACCACTCCCGCTGACTTATGTTGATTGTTACGAAGTAAATAAGGAAAGTGCACTGATTTTGCAATTAGCTTAGCATCAGCAGTATATATGAAAGACCAATAAATTAGTCACCGAGGAATACCTAAGGCCAGTGACAGTTGCTGTATAAGAATATAAGAGCATGTGAACCTCCTAACTTTTGGCAGCTTGTGGATTCATTGAATATACTTCTTTAAATGTTATTAAAAGTAACGTATGTGCAGAAATTTTACGCTCTAATCCTCTAAACTCGATTGAATGTGACAAGTCCGGTAGGCAGTACATCTTGAATTGTGCACGTTTTAAGGATCTTTTGCGCATGCGCGACTGGCATGATATAATTACTTTATGGGGCAAATATATAAGTGACCATCGGCCCACCTGTTATAGTCACGGGTCGCTACTGTCTAAGACTACGCTTATATTAAAAAGTTTAATAGCTATCGTTTAAAAATAAGATACCACCCTCATATCTCTTTTTGAGATCCGTGAATAGAACACCAAATTAATGAAACCTAGAGCATAAACTTTGTGCTTACCTCATTCTACTGAATCTCAAAGTGCACCCCTAATTATCTTGGAAGTAAGAACGTATGGCTATAATCTTACCGGATTATGTAGTCAGGCTAACATTTCATTTTAATGAGCAGGGCTATAAAACTAATTAAGACAATTTTAGTTAACTGCTTGTGCGCTGCGGTAGTGTTTCGGAGAAAGTAAAAGGTGCATTTAAAGGAAGAGTACAGCAAAGTGAACGCTTGCAAAAGCCCTTCTTCCGAAGTGTAGCAAAATTTCTTTTCTGTATATTGATTATTTTCTCCTTGGACCGATCTGTGAAATCTCCATATGCCAAAGTTGTGTGTGTGTGTGTGTGTGTGTGCGTGTGTGTGTGATGGAGGAGATCCCGCAGTGCAGCCATATGACAGACACCAGGAGGATAGAATAGGATGTGATGAGAGTGATTTCAAAAAGTGGCCAAAACCGGACGGCGGTGGAAGGGCAACCGTGGAGGGTCCGTAACAGATTCTAAGCAGTAATTCATCCCCAGGCGGAGAGCCTAGGAGCTCGCGCTTCAGGTCTGACCAAACTCCTTGGGTCTACAGATGACTTTCAATGCCATTCCACTGCCGAAAGATGTATCTCTAGAGCGCAGTCACCGCCAACACAACCCTGAAAGAGGCCGATTGATGAAATGCAGATGAAATGAAAGGACAGGAAGTTCGGGAGAATGAAGAAACTTCATGTGCCTAATGATCCGAAAAACCACTGATCCCACGACCTCCCGAATGCAAATCTCAGACGAAGCGCCTGAGCCACCAGGCTCGGTCCAAAGTAGTATACTGAGCTCTTTGAACCTTATACCACATCTTAAGTCGGTATGAAGAAGTGCGGTTGCAACGGTTGCAAAATATATTACGACATTCTAGGATGTGCACTTTGAAACATAGGTTTTATTCTGTTTTATATACAATCCTCTTATCGTGGAATTTATGTATGCTTCATATTGCAATACTTTTTAAAAAGAAAAAATTCAAGTCATCTTCCGCATTGAGTAAGTAAACAATGTTGCCAAGAAATATACTTTTAAATGTATTAATTTGGTAAAAAATAAATTAAATATAAAAATACACATTTATCAAACCTGAGTGAGCTTGGTATCACAACAAATTTGTCTAACACTAACTAATGTGTAGTATGTATTAGCATGTATTGGAATAATTATTTCCGAAATTCAATCTAATGACTTAAATATTACATCGTGAGATTTTGATGCTAAAAATGTATAAAATATCCAACCTAGAGAAATGCTCTAGACAGCTCACTCATATTAATTATTCTAAAATCTGCTATGAATTTTGCATAAAATAATGTGCATTTTTACTTAACTTGCGTGCACCAAATGTTCAAAAACACCTAAATCAATTTTAGAAAAGTCTTGTGTACCATTCACGTGATTTTCTCTCTCTCTCTCTCTCTCTCTCTCTCTCTCTCTCTCTCTCTCTCTCTCTCTCTCTCTCTCTCTCTCTCTGTCTCTCCCTCGGTATATACATATATAGAGATTGTAATACATTGCAAAAGATATATATATATATATGCGTAGCTTATGAAAGCTATGTTGAAAATAAATATTGAACATTGAAATATTTAATACTCTTCATTTCTACCAGGTGGTCCAACTGCCCCGTATTCAAAATCCTTCTTTTTTAAAAGAATTGTAAACCTCAGCGCCTACCGTCACCGCTGATAAGCAAGAGGAGTAAAACGAAGGTTACTCAACCAGTTCCACACTTAACGGTTTTGAAATAGCCTCATTGAATTCTGGAACTCTTTTAACGCACGAAGGGACACATTGAATACGAGGCAGTTGAGTCTCTTGGTATCAAAATATACGTCCAATTGGATACTAAAAGTTGAGTTTTGAGCGAATGTCCTGTTACAAGATTAAAACTCCAATTCGGATGTTTAGTGTCGTAAAATATCCGAGACCGAATACCAAATCTTAATGCAATGCATAAAGCATTCAGCATAGTCTAAAAATTACAAGAACTAAGTCAGTTTTAGTTTCAATCTGTTAATATTATTCTATGAATTGTTTGGTAGCCACAGCTATACATCAGCAGATTCTTCATACAGCATCCAGAATTTATCGTTGTATAAACTATATGCATTTTAATCGTTTTTGCGGGAAGTTAAGGTGTACTATGGAGTCATTGATGTTAATGTTTGATAGGAAAAGCACTGAAATACTGGTTTATGATCCTGAATTTAGATACGAATAAATTGTTAAGGCAGCGTGAGGAATACCAAGAATTTTGGCTGGACTAGTAGCATCCGAATGAACCTCGAAGTAAATACTGGAGGAGAGGAGAAAATAATCATAATAAATTTTGGATACTAAAGTAGAAGAGATTTGAAGACATAGAAATCCAATAATTTTAATTAAGTGGGATAATATAAAAACGGTCTCTGGTGTATTGTATAATGAAGAAACATGGGAAAGGGAGAAATATATTGCTATGGTAAATAGCGAACAAAGGGAAGGAATAGCAAAGTTAGGGATGGACATTAAGAGATTAAGGGGATATGAAAAGTCATCCCACCGAGCTATGGAGAGAAGATCTAGAGCATATATAGGTAGAATATAAGATTTATGGGAAAATAATTCCCGGAGCAGAAGTGGGATTAGGTGGATAGCGTTACGGAGGGTTTTTGAAAAGATAGCAGACGCTTAGCTCAATTTTTAGGCAAAGCTAAGAAAAAATGAACAGGTTCTGCGTAGAGGGAATCAGAGTTAATATGATTTTGTGTTCGCTAATAAAGATTCGATAGTTTTAGGGAACTAAAATTTGTGTAAATGTAATTATATGACTGGGTATGACAAGATAAGAGCCAGAGCTAAATACCCGTCATATTCAACTATGTATTAACTTAACACAAATAAATAAATGTATAAATAAAATATTAATGTATCAGTGAGTATCAGGAAACAAAGAATATAATAGCAGACATTTCACAAACCTGGCTATAAAAAGATATATCTGAAATACTCAGCAAAATCTCAATAAACCACATTGTAATCTAATCCAAAATAGAGGTTTTCAAATAAACACAGACAATGGATCGACAAAGCGATCGAAACTATGATATTCAAGGAGAAATCTCTTTGTACGTGAAAACGGTACTCGAGATGCATAAAATATGCGTGTTTCTGATGCTACCAAAGCATAACAGGATGTACACTAATTTCTTATTTCGTGTGCTAGTTTTGTTTTCACTCTGTGCGAAAGTGCAGCGATGCTATAACCACTTTTAAATTGCTCAACTGTCAAGCCAGGACGTGACCTAATGTTGTCACCTACTACTTTCACTTGCAGATGGCAACAGTTATTTCCACTTGCGAGTCATGTGTAATTATGTAAACAAAAGTTTGAACGTTTTGCAACGCCCTCATGAAGCGTGCCCTTTAATGAATAGTCGGATCAATCCTATATCTACCTTTTTTCCTCAGGAGCGTGTCTACTCCTGTTACTAATGATAATGATTTTCAGAAGAGGTAAGTTAAAAAGTATGCTTCCCAAGTTAAAATAGCTTAACAATAAAAAAAGATACGTCAAGATAAAGAAGATTGCGCTATGTTATTATGTTATTTTTCCATATATTATCAAAGACCTTTCAGGTACGACCAGCTTTCCATTAATGAATATAGAAAGTGGTATTTCATATCGTTATCAATGTTAAAGGTTAGGTCACAAACGCTTAAAATTCTGCAGGTGACAGAAATACCAATACCAGATATATAACACGTTTGTTGTTGATGCCGGCGATATGGGATCGTCCATTATTTTGCAACAATTTCACACCACGTGTGGGCCACGGCGTGGCCGAATGATTAGACCACTCACCTCTCACCTAGCCTGCCCGGGTTCATCCCAAGCGACCACATGTGAGATTTGTGGTGGACAAATTGGCACAGGGGTGGGTTTTCTCCGGGTTCTCCGGTTTCCCCCACCATCACATATCACATCACATTCCACCATCTTCATTCCATGTATCACCAGTATCATCGCCTACAGTGCCACAAGTAGTAAAACACTATTCCAAAAGAATCTGATGTGTTCCATTCACATGACTTTCTCTACTTTTCTGCAACAAAGTATTGTTAAAAAGCTTATGCTTCTATTTACTTCATTTTAATCGAGAAAAAATAGCAGAAATAGTCTTATTACTTGCTTCCTTGTAAGTAGAAGGGAAATAAGGGGGTAATATAGGTTAAAGTGATAATCAAAAGCTGGTTGCTGTGTAACTGAAGTTCCTTTGTTTGTATGGATAGGAATTTGTATGAGAAACTTACCGTTTTTTTCAAAGCTGAAACCAAAAACAAGGAATATGTCAAAAACGATCAACTCCACGGAAAAAATATACATGACATAAACTGTGTGCTTTAATGCGTTCTACATTTTTGTGTGTTAAGTTTTTGTCCGTCTCTTACGGTTTAGCAGTTATGCAAAATTCCAAGAAATTCATCCAGAATAAAGTAGTGCTCAGAGGCTATTCCCAGATAATTCAACATATACATTTTATTTGTCAGGTAAATATAATTAATATTTGACATTTTAATCAAAATCGTTAGAACCATTTTTAAGAAAATCAAAATTTTCGGGAAAAGTTCCATGTAAAGGGTAGCTGGGGGTGGGGGGATTTTCTTGAAAATCTTCGAGTTGCATCCTTGGAAGACACCAAACTTAAATATCAAGTTTGGTATTTAACGGTCTTTTCGTTTTTGAGCTATGCTGTCCACAGACACACACACACACACACACACACACACACACACACACGCACACATACACGGACCTTTTTGTAAAAATGCTTTTTTTGATTTCAGAGGAACGCAAAACCTGTATTTCCGGTGAAATCTCGGTATCGAATTTTTGGGTGCATTACAATACCTTCTCTGTACACTATGTACATAATACATGTAGAGAAAGTAAAAACTAACTGTAAGAAGCGCGTAGTATAGTCTAAGCTTCTTAGGATACATTAACTTCGCTTAAAAGAGTTGCATTCACGAAATCAGCCAAGATAACTTTTTGAAGCTTCCAAATTAAATTACTTGGAATAAAACATAAATTAGCTCTCACCAATAATGTATAGGTCTAGCAGAAACATAAGTTACAGCGTACTCTGGTCCCTGATTTCAAGTAATGAAAGAGAAAAAAATCTTATGTGTTACACTCACATGACTTTCTCTAGCTCTTCTACAAATGTCTTACATAAGATAATTCTTCTTCCTGCACCTTGCTAATCGAGATAATCATTAGCAGAATGTTCTTACTACTTAGTTCCTTACATGTAGAAAGAAAATAAGGGAATACACTAGGCTAAAACGATAGTCAATTGTTTTAAAAGCTGTCGTTATTCGATTTTCATTGCAAATCGCTTCCTTGCTTGGCCAGGAGTAGAACAAAACAAAAACGGATAATTCCTGTGTGAGAAAAGTTTAAGTACTTACAATTGAAACCAAAAAAAAAAAAAGGAATATTTCGAAAACGGTTACCTCCACAGCAAAAATGTAAAGGATATAAATTGTGTGTTTTGATCAGATCAACATTTTTTGTGTAGTAAGTTTTTGTCTATCTCTTACTGTTTAGCAGTTAAGCAAAATTTAGCTAAAACATCCAGAATAAAGAGCTCTTCAGAGGCTAATCCCAGAAAATTCGATATATACCTTTTATTTGGTATGTAAATATCTTTAATATACGGGATTTTATTCAAAATCTTTGGAGCCATTTTTTAGAAAATCAAAATTTTCGAAAATGTTTCCATGTAAAGCGTAGTTGGGGGTGGGGGAATTTTCTAGAAAATCTTCGTGTCGCTTCCTTGGAAGATACCAAATCTAAATACCAAGTTTAGTATTTAACGGTCTTTTCGTTTTTTAATTATGCTGTCCACAGACGCACACACATAGACACACACATAGACACACACACAGACACACACACATACACACGGACCTTTTTATGAAAATGTTTTTTTTTTTTTTTGGATTCAGGGGGTTCTAAAACATGTATGTCCGGTGAAATCTCATTATCGATTTTTGGGTGGAATACAATACTTCCTCTATATACTATGTACATAGTATGTATAGAGAGAGTAAACAGCTGACGTGTTCCTTTCACGTGACTTTCTCTACATCTCTGTAACGAATTACTGTTAAAAAGATTATTCTTCTCTCAACTGCCTGTTAATCAAGATAAGTATTATCAGCAATTGTCTTTATTGCTTACCTCCTTGTAAGTAGAAAGGAAATAAGGGAATACACTACGCTAAAGAGATAGTCAAATATTTTAAAAGCTGGTTGCCATGCGGTTGAAATCTGTTTCTTTGCATGATCAGAAGTTTACAAATTCTCGTATGAAAAACCTTAAGTATTTTAAAACTGAAACCAATAACGAGGAATATCTTGGAAATGGTCAACTTCTGAAAGAAATGTATAAGACATAAAGTTATTGTTTTAATAAGATCTACATTTTTTGTGTAGTAAATTTTTGTGTGGCCCTTGCGATTTACCAGTTATGAAAACTTTTAGCAAATTGTATCCAGAATAAAGAAGTCGTCAAAGGCCATCCCCAGAAAATTCTAAATATACATTTATTTGTCATGAAAATATATTTAATATACCGTATTTTAATTGAAATAGAGTCAGTTTAGAGAAAGTCAAACTTTTCCAAAATGTTCCATGTAAAGGGTGGTTGGGAGTTGGGAGGTTTTTCTTGAAAATGTTCGTGTCATATCCTAGTAAGATACTGAATTTAAATACCAAGTTTAGTATTTAATCGAATTTTCTTTTGAGCTATGTTGCACACGGACACACGGACATGTTTGTGAAAATGATTTGTTTTTTGATTCAGCGGATCACAACATGTATTTGGTGAAATCTGGATGTCGAATTTTTGTTCGCAATACAGTACCTTCTCTATCTACTATGTATATTGTGCATTCAGACTAGAGAAAATAAAATTACTGTTTTGGACTCATTGTACCTCAAATCATATACGAGGGATTTTTTTTTTTCAACATCAGTTAGGTTATAAATAAAAGACAAGTTCATAGAAAACAATTATTTTATTACTAAAAGTTTTTTACACTTATGGTTAGTTTTCAACATAATCACCGAAAATATTGAGACATTTATCGTACCTGTGCACAAGCTTTGCAATGCCCGCTTCAAAAAATGTTGCCGCCAATGATTTCAAATGAGCGTCGACGTTGTTTTGAAGATCTTCGTTGGTTTGAAAGTACTGCTCTCCTAGCCACGTCTTCAGTTCAGGGAAAAGTTGAAAGTCGCTGGGTGCCAGGTCAGGACTGTATGGCGGATGATCGAAAATGTCCCATTGAAATTGTTCAAGGAGCCGCTGGGTTGTACCAACAGTGTGTGGACGAGCGTTGTCAAGGATCAACATAATTCCTGAAGTTAGCATTCCTCTTCGTTTATTTTGAATGGCTCTCCGCAAACGTCGTAAAGTTTCGCAATAAACAGCTGCGTTGATAGTGGTTCCGGGATGCATCATTGGCGGCAACATTTTTTGAAGCGGGTATTGCAAAGCTTGTGCACAGGTTCGATAAATGTCTCAATCTTTTCGGTGATTATGTTGAAAAGTTAAAGTTGGTTAAAATGCGATAATTATTTTCTAGCTGAGAACGAGATTGCTCCCCATTCTCCACGATTAATTATTTAGTTATTGTGATGCCTACAAAAGCTCCTAATACAATCATATGTTTCTCAGCGATAATCGTAATAGCTCGTTTCGTTCGCATGCTTTGATGAAAACAGAGGAAATTATTAAAATAAAATTGCATGAAAATCAGCTTTTTCACACACACACACACACACACACACACACACACACGCACACACATAATCACACAGACCTAGAGCTAAACAAGCGCATACGAGTGAAGCGTTACTTGTGTAACGAAACCAGTGGAAATTACTAAAACGTATGCGAAAATATCTCTATTTAGACATACACACTACTATAGTCAGCTTATTTTTTAAAAAATGTCCAAATTAAAACAAACACCAGAGAACTTCTACAAGTAAATGTTGAAGTAAAGCATTATTGCTTAAAGCGCACAACCGTAACCCACAGAATTGCTATAGAATCGCATTTCTTCTTTTGTGCTTAAAAATGTACAATATTCTCAAAGCCCTTAGATGTCAGCATATACGACAGCTTGTTATGTTGCGGTATTATTTTTGTTAATGTTGGCAGTCATCGCTATAATGAATAACGGAGACGGAAACAACGAAAATCTTGTAAACAACTACATGAGCGCTCCTAACGGCCGATTAATATACTACGAAATCTGGGTCCCCAAAGACCTAGAAATAAAGGAATAAAGACATTTATTATCTATTTATGTGTATCAATGCCTCAATAAAAATACATGGGCAAGTGCATGCTGCAGGAATAAACAGTCAAACCTCGCACAACGCCGAGCGTTCGGGCTAGTATTTATTATAATCAGAAATATCATCACTATCATTGTCGTCATTTGTGTTTATCTTTATATTCAATATATTTACTCTCTCTTTTGGCGCCACGTTGTCTTTTTATTATTATTTTATATTCCTTTTATTCTCTCTGCATCAATTCTACCATGTCTTTATTTCCTGTATATATCTGTATTTTATTACTTTCTCTAGCAGTATATATACCATGTGTATAGCAGATAGAGAAGGTATTATATTCCACCCAAAACTACGTTACGGAGATTTCGCGGTAAAAACATGTTTTGAGACTCCTGAATCCTAAAAGAGCATTTTTAGACCATGTCCGTATGTTTTTTTGGTTTTTTTTTTTTTTTTGTTTTTTTTTTTTTTTTTGTCTCTGGGCAGTATAGTTCAAAAACGAAAACCTCGTTAAATTCCAAGTGTCTTCCAGGATGTGACACGAAGATTTTGAAGAAAATCCATCCACCCCCAATTTTGATTTTTTTTTAAATATTCTTCATGGTTTTGGTTAAAATGCCATACGTTTAAGATATTTTAATGACAAACCAACAAACCAACTTATATCTTAAATTTTCTGGGAATAGGCTCTGAAGAGCTCTTCATTCTAAATGACGTTTGTGTAAATAGTAAACCGTTAGAGATAGACAAAAACTTACTGCACAAAAATATAAATGTGATTAAGACATAAACTTTATGTTATATACATAAGTCAACCGTTTCCAAGGTATTCCTTGTTATTAGTTCCAATTTTAAACTACTTGAACTTTTCGCAAGCAGGAAGTCAACTTTCGTTTTATCTGTTTTTTTATACCCAGGACTGTAAAAGAGGACCAAATTTTAATTGTTTTACATAGAAATGAGTTTTTAAAAGATTTTACTGTTGCTTTAGCATAGTGTATTTCCTTGTTCGCTTCTCATACAAGGGAAGCAAGTAAACAATTCTGCTAATGTTTATCTCGATTAGCATGATGTAGTTAAAAGAATAAAGAAAGTTTGTGTGTACAACATACAAAGAAAGTCATGTGAACGGAACACAGAGTTTTACACGTGCATTGTAGAATGAAGAGTTTTACACGTGCATTCAATATTTATTATTACCATAATTGTAATTTCAGTAGGTTATATAATCTTATCATTAATAACAAATAAATTTATAGACCGATATGTTATAGACAGTCAATATTTAGACATCCTTTGAATAGTTTTACCTGCAGTAGTTCTAATCTTTATTGCCTTAATATCCATTCGAATTCTTTAATCTTGCCAGAAGAAACTCATAAACAGATATTCAAGCTGTAAATAATTTGTATATGTTACAGAGGATAGAGAGTACATGTCCTTTGGCCTCTCCGGTGATGACTTCCATAGTAAAATGATAGGAGGTGATGTTGTGGTTGCCTATGTGGACAGGGAGACGTTCAAGGGCGCTGCTGACGATTACTTCCTGGAATCTAAATCGCAGTGTTCTGGCAAAAGAGGCAGCTGCCCGGACTTCGTTTTTAGGGTAAGTCATGATGCCTATAATTCTGCAGCAGCATACACCTATGCAAAGGAGCAATGTTTTCCTGGAAGAAAGTAGGCACATATTCTGGATTTGGTGAATAAAAGTCAGTTAAAGTTTTAGATAAATGTTATAGTTTACAGTTAATATTGGGAGTTAATTCAATAGAGCATAATGACTTCTGGTTTAGAGTTTACTGATTATAATCGTTGTTTCTTCCTTCATCCAATGAGTAGTACGTTTTGAGTGAACACTATTATAGTTCACAACTTTGGACTCCATAAATACTTTTCCGTTCCAACATTTTACAAAAAATATGAGTTTGTTGAAAGAAGTTTACTTGAAAACTTTAGGCCATAAAGCAACGGAAACGTTTCTACCTCCCCAACTCGAAGCGGCACAACAGCAGAAACAGAGCAGACGTTCATTTCTTTCTCTTTTTGCTTAGTTTTTCTTAGATGTGCTTGTAAATTTAAATATATAATGTAAAATGTAAATGTATTACTACTTTTTTTCTGTGTGTATATGTATTTTCAAACTGCAAGTAATAGATATGTAAGTACCCAGTCTTAGGAGAGTGGCCGAAGTGAGTGACGCGTTTTCGGGCTTCCAAGTTCTGAAATCTTGCAGAATTAAGAACATGCTAGTGTGCTAAAAATATTTTAATGACAATTTCATCCTCAAATTAACATAAAATTATAGTTCATTGTAATGTTACATTCTTTTTAAATCAACGGAAAAAGATTTTAAACTCCAATTTCGCAAGTTTTTTGATAACGGTTCTGAGTTGTGAGATTTTCAGAAATAACGATGTTTTTGGCGGCAGAAATTGGTGGATTAAAAGCGCAATATTAGGTAGCATACTATTGTACGTTTGGTTATTCAAGTATGGAGTTGGAAAAAGCATAAATCTTACATTGAAAATTTAAAAAAAAAAAAATAAGATATGTTTTTGATTCGTTTTCTAATGATAGCAGCAAAGCATAATAATAGTAGTTCTCATTCGCAACGAAGTATAATTGGGTTAAAACTACTTTATCATCATCCTGCACCACATACTAAACTAAAAAAAGAAATAAACATCATGCTACATACCAAAAAATGTTAAATTCTTTCCGTGTGCAGCCGTAAACTAAACTGTGATGCCAGACAACTGAGAGTGCGTTGTTGTTTCACGTGACCTGTTTGCAGATTAAAGCGTAATTTAATAATTTTGAAGCCATTATTTTTTTTCTGGTTTTTTTTTTTCCCTGTCTGTGTAACATTTTCAATCAGAATAGCTCTTAATTATGTTGTCGTGCATGTTCACAATTCATTGTAAGGCTCAAGAGATACTGGGAGTAATACTGTGTATATTGTTGTTTTTTGTTGTTTTTTTGGGGGTTTTTTTTAGCTTAACGTCCTTTAACCCGGTTGATCATATCAGACGATGAATGAAATTGATGAAATGATGCTCAAATGATCTCGGGGTCCATGGAGCTTAAAGTTACTCGACATTCGTCTTCTCAGTTACTCGGGTAACTCGCCCTAAGCAAGATTCGAACTCATGACCTGTTGAATGTGAGGCAAACACGCTACCACCACACTACCCAGGCGGACGTGTATATTGTTCTGAAAACTTTTCTGTGATTGCATTGTTTTGATACGAATCCCAAACTTCATTAAAATTGGATAACTACATTGTAACATATAAACTATTTCATACATTTTATTATGTAAATATATCGCATAATCAAAGTTTTCCACAATCTCAAAATTTGAGAAATTTAATTGAAATGTTCTGAATTAGAGCTTTGAATCACATACAAAAACTTTAAGCGATAATATTTCAATAGCTTTGATTATTGAATTATTATAATTTTTTAAAGTTAGAAATTTTATTCTTTAAAATTAATCATTTTTCATAAAAATATAGTTTTTGGCAAAATTACTAGTGTTATCCGGATAGTTTTGTCATTTTTTAATATTACATTAAATACATTCTGGGAAATTTTGGTTGTATTTAAAACAAGGACTGAGGCACGTGGGACATTTTGAAAGTGTAAAAATGCAGCTCTGAAAAAAACGCTGTTCAATTAAATAGTATGCTAGGAAATATGTGTATTGTACGATTTTTAAATGCTTGTAGACCCGGAAGCAAGGGGAGGATAGCTGAATGTTAATTCTCTATAGCGTCTCCAAGGCTCCAACAAGTACTTATAATGAAAAATCCGTTTTCGCTTTCTTGATCAACTGTAGTAAAAATTTCATTCCCAGAGTTCTTTAATGTATCATTTTAAGCTTGTGAATGAGTTCGTTCCTAATGAGTTTGTGTTGTGTTTAAAGGAAGGAACGGACAGTGTTAGTCCCCTGAACGCCGCCATAGTGAACGGGTACTCCATTGTGACCTACCAACGTTCATTACAAGCTCAAGATGAATTTGATCGTCCAGTGTACACCAATCGCAGTCAGCCTGTGATATGGGCTATAGGACCTCTCAATTCCCTCAACCAAGTTTCATACCATTCACTAGCAAATAAAGGTATGTTTTTACATCTTTTTTTTGTAAATCAGTGCACATAGTTATACCCAAGAGATGCAAATCTTGTGTTTTATGCACATAAAGCACGAGGGCTACGAATTTTATTTATATATATATATATATATATATATATATATATATATATATATATATAACTGTATTTATTATTATTATTATTTAGTACTGTTAGAATGTTTATGTTTCTTCTTCATTTCTTCCTCACCCAACTATCTATTTTTCATGTTCCCTTTCACCTACATATTATAATAGGTAAAGAAAGATTTACGATACAGCTAGAACTTATGTATCGAGATTTCACACAAATATATGTTTTGAGGGTCCATGAATAAAAATATGCTGTGCTACATTCACATAACTTCTCTACCTATGTTGCAACAAACTATTCTTACAAAAGTTTTTTTCAGTCTATTAAAATAAACGTTGGCAGAAATGCTTTTATTAATATTATTTTCTTGTACAAATGTATAAGCGAAAGCGACAGCCAGTGCTTGTGATGGTAATTCCGCTCTCTTTGCTTGACCAGGATAAAAATATGAACTACGACTTTCCACTTGAGAAAAGTATAAGTGTTGGAAAATTTAAATCTAAAACAAGTAGTATGTTGGAAATGGTTAGCTCCACAATAAAAATGGATTTGATATAATCCTTATGCTTCGACAACAGATACATTTTATGTAGTAGTTTTTGTCTATCTCTTACAGCTTATCAGTTATGCAGTCGTTCAGAATGAACACGACTTCAGAGGCTATTCCCAGGAAATTCAAGCTATACATTTTGTCTAGTAACTATCTTGAATATATAGTATTTTAATCAAACTATTAAGGCCAGTTATAAAAAAAATCAAAATTGTTCGACTTCAGAGGCTATTCCCAGGAAATTCAAGCTATACATTTTGTCTAGTAACTATCTTGAATATATAGTATTTTAATCAAACTATTAAGGCCAGTTATAAAAAAATCAAAATTTTTCGAAAATTGTTCCATGTAAAGGCTCGTTTAAAACCTTCGCGTCACATCCTTAAAAGATGCTGAACTTAATTTGTAAACTGTTGCACCTCCTCATATGAAGCGAATCGTTGGCCTCCTAGGTGTTCCTTCAGGCGAGGAAAAAGGTGAATGTCGCTTGGAGCAAGATCCGGGCTGTAGGGAGGGGGGTTGATGATATTCCAGCGAAACTACTTCAACAGTGGTGGTCTTCTGGGCTGTATGAAGTCGCGCGTTGTCGCTAAGTAAGATGACACTCTCGGTGAGAAGACTTGGCCGTTTCCTCCTGATTGCTTCGTGCAATCGTGTCATGGTCTCGCAGTATCGGTCAGTGGTCTCTGCGTGCCCTCTTTCCAATAACTCCACGAATGAGACATCAGCGCTGTCCCAAAACACTGTGGTCATCACCTTCCGAGAGATGTCACCACCTTAAACTTAATTGTCTTTGGAGATTAGAGGTATTCCCACTCCACTGACGACCGCTTACTGCTGGGAGTAGAGTGGGGGATCCATATTTCGTCACCGTGACAATGCGGTGAAAAAAAAAAAATTTCCCTTCCGTGGTAAAGCTGCAAAAATTGCAGACTTGCCCCCATGCGCTTGTCCTTGAATTGGTTGGACAGATTTCAACCCGGCGGAGGACGATGGATTTTTTCGGGTGTAAAAATCCTTAGCATGGCTTCCTTTGGAAGGGAAGTAAAGCCGTGGGACCCGTGTCGTACATTTACGGCACGTAAAAGAACCTCAAGCCTGATAGAGAGGCCTCTGAGCAAAATTAAGCGGTCTTTCACGCCCAATTTAGAATGGGACGCTGAGAACCACAGCAGTTATAAAGCGTCCATAAATAACACGCCATTTCCTTTTGGACAGATTTCGCGCAACCCAAGAGAACAAACTTTCCGGTACTGCAGGATATCGTGAACAATGCGATGAATGCTTGCAAAAGACATTCGCATATGTCGTAACGTGATACTTCTGTTGTACTGTTGTACTGAATCAGCTCCTTCACGCGAGCTGTGTTCAAATCTATGGATGCCGGGCTGGATCGGCCATTGCGATTCTCGTTGGTGACGTTTTCATTACGGGCCGCAAATTTTTGACACCATTCTGCGACATGCTGGCGAGACATTACAGTTTCTCCATAAACCTCTAAGGCATTCGGTTAATGTGAGCCGCGATTACATTTTTCGCACACATAAATCGAATAACTGAGTGGATTTTTTTCGCGAGACCAGTTTTCTAAACGAGTCGCCATTTGTGTTTACCTTGCAATAGCGCTGTAGGTGTCCGTTGGCAGAAACTCTGCACAGTTACTAACTGCATGTATTAGAATTACGTGCGTGTGAAATACGCGATGCAAAAATGTGAGGATTTCGTGAAGAATGCAATTTAGTAATAATGCACAATGTCTTTTTTTAAAAATCAGTCGCCAGTGATTGATAAAGTGCTACTGTAAGTGAATGCTGATTCAGATTTTCCTAATTTCAGAAGAACTACACCTTATAAAATGTTATGTGAAATTGGGTTTAAATTTGTCAAATGAGACCAAAAAAGTGCTTAATTTCCCGGTTCGATTTGCGTTGCATGCCGCGTGTACTGTCACATAGTCGTGAAAGTATGACTATTTCTGACGCGAATAGCGGAAGGCTACACATAATGATGCACTGATCGCCTGGGTTTTATTTTGGCGTGAATCAACATAAGGTGATGCATTTGTGAAATTTAACAACAACAAAACTATGAAAAAACAAAATATTATTTTGTTTCATAATAAAGTGATATGAATTCCAAACTTACAGGAAATATATCGCTTTTCCATCTTCGCGAGTTTGACTATCAATTAACTGAAGTTATAGATGGGTAGACGCATGCTTATTAATGGACACTTCCCACGTTAAACCTTATTATCTCGTAAACTTTTTTCCAACACTCAAAATGTTCCACACGATTTAGTTTTTTACTAATTTGTTTCAAAATAGTCGAGTTTCTTTTTTGAAATAATGCTCAAATTTTGTTAAATAAATTATCACATTTTGAAAAAAATCAAAAGTTTTGGAGAGTGTGAAAAGTAATCATTTTTCTACACGAATTATATAAAGAATATAATATGGTAGATACATTTGTAAACTCATCTACTGTAAAATTGAATTTTTTTATGTTGATACTTTGAAAAATACATCACGTGGCTCATTTTTATTAGAACAATGAATTTAGGCAGTAAAAAGTATTATTTAAATAACAATGCAAGCTAGAATTTTAATACGTTCCAAAAAAAAAGATCAATGTTATGATGAACAATAACTGGCATAAATTTCAATTTGATATCTTAAACAATGTGGAATTTCCAATTTCACAGATGGAAGGGTGAATAGATAATAATACTCTCCCTCCCTCCCTCCCTCTCTCTCTCTCTCTCGCTCTCTCTCTCTCTCTCACTCTGTCTCTCTGAACTAGATCCGTCTGCACCTCAACAGGCTTCTGACCCCAGTTGCTGGCTTGTAAGTCCTGAGGGGGTATATCCTCCATACGAGGAGGGTAAATAACGAAAGAAGTAGAAGCAGATCTCCCTCCCCCCCCCAAAAAAAAAATACTCTGTCATGTTTTAAAAAACATTTCTAGAAAGCTCCTGTAAACGTATGCTTGTTTTTTTTTTTCCTTTCATTTTTACTTTCTCTACTACATATATTAAACAGCGGAAGTATTATATTACATTCAAAAATTAAATACCGAGATTTCACAGGGAATATACCTTTTGAGGCCCGCTCAATCAATTGTAAAAGGTATTTTTTGAAAAAGATTCCTATGTATGTGCGTGTTTATAAACAGCATAACCCAAAAATCGTTTGAATATCAAAGTTCAACATCTTCCAAGGATGTGATACGAAGATTTTCAAGTAAATTTCCCACCCAAACTACCCCTTGTATTTTTTGAAAAAAGGTTCGCATGTATGTGCGTGTCTATAAACAGCATAACTCAAAACGAAAAATCGTTCAAATATCAAAGCTCAACATCTTCCAAGGATGTGATACGAAGATTTTCAAGTAAATTTTCCGCCCAAACTACCCCTTAAATGGAAAAACTTTCGAAACGTTTGATTTTCTAAAACTTGGCTCTAACGATTTTGAATAAAATTCCAATGTATAACATGTTTATTATAAATAAAATGTATATCTTGAAATTTCTGGGAATAGCTTTTAAGTCCTTTTCATTCTGAATGACTTTTGTATAACTGGTAAGCCATAAGAGATAGACAAACCCCTTCTATAAAAATGCAGCTCTCGTTAAAACACACAATTTAGTCAAATACATTTTTTGTAGCCTACAATTTCCGAGATATTGCTTGTTGTTGGTATAAATTTTATAATTATTATACTCTCCTCAAATAGATTGTCGTTCTTTGTTTTTCCTGTTTCTGGTCAAGAGCGAAATTTCAATGCCAACACATATCATCAACTCTTTAAACATTTGACTATCGCTTAAGCCTAATGTATTCCTTTCTTCTTTATATCTACAAGGAAAATTGTAATAAAAGCATTCGTGTGAATGTTTATCTGGATTAACGTGTAGGTAGATAGAAAAATATCTAAACTTTTTTTTTTATGAATAGTTGTTGAATTTCGGGTAGATAAAATTATGTAAATGTAACACATCAGATTTTTCCTACATACGATATCGCATCAATTGATTTGGTACACATGGGTGTTTACGAGATCCTTTGGAATATTGTCCATATATTTAGCTAAATATTTAATTTTATGCACAATCTTAGCTGCAAAATAAATGTTATATATTTCAAAATGGATCAATTAGGTTTAAAAATCATCTGTTTAATGCCTTTGTGAACACAAACCAGGGTTAGCCATTGCTGATGAGGCACATGTCGCTATGTGAAGTTATAATTCACTGCTACTGATGGTGAAATCGCTTTACTGCTGACTTTTTAAGCATATTCATATAACAGGTGAACATATAGAGAAAGTCATGTGAATAGAACAAAGCATATTTTTGAAATTTGATTCTAATATCTAACATTTATGAAACGTCTGCACTATCTAAAAGTGATACTTTCGAAATAAGTAAAATATCAATTTCAACAGAAGTTTAGAATTCCTTTTTAAAGTGCACAATGCTAGCCTGATTTTGTGGGTTTTAAATATAAGATTATTATGATATATAGCGCTTACATCAATCGACTGTGTTGCAGAGGACCTCTTTATCAACTTTGGTCGAGCTCCAAAGTGGAATTGCCCTATTCCGGAGTCAGACAGCTCAAGTGCCCAGCAGCATGCTCGGGCTCCTGTACGGGTCCCTGCAGTTCAGCAGCTTCCTCCCGCTGACGATACCGCAACAGTTTCCACCCGATCACGAGTACGTCCCCAAGCCACCCCTGCACCGGCGCCCAAGAAAGACGCTTGGGAAATTCCACCCATTCAATGTAATGAGCCCGACGATGGAGTCTTTTATGCACAAATGGGACCTACTGGTGGCAAGAGGGGCTATCCTGCAATTACAGGTAAGATATACGTAGCATCCAGCATTAAAAATATTTCCAGGGACATACAAAATTGCAGAACACTTAAGGACTGCTTTAATGCAGTAAAATACATAACATGTTGAATATCACTTTGGTATTCAATAGACGCAGTTTTGCCGGCAGCATCTTCACCACCAAAGTCCAGAATCTGATGATGTTATCTTTTAATTGTTGCATCACATGCATTGCTAATAAATCCTTATGGGTCACAGATTATAAACAATGTATATTTAGCAGGTCATTTTTATTATTTTATTATTTTCTGTCTTAGGTCTTTTTATTCGATATTACGTTACTATTTTGTCATTTTCTTGCCCTGTAGCCTCTACTTAGTCATGTTCTTATATTTACATTCAATATATAGAGGTTTTCATATTCTTATCATTATTACATAAGTATAACTTTTCAATTTTCCCTGTTCAACTGACAAGGGACCATCAGTCAATGTTAAGAAAACTTGAAACATATTTACACTGAAATATGTAAAATGTATACACACTCTTGTGCGCGCGCTGAGGCGCCATGTTGCTATGGACACTGCCGGTCGAGAGAAGCATATAGATGCGCGTTAGATTGTGTGTAATATTCGAGGGTTTTACCGATTTCAGTGTACTCTTTCGGGTATAATTTGGTTTCAAGTTTCTTAGCGTTGGTTAATAGCTGTGAGAAATAAGAACGTTATATATCCTTCACTGGTATTCTTTTAAAATCAAGTGGCAGCTATTGTCAGGGGAGCAGGTGTCGTTACATAGTTTATTTCATATCCCAAACTAGAGGTCAGACAGATCCGCTTTCCCTTTTTCGTGTTAATCAGATTGCTATTGGTCTTGTCCTTATGTTACAGGTGGTAAAGCCCTCTTAATGAATTTTGTATAATCAAATAACTGATTTTGTTTTATAAGACAATATTATTATTATTATTATTATTATTATTATTATTATTATTATTATTATTATTATTATTATTAAAACTTTAATTTTTCACAGCGTGCGTTATTGATTATGTCTTCACGGGTACAATGTATCATATTTACAAATATCGAGCTTTCGGCCATTTTAAACTCCATACGAGCCTTCATCAGGCCTTCTGTATGAGCCTGTGTGCGCGTATGTATGTGTCCGCGAATCTGTGAACACGATAACTCAAACACAAAAAGTCGGTTAGATATCAAATTTGATATTTAAGTTCAGCATTTTCCAAGGATACAACACAAAGATCTTCATAAAAATCCTCCCTTTACATGGAAAAAATTTCTGAAATTTTAATTTTCTCAAAAATGGTACTATCGATTTCGATTAAAAGAGAGTATATTAAAGAGACCAGTAAAATGTATATAATTAATTCTCTGGGAAGAACCTCTGAAGTCCTCGTCATTCTGAAAGACTTTTGCTAACTGGTAAATCGTAAGAGATAAACAAAAAATACTACACAAAAATGTAGAGCTCGTTAAAACAAACAATTTATGTCATTTACATTTTTAACTTGGCAATTTCTAAAGTGTTATTGGTTTCAATTTTGAAATAATTACCTTTTCTCAAACGGGATTTTCTCATGTCTCTTTCTTTAGTTTTACTCCTGGCCATACAAACAGAACGAAGTTTAATCGCATAGCGGCTTTTAAAAAGTAGACTATCGCTTTAGCCTAGTGTTTTTACCTATTTTCCTCCTACTTATAAGGAACTAAACCATAAGAGCATTTCTGTCAAAGTTGATCTTGATTAGCATGAAGTAGATAGAGGACTAAGCTTTTGTAAGTATAGTTTCTTACAAAATAGGAAGAGACGGTCATATGAATGTAACACATCAGCTTTTTTATATTTTCCTATTACTTTTCTAGTAATATATTCAATGTCTTCTCATATTATGCCAAAATTAATTGGTCATCAGCAAATTCTATTGAATATATAGGCGTAAAATTGAATTTTGAAATCGCCATATTTACATTTTTCTTGCAATTTTTCAAAGCTTTCTCCGTAAATATTTTATAAAGTGTCGGTGACAGGCCAGTGAAAGAAAGTTTAGTATTTTTATTTTTGCTGAAGAATATTCGTATATTTTACTATGACTATTACGTTCATGACACGTGATCTAGGAAGTAGCCAATCCAGTACATTGGCGCGTATTCCAACCAATCGGAACTCATTAGCTCTGCATTTTAATCGTTTTTGTCACACTCACGAGCAATTGTTTTTCTAAATTTATCGCACCCACGAGCATTTGTTTTCTCTCTGAACTAATGTTCGTCTCATAAAAATAGTATCAGTATGCAGTGATATTCCCGTACATAATGGCGGAAGTTCCAAAACGAATTTATTTTATGCCAAAATAATAGAATGTAGTAATACAAAGAGATATGTGTTTATTTTACGCCACAATAATACAATGAGATCTGAAATTTATGATTTGGGTATCAAGATGCAGTGATTTCTGTGCAAGTATACGTCTAGACAAATGGGATTTTAGGAATATTATTCTTCGTGTCCGTATAGGCTAATCATTGTTGTTTTATTCATGAAATAATCTTATTAAAAACAACTAGAGCTACAACTTTTCTCTAGATAAATTCACGATCAACTTGTTTATCGATAAAAGTTGGAGCTCTCGTTATGTTACTTGTGATAAAATATACATTAGCCGATTTTAGGATCTGATTTTTTTGTAAGGCCTGAGGCAGAAACAATTTTCTTAGTTTTTCTCAGATTCTTCAACCGAGACATGGAACAAATACATATACGTTTTAATTTATTTTATAAATTATCTCACCATTTTATACCTACATTTTACTTTCTCTAGCACGTGTGTAAAATGTACATAGTAGATAAAGGAGATATTGTATTCCACCCAAAAATTGATACCTATTGAGATTAGAAATGCATACTTTGAGACACTCTGAATCCAAAAACAAAACATGTCCATCGTGAGTCTGGTTGTGTGTGGGGTGTGTGTGTGTGTGGGGGGGGGGTGCAGCATAGCTAAAAAACGAAAAGTCTTTTAAATACCAAACTTGGTACTTAATTCCAGTATTTTTAAGAGATACGATACGAAGATCTTCAATAAAATATCCACACCTCTAACTATCCTTTACATGGAACATTATTAGAACATTTTGATTTTCTCAAAAATGGCTCTAAAGATTTTTATTAAAATACTAGGGTCAGTCAATAAGTAACTCTCCTACTTTTTTTCTCCTGAACTAAGTAAGTTATGTGAACAATTTAAGTTTTGCTCAATTCCTCAAACCCTCTTCTCTATTTCACTGCAATAGCAAATTCATACGCCTACCAGTGGCAGCATTGCTTCCTGTTGCAAAATTGCTGATATTGATGTTCGTATTAGACAGCATTCTGTCATTGAATTCTTGAATGTGGAAGGTGAAACGCCCATTCGCATTCATGAAAGGCTCACAAAGGTGTGCGGTGATATAACAGTGGATGTCAGCACGGTTAGAAGATGGGTTCATCATTGTAATGAAGCTGAAGGGCCAACACGTTGGCTGATAAACACCAGAGCGGTAGACCCGTGACTGCAGTGACTACGCAACAATGGGCGAGTGGGTGAGATCATTCAAGCTGACCAACGGATAACAACGGAAGAATATGTTGCATTACGTCTCTCAGTAAAGGCAGTGTAATGACAGTTATTCAAGAACTGGGGTACTCAAAAGTGTGTTCGCAGTGGTTACCCCGGATATTAACCGAACAGAATAAGGAGACACGAAAAACATAACCTCGGAACATTTGCAGTGCTTCAATTTGGAGGGATAAATAAGCTCATTGCAGGATTCACTTTCCTGCAGAGGTCTTGAAAAAATCTATTCGTCAATGACTTCGGAAGCAAGGCTGTGCATTTTACCACACAGGAATGCATGCCCTTGTTAAAAGGTAGACTAAAACTGTGGAAAAGGATGGGGATTACATTGGAAAGTGACAAATCCTCAATGTTATGGCTTTCATGATGTGTAATCAATGTTTAATTTTCTTGCAAATTAAAAGAGAAAAAAAAAATCGAAGGCATTAGTTATTGACTGGCCCTCGTACTATATGTTTAACAGATTTTCATGGCAAAGGAGATGTGTATCTCGATTTTTCTAGGAATAACCTCTGAAGATCTCTTCATTTGGGTGACTCTTGTATAGCTGTAAACCGTGGGTGATAGACGAGAATTTACTATTTTTAGAAAGTGTAGATCTAATTAAAATATACAACTTATGGCATACACATTTTGTAAAGTTAGATATTCCTTGTTATTTGTTTCAATTTTAAAGTACTTACATTTTTCTCAAGCGGGAAGTCGACTTTCGTTTCATCTCTATTGTTTTACTCCCAGGAATAAAAAGAGAACCGAATTCCAATTGGTTCACATAGCGATAGCTTTTAAGAGGTTTAACTATCGCTTTAGCCTATGTACAATTTCCTTATTTTTCTTTTACTTTTAAGGGAGCAGATAATAAAATCATTACTGTTAATGGTTATCTCGATTAGCATGGCGCAGATCAAACAACGATTTGTAAGGAAAGTTTGTGGAACAGTTAGAGAAAGTTATGTGAATTGAATACATTAGATTTTTATACAAATGAATTAATTTAACAACTTCTGTAAGCCGCTTCTGTGGTGTGTCTACCTCACATTCAAGATTAGAATCTCGGTTAGGTTAATTTGCCCAGGTAAGTCCTAAGAGTTCCTGGCACATTTACGCATAATTTCACCCATTTCATTCACTCGCCGTCCGATATGACCTACCAGGTTAAAGGAGGTTAAACCTCAAGCCAAAACAAACTTTCTTGCACTATTTTAATAAATTAAATACATTTCAGTTTTAGATGTGTTTTGCAATTATTATGCCATTTTTACTTTCTCTACTTAGTATATAGTACATATATAGAGAAATTATTCATTCCACTCAAAAATGGATACCGAGATTTCACCGGAAATACACGCTTTAGGGTCCCCTGCATCCCAAAAAAAAGAGCAGTTTCAGAAAAAAGTGTGTAGGTGTGTGTTCGTGTGTCGATGAACATAACTCAAAAACGAAAACTCGGTAAAATACCAAACATGGTATTTAAGTTCAATATCTTTCAAGGATGCGGCACGAAGGTTTTGAGAAAAATCCTCCCACACCAAACCATCCTTTACATGGAAAAATTCCGATTTTTTTTTATTTTATTGCAAATGGCTTTAACGATTTTGATTCAAATACTGCATTGTATTAAATATATTTACATGACAAAGAAAATGAAGGTATATCTTGCATTTTCTGGGAATAGTTTTTGAAGACCTCTTCATTCTGGATGACTTTTTATAAGTGGTAAACCGTAAGAGACAGACAAAAACTTACTGCACAAAAAATGTAGATCTCCTTAAAACTCGCAACTTATATTACAGACATTTTCCGCTGAGTTGAGTAGTTGTGAGATATTCCTTGTTATTGGTTTCAGTTTTAAAATACTTAAACCTTTCTCATACGGGAATTTGTATAACGCCTGGCCATGCAAAGAAATTAATTTCAACTACATAGCAACACGTTTTTAAAAGATTTTACCATCGGTATAGCCTCATGTACTCTCTTATTTCCCTTTTACTTACAAGGAAGTAATAAGACCATTTCTGTTAATGTTTATCTCGATCAGCACAAGGTAGATAGAAGAATAAGCTTTTTAGCAACCATTTGTTACAGAGATGTACAGAAAGTCATGTTATTGGAACATATATATTTTTAATTTTAGAGTATTTTATAGTCATCAAAATCCGATCCTTGTTTATCATCTTCAGTAACACTGTCAATAAGGTTATCATCTTAATCTCCATCCTCATCATTAATACTATGATCAATATTTTGGGGGAGGCCGTCAGTGGGTTGAGAACTTAAAGACTCCGAAATTAGCTTAAAAAGTAAAATCACTCATTTCAATTACGCATATGTACATCTTAGCACAATACCCTTAAGATTAAAGTGACATGGGCTTGAGGGAAACTCCTACATCCTGTTCAGGAGAGTCAAATTGATTTTATACTTTATACCTTTCTACTATCCAAAAAAGGAAAGTCTCTCTAAGCGCCTTGAATCACCCATATGATATGCAAAATATCTTAATTTTCTTGTTTACTATTGCATCCATAAAGGAAGCCTCTCATTAACGTCATTAACATTAAAATGTAGCATCAGATGATCACTGAGCAACATCGGTGGATGCTCTCGCAGTTCTTGCAGCTCTGAACAACAAACAGAGAATGATATCCTGCTAAATTTACATATCCTAGAATTGTTAGGGTTTCTCGTATTTCTCACCTTCAGTTTCAGGGTTCTTGGGTGGGAGGGAGGGGGGAGGAGAGAAAGACTGAGAGACGTGACAATGCTTCGATACTAGAATGCCTGCATAATTCTCGACTCTATTACACTGTATCGATACAAGACCGCATAGGTTCTATTAGTGGACAATATTAAATACAGCGTGGTTATAAATAGCAGTTGTTTTATGGATAGAGGTTTTAGTAGGTTTCGGTTTTGTGAATCTAAATACTTCTGCAATAAATTTTACTTCATGTTTAATCAGCCAAGGGTCAAGTTCTTTCGCTTAATATTATGTGATACACGCGTCATAGGGAAAATCAGTCAGCACGTTTACTTATTATATATAGTTACATTAACTGCATTTTAATATACTACTTGATCAGTCACTGCAGGAAGGAATAGTATGCCCACTATTAAAGTACACAACAGATGTTCACGTCATCATGAAATGAAGTCACTGAATGTTCCCTAAAATTTTATTTGCCGCATTATACAGTAGGAAAGTGACTTATTTCCTTTTGTCATGTAGTCCAAAATTATCTAGAATATCAACATATATGAAATAATCACATCATACTTTTAAGGGGAGATGTCAATTAAAATGGTGATCATTTTCATTTTTACTTTTTTCTTTCATTTTGTCCTCTGATGTTTAAATAGCATGTATCCAAATGTTATTTCAATATTCCATCAGAAAATGCTAAAGATTAATGAAATGTCAAAGTTGCCCCACCCTCTTAGCGACAGATGTTTTACTATTTGTAAAAAACGTTTTTTAAATCTTAACGTCATTTAACTGTCGGTAATATTGTTCGACAAACAAAATCGGTGAAATGATGTTCAAATGATCTCGGGATCTATGGAGCTTAAAGTTAATTGACTTTCGAGTTCTCAGGATAACAGAAACCCCCCTTCCAAAGAAAAAAAAAAACCTTATCCGGATAACTCGCCCTAAGCGAGATTCGAATTTGTGACCTCTTGAATGTGAGGCAGACTCACATACCGTGGCGGACTGACAGAGAAGTCATAAAAGGCACTAAGACTCGTTTCACGCTGGAACACTGGTGATGGTCGCCAGTAACGGTCACCAGTGATGGTGGTGAACACTCCTGGATCACCGGTGTCTGACATTGCAAGTATTGCTACTGATTAGTTAGTGAAATGGACTCGAGCGAGCAGGAACTTTTGTTAGTGTGTACTTCTAAGCAGGAAGAGAAGAATGAAGACAATATATGTACTGCAACACTCTTTATGACGATCTGAGACAAGATGTGACTCGGTGAGACAGTGCAGTGTCTCGGAGTGAATGATCCAATTCAAACGAATGTATCTCTAGCAGTGTTACTGTCACTGGCGACCGTCACTAGTGTCCCAGTGTGAAACGATCCTAATATTGGCTATATGGTGTGCTGGTGCTGAGCATCTTGTACCTAGTTACACCAACTTTCTGAACAAAGACCATGATGAATTTAGTAATTATGTTGAACTTTTTAAAGTTTTATTGCCAAATTATCCAAAACTTTCTCTACGGATCCGAAAGTTATATTTTTTGCAAAATTCAGTACGTTCCACAAACTACGTGATGTTTATTAAACTTTGCAAACTTGCATATGCAACTGCTTTAGTTCTTTCCAATCTTCAATTCTATGTGAAATTGTATGTGTTCTATTTCAAAATGAGAGCAATGTACACAGCTTGAAAGAAATATCAATTTTTAAATATGATTTTAAAAAAGCGTATATAAAATAACCAGAGTCATGGAAAGAAAATTCTGACAACAAATCATTTTACTATTGGTATAATTAAATAAACAGTGTGAAAATTATAAAATAATTATCCCTCAAGGTTAATTTAAAATTTGTACATACATAAAACCAATTCTGAAAAATACTTATATGGTTTTATAAAAAAAGATTTGTTCAATTTTATTGAAGCTTACCACACACATATATAAGAACGTAAAACATGTTCAAATGTCATAAAGTTGTAAGTAACCAAAAGAAACGAAATTGTGCATCCTTTTTGTGCTATCTTACATTTTAATTAACATCTCCACTTAAGCAGCTATGATTGAAAATAGAAGCAATTTTTAAAATAAATTGTTATATTTTATTCATAAATAGTGTAAACAGTTAAAGACTCCTCGTTTTCTCCTATATGCAATTACAACTTTAGTTGAGTGTGTGCTCTGGTTGTATTTTCAGGTCACGTTGGTTGGGGTATATCTTGGTATATTAATGGCCTGCTCATTCCCGAGATAAACGTTGTGCGAGGAAAGACATATACATTCGTCACAGAAGGAGGAATCGACCCAGAAACGCCTGCACGTTATCACCCATTCTACATCACCGACGATTCTATTGGAGGATATGAGCACAAGACTCCAGAGGAAAGAGCGGTAGGATTCCTGGATTGCAGCGTTTACTAATCAGTGTTTGAAAACAGTTGGATAAAACTAATAATATACCAGTAGTCACACACAAGTTGCACTGAAATAACCTCAATGCATTCATAAGCTTGCTTTATTCTATGTGTAACGCTTTAATATATTGATGATACAAGATGTTCATAATCAGCATCTGTTTTCAGAATATACGCATTTTCGCTGGAGCCCGACAAAATCGTCGTGGAGAGGTATATCCAACCGGTATCGGTCGCCTTTGCAACTGGACTCCGGATCCCAATCAACCACCAGCCGATGAATTTGCTTCTTTTGGCGCTTACCAACGCACTTTGACATTGGAGTGTGACCAGGGTGACCCTGGAGTCGTACAATGGACTCCTGATGACGATACGCCAGACACGGTTTATTATCAGGTAACTGGTCATTTGCATTATTACAAATACGGCTTATTTGTGTGCATGTACAGTTTAGAGAGAATTAATGTGAACAGTAGAATAACATTCATTATGAAACCATTAAACCATTTAATATTAATAATATTTTATCTTATATCTTAGATAATAAGTAATTCTTGAGTTTATATGGAAAAACTCACACTGTTCCACCAATGAGCAATTACTACTTAGATTCACATTTAAAACAAACCAGTAGGTCTGATATTTAGTAAAGGATGTGAGCATTATAGTCAAGAAAATTTCATATAGTTTGCATTTTGTTTTATTTCATGTTGGATAGACACTTAAGAAGTGGAATAATTATAGAATATGGCTAGAAAACAAAAATACAACAAAAAAATCACAGGCATTTTATAATGAAAGGCTAAATTGAATATCGTATGTTAAAGTAATTTAAATTGTTACATTTCAAAACTTAACATTGTTGGCTAGTTAAAAACTTAATTATTTTTCTAAATTGCTTTTCAAAGATAATTTGCATGCATGTCTGTATGTATGTTGTATGTATGTATTATGAAATGAAAAAAAAAATGAAATGGAGTTTTATTTATGGAACACTCTTTAATTTTTAGGAAACTTTATATTCATTGGTATATGTTTTATTATTATTTATAATTTTTTTTTTTTTTTGAAAGTAGACTGTGGTTCTCAGCGTCCCATTCTATACTGGGCGTGAAAGACCGCTTAATTTTGCTCAGAGGCCTCTCTATCGGGCTTTAGGTTCTTTTACGTGCCGTAAATCTACGACACGGGACCAACGGCTTTACTTCTCTTCCAAAGGAAGCCATGTTAAGGATTTTTACGCCCGAAAAAATCCATCGTCCTCCGCCGGGTTTGAACCCGCGACCTTGGCTATTAGAAGTTACCATTACACTACGGAGGGCGACAATGTATTATATATATATATATATATATATATATATATATATATATATATATGCACAGGATGAATCAGAACTACACCAACAAACTTTCAGCGATTGTTCAATGATATCTGATGAGTAATTTGATACAAAAAACGCATTGTTTCCGGAGGATCGTTACAGAATAGTTGCATTTCGTTTGGTTGCTTACCCCAATTAGTTTTGTATCTGTAATGATGTCGACGGTAGGCGTTGTGTGCCTTATTTGTAAACAAGATGTTACCATTCGTTCATGATACCTGCCGACAACAGTAATGCCCTCGCTAACCTGACGCCCTCAAGTTTGCATTCATTACTGCTCGGCTTTATTTAAGGTTTTGTTTTTCCAGCACTGCTAGTTGTGCGTTAACAACGATACAGAGCAGTGTGGATAGGTCTACTGAAGAAGAATTGGCTGATACGCACCTCGTGTATTTTTCACGTGAATGCAATAAAAGAGCAGCAGAGCAACGCAATGCTAAGCTGTTCCCGCACCAACTGCAACCACATGACAGTATTTTTGCATCTGTACGTAGGCGCCTACGAGAAACTGGATCCTTTCCTGTTAGAACGGAAGACACTAGATGTGCGAGGTATGCCAGAACAATCGATCTAAAAGAGGATGTGTTACATGTGATTGATGGCAATCCCGTCACTAATTGTCGGCGTGTTGTACCAACTCTGAACACAAGTCAATCCACTGTTTTGAGTCGTACATGAATAACAATGGCACCCGTATCAACCATAAAATGCCCAGTAATTGCAGCCAGCGGAATGGAATTTACAAATTGGTTTGTGTAGCAATCTGCAGAAAACCACAATGTTTCTGCTTTGGTGTTGTTAACAGACTATGCCAAGTTTACAAGAGAAGGCCTGTTCAACAGTAGCCATACTCGTGTATGGGAAATACGAAAATTCACACACATTATGTGTCGATTCTATCAGAGGTAGTTTGCTGTGAATGTATGGGCTGGTACTGTCAACAGTTTTGTGATTAAACCTTACATACTTCGTGATAAACTGAACGGAGTTGTGTACAAAATGTACCTTCAACATGTCCTCCCACAGTTCCTAGAATACGTACTGCTGAGAATTCGTCAGCTAATGCGGTTTTAACATGATGGGGTGTCGACACACTTTACACCTGATGTTCGCGAATATCCACGTCGGTCAGTCATGCTACTCCCATCTGTAAAGATAGGCTACAACATTGCGAACAGAATGGGGTTTTATCGCAAGGAGTCCCTTTTTATGATATAATAAGTATAGGCTAGAAAGCAAACAGACAACATATTAGAAATACATCCTTCGTTATCAATAAATGTAATAGAAACTGTATGAATTAGACTTTCACTTTTAATGTCATTTTGCTTCTACTTTTCGATCAAGGCCTACAAGTCTGGAAAAAATGTTACTTCAAATTAATGAAAATTCGTTCTTCACAGCTAGCCTACTTAACCCACATAATACGCCCCCGATAGAAGAATATACTATATACATTGGAGCTTTCTTTTCCGTTTCGATTTATTATCCACCACAAACGTGTAGAAGGACTCAGAAATCCATATTATGGTAGTGTGCTAATTGTACATAGAAAGTATGATTGAATATTATAACTTTAAATGACCTAGAATAGCATTTAGGTTAGCTCGAAGCCTGCAAAGAACTTAGTACACATAAAGAAATGTTATAATTGTACTAGGAATTAAGTGTTTAACTGTTAAGTAAATGTGGAGCGAAGAAAATACTTCTGAATTAACTTAACTTAATTCTATCACAATGTTTTATTTTTTAACCATTGCACTTTTCGTCCTATGCTTAATAAGTTTACAGAATGTTTCAAAATAGAGCATAAATTCAGATATGCAGACAATAAAAACATTCCATTTTTAACATATGCTCGAAATGTTTCTAAGTTATGGCCTTCAAAACAGTGATATTCTCAAGAAGCGTGTTTTCCGCAGGTAGTTTTTCTTTACAGAAGATGTTCAAACTGTCCATGCCCTGCTTAAATATAGGCCTCGACGTTCATGGCCGTGCATATTTCCTCACAATATGCCATAATTCGTTTCTGAAGGTATTCCATGTCAGACACTGGAGACGAACGCATAAACGCTTTTAAATGGTCCCACAGAGAAGACCACAAGGTTCAAATCAGGTGAGAGTATGGCAAGCAACATACACAAGAGGTATGGTGTTTTCCAGGAAGTTTGCGTAAGCCTGGCCGTTAAGTCTGTTTACAAGTGCCTGGGGTCACCAATAATACCGGTCCACGTGGTGAGAGTGAAACGCATTTGGTATAAAGATTGATAAATTTCCTATAAAAACGAATGTCCTGAAAATCGTTTATTTTATGATTAATTGCAATAAATGAATAAATGAAATTATTGATTCTGCTGATGAAACAATATTTCTTGAAGTATAAGCATCTTGGTGATGAGATGAATTAGGTTTTCATATGCCCATACTTGCTGATTCTGGAAATTTGTAATGATATCTGGTGTGAACTGTGCTTCATCTGTAAATAATACTAGGTTTAGGAAGGTTCGGATTTGTAGTCACTGCTGCACAAACCACTAGTAAAGCATCAATCCAGCTGGGTAATCCGCTGATGAAGGCCTATGCATGTTGTAAATGATGAGATACTAATGGTACTAGACAACGGTCTCCAGACAGTCGTATTGTGAGCATTCACTTGCAACCCTAACCTTCGTATACTGATAGAAGGGGTCGCCTGTACAGAATCCAAAATCCAAAATCTCCTCTTCCACATAGGGAGCTATAGATCTTGGTCGTACCCACCCCAGACCAGGAGATGCAAACTTCTCAAGAGTGCACAGACAGCGATGGAGACGTTCAAATGTCTTTCGATTTTAATATCTTTGCTGTGGGTACCTCTCTTGGAACAAACGACAAGCCAGCACAGCATTGCCGTTGGCCTTACTGTACATGAAGTGCATTTTGCCAGCTCCTAAATTGAGTAGGTATATGTCGCACAGTCGAAGCCAAACACAATGCGCCTTTCACCTGGAATGAACTGTCAGCGTGCCCTGTTAACTTGTTCTGTCACAGCAACAATCTGCAGGAAGAAACACGTGAATACCACTGTTTTGAATGCCATAACTCAGAAACCATACATTTCCGTACACATGTTGCAATTGGCTGTTTTATTGTCTACATATCGGGAATGCATACCTGAATTTATGCCCTCTATTATGAAACATTCTGTATTATTCTAAAATTTGCACTGACGTTTGGTTAGTTACACTGCAAATATTTCTGATACGAACACAATGATATGTGGGTACTTACAGCATTTTTGCATACCTATTTTTTTGTTAAATCACACTGCACAATTACAGGGCATTTTCGCTATTTGAAGTTACACTTGTATTGCACTTATGTTCATCTCCATTTAGTTCTGTGTTCTCCGCTATTTCCCTTTCTTTCTGCTATTCGCCACAGAATAACAAACTATGTCGATCACACCGCTTCGACAACATGCAATCGATAGTCAGCTGTTTAACAATCTCAAATATGGCAAATTGAATATTTGTCAAAACTCAATAATTTTCTCAAATATGACAATACCCCGCGGAATTAGACAAACTGCCGTGGCGCAGCGGGAATGTACAAGGCAGGAAAGCAACCGTCAGAATTTGGAAGTAAGGTTAAATCAAGTATAGTGCAATACTGCTACCATCTAGCGGCCTTGGCTTCAGTAACCAAATGGTATTAAAGTTATGCTACATGGTCACAACCACTCGCCGCAAAATCAGTACCGCAAGGATATCGAGTAGATAGTACTTCCATTAACAACAGGAAATACTGGTCATACTTTTTTGTTGTAAATGCATAATCTATACTTTCTCCCTTTGTAGAGAGCCCTTTACCATCTTCTTTTGAGGGTACTTTGTTCCGAATTTTATATAAATTAAGAAACAGCACAAAATCTGTTATAAACTCAAATATGGCACAATTGTTCTGAAAAGTATTTTCTTGAAAGTTAGAAAAAGAAATGAATAATAAATAATTAAGTTTACTGGCTATGAATATCTGTTTTATGAATTTAAACTACTGTACCTACTATATTGGTTAAATCTGCGCGAAATAGAAATATAGTGTCACTAATTCCATAGATGTAGGTCTTCACAGCTTTAAAGGCCGCGCCGTGGCCGCGCCTCTCACCTAGACGGTCGATCCCAAGCGATCGCATGTGAGATTTGTGGTGTACAGAGCGGCGCAGGGGCGGGTTTTCTCCGAGTTCTCCAGTTTCCCCCGCCATCTCATTCCACCGAGGCTCCATCTTCATGTATCATCAGTGTCATCGCCTGTGGTGCCAGAGCAGTAAAAGCGGGCGTTAAACACTACCAAAAAAAGCAGCTTTAAAAGGAAAACTAACTGCTTTGTTTCAGTTTTTTAATTTCTACACCTCGTTAAGGTGGATACTACGATTAAAAGAAAAACTAGTTGTTTTGTTTTTTTCCTTTTTCTTTCTCCATGTCGATAAGGTAGATCCTACGATTAAAAGAAATACAGATGTTTTGTTTTTGTTGTCGTTCATAGTACATAATACAGAAGCTATTGCATTCCTCTAAAAATTCGATATCAATATTTCACTGGAAGTACATGTTTTAGGGTCACCTGCATCCAATTTTTTTCTCTACACGTACTATATACATAGTGTACAGAGAAGGTATTGCATTCCACCAAAAAATTCGATACCGAGATTTCACCGGAAATACATGTTTTGAGTCCCCCTGAATCCAAAAAAAAATTAGGAATAAGGGCCTATATGTGCGTGTATGTGTGTTTGTGTGTGTCTATGTGTCTGAACAGCATAGCTCAAAAATGAAAAGTCCGTTAAATAACAAACTTGGTATTTAAGTTTGGTATCTTCTAAGGATGCGACACGAATATTTTCAAGAAAATCCCCCCACTCCCAACTATCCATTACATGGAAAATGTTTCGAAAATGTTTATTTTCTCAATAATGGCTTTAACGGTTTTGATTAAAATATTGTATATTAAAGATATTTACCTGACAAATAAAATGTATATCTTGAATTTTCTGGGAATAGTCTATGAAGACTGCTTTATTCTGGATAAAGTTTACGGAATTTTGCATAACTGCTAAATCCTTAGAGATGTACAAAAACTGACCACACAAAAAATGTAGAGCAGGTTAAAACACACAATTTATGTTATATACATTTTTTTTGTGGCGTTGATGGTTTTTGATATTTCTTGTTTTTTGGTTTCAGCTTTGAAAAACTTAATACTTTTATCATACAGGAATTTGTCAACTCCTGTCCATACAATTAAAGGAACTTCAGTCACATAGCAACCAGCTTTTGACTATCACTTTAATCTGTGATACTGCCTTATTTCCCTTCTACTTGCATGGAAGCAAGTAATAAGACTATTTCTGCTATTTTTTTCGATTAGCATGAAGTAAATTGAAACATAAGCTTTTTAACAGTAATTTGTTGCAGAGATGTAGAGAAAGTCATGTGAAGGAACACATCAGAATTTTTTGTAGAAGTGTGTGTGTGTGTTTGTGAGCCTGCGATAACTCAAAAAAAATGAAAATTTGGTTAAATAGCAAACTTGATATTTAAGTTCACCATCCTCCAAGGATGTGATGCTAAGATTTTCAAGAAAATTCCCTCAACCCAAACATTAAAATACTGTATATTAAGATATTTACATGACAAAATATATGCGTTGCATTTTCTGTGAATAGCCCTTGAAGTTCTTTTCACTCCAGATGGCCTTTGCATAACTGGTATACCGTAAGAGATAAACAAAAACTTACTACAAGGAAAACGCATATATTGTTAAAACACACAATCTATGTCATATACATATTTTTTTGTGAAGATAACCATTTCCGAGACATTCCTTGTTATTTGTTCCAATTTTAAAATAGGTACTTGAACTTTATCAAATGGGAATTTGTCATTCCTGTTGCTTTTGATTTACTCCTGGTCATGCAAAGAAGACCGATGTTCAGTGGCATAGCGACAGCTTTCAAATGATTTTCCATTGCTTTTGCCTAGTGCACTCCCTTATTTCCCCTTGTACTTTTAAATAATTAAAAAATAAGACAATTTATGTAAATTTTATCCCGAACAGCTGAAGTTGATAGAACAATTAGAATAGGTAGAAAAACTCATGTGGATGGAACACATCTTTTTTATTTAGTTTAAACGTCCCTCCTATAATCTGGTAGGTCATATTGGACGATGAATTAAATTGGTGAAGTGTTGATCCGACCAGCTCGGGGTCCATGTTGCTTAAACTTACTTGACATTCGTCTTCTCCGAATTAGGGGAAAATCCAGAAAAAAAAAAAAACATTATCCGGGTAACTCAACTTAACCGAGATTTGAACTTGGCACCTCTGTATGTGAGGCAGACAAGCTACCCTCACACTACAGAGGTGTTCTTTCTACTACCACCACAACCGCCACCGCCACCAGTACAATTACAAAAAAACAACAGCCGGGAAAATTAATATTTCTATACACTTTACCTAATCCACATGGTTATTTAACTTAAGCAATATTACTCAAAAAAATTAAACTCTTACAAGAAATCATTAAAAAAAAAAAACAAAAAAAAAAACATGTGTTCTATTCACATAACCTTGCAAAATATTCTTTATCCACATCATGCTAATCAAGATAAGCATTATCAGAAATAATCCAATTATGTACTTAGTTCCTTAGAAATAGAAAGCAAACAGGGAATACACCAGGCTAAGCAACTCTCAAATTTTTCAAAAGTTATGCGATAGACATTGAAATTCGGTTCTCTTTCCGTGGTCAGGAGTAAAAGAAACGAGATATTTTTCCCCCTTTCATTCTTTTTGATAGCTTAACGTCGTGGTTGGTCAAATCGGACGATGAATGAAACCGGTGAAATGATGCTCAAATGTTATCGGGGTCCATGGAGCTTAGTTACCCAACATCATCCTCTTAAGAAAAAGGAAAACCGCGAAGAAAAATAAATAAATAAATAAAAACTTATCCGGGTAACTCATGCTAAATGGGTTTGGAACTTACAACCTCTTGAATGTGAGGCAGACACGCTATCCCCACACTACCAAGCTATAAATAGGTAGTACATTAAAACTGAAAAAATAACAGGGAATATCTCGGAAATGGTTAGCTATATATTACAGTAGATATATAAAATAAATTGTATATTTTAATGAAGACTAAATGTTTTGTAAAGTAAGTTTTTGTCTACCTCATACATTTACCAGTTTTTATATACAGCACTTTAACTAAACTCGTTAGAGGCATTTTTTAGAAAATCGAAAATGTTCCATATAAAGAGTAGTGGGGGGTGGGGGACTATTCTGAAAAAACTGTGTCGCATGCTTGATATACCTATAGTGGATTTAATCACCAAGGATGGTACACATACATACACACACAAATGCTTTTGGTGGGATCTTCAAAACACATATTTCTGGCGAAATATCGGTACCGAATTTTTGGGTGGGAAGCAATATCTTCTCTACCTACTATACATATTGTATATACATACTATAGAAGGTAAAACGAATATAATACTAATGACAAAAGCCGTGCTCCCTTAGTATGTCAAAATTGCAAAATAACGCTGAGAAGTTGAGATGCAATGGCAAAAAACAAAATCTTTGTCAGCGAGCTGACTTCTCACCCGGAGGTCCCGGGTTCGATTCCCGGCTGGGGCGGGGAATTTTTCTTTAACCAGAATTATTGCCTATCCCCCACAGAGTCTGGAAGTATGTATGTGAGAGTGAATGTGTGCGTGTTTGAGGATATAAAATAGTTTAAACACAACGTAAACCTACAGACAACGAATTGTTTCTAATTCGAAGCACCCGATATGACCTTAGATGTTAAAGGAGGCTATATAAATGAAAAAAAAATCTTTGTCGCTTTTCCTAGGCATTAAGCTATCTGCAAGAAAATGACATTGGTATTCTATTTTGTCTTTTTGCAGTGCTTCACACATCGTTACCTTGGATGGAAGATCAACGTTTTGGATAGCTGTGATTTGCAACCTGAAGGAAGCGATCCATTGCCAGTGCATGTAGATGCGGATCTGGAAGAAGGTGACGAAGAAGAGGACGACATTGAAGGCGAGCTACAAGGTCGACCAAGTATCCAAGTTTCCACGCGTGTGCGCCCTGATTTCCTTCCCCCGGGCACGAAAGTGGAAGAAACACAATCCTATAAATATATTCCACTAAAAGAATTTCCTCAACAGCCTGCAAACACTCAACAGAACTTCGAAAACCCTGAATTTCCCTTCTCTTATGAGCCGGTAACATCAACAACTGATACACCAGCCACGACAAAGGTTTGATCACCTTCTCTGTTTTAGAACCATTTTAAGTCCTTTAGAACGATAGTCAGTACTGAGTGAGATAGCTCCGCGTTAAAGGACCCTCTTCCTAGGATGTCTTATCTGCTACAGGGCTCCCGAATTGCAAGTGGCTTAGGTAGAGTTTGCCGGCATCAGGATTAACATCCTGTTAGAATTGCTCGGGGACTCCGTTCTGCTAGATACATCATCGTCCAGACCTGATCACCTACTGATCCTCTCTTCCCCCCAGAAAATATATTGGAAATAAAAAGGACCCACTTCTGCCTACTCAAAACTCAACTCATAACATAGCAAGTCCAAATTTAAAAAAGAAAAAAATTAGCTGCCAGTAACAAACCCAGGGATAAAATAAATATCAGAATATTGAAACGGCATTGCAGTATATGATTCATTGAATATCCCTGCTTGAATTGGAACGGAGCATATTGTAGTGGAGGAGTAGGCCATTACTTTGCACAGAATATTCAATATCTATATTACATCTATAATATATAAATGTGGAGGGAATCTCTTCATAAAATTTAACCCTTCTATATACGGGCACCCTATAATAGCAAAATATTTAAAGACAACTTGCAACCATTAATGTTTCATAGAATTGCAAATTCTCCAAATATCTAATGTAGTCTAACCATTCAGTCTCTTCTCTCATTCCTAATTTGATGATGTGTAGCTCGTGGATGAATTAAAAATAAATGCTTCACCCTATGAACTCTGAGCTGACCACTCAAATGTAATGAATTGATAGTTTGAAGGTTTCACAATTATGCTTAACATTCATAATTTATTTGACTCGATTATCATTCATTTGTTTATTTTCTTTCCCTCCCACTCCACCGGTGCCTCTCTTTGATATCTGGACCATCCATTCACCTTTCTCCCTTAAAGGAATTGTGGGTATAGCCAACATCTGAGAATAATGTTTAGTTATGAGTTAAGTAGCAAAGCATGCACAGAATCACAACTGATAGTAAAAGAACATTCTCCAGAGGAAAATTCATTTGCTGCACTACACTTAGATGATTATTAAACAAACTTCACATTTTCCGTTTTGCTCCAATCACATCTTGTGGTATGGAGCAAAGTTTTTCATAGTATGAAGCCGGTGCTAATCAGAGACGATTCTATTTGAGACATTACGAATTTATGTTGTGCATTGTAATCTATATATCTTGAGAGAAAATGAAACAGATAATGATAAAGATGACTATATAATGACACTTAGTACACTTAGTATACCTTGAAGTAATCAAAGTTACCTTAGATGGTTGCTGAACTAATATGTATGTTAGATGAATCTTAGTGGTATTTCAGCATTCTTGACAAGTTAGCATAATGGCAGCTCATCAATATCATAAGTAGGGATAGCATCTTGGGGACTGATAGCAGAATACATGTGAATACTAGTTGCAGAAGTAGCGAGTAGAGACTGACCTACATTGGTGACTGCATGCGCAGTATATTATGCCATATATTACAATACTGTTTTACAGGTAATTAATGTCTTTGATGACAGTGCATGCTCTTCAATCAAGATGGCATGAAGATTTGCAATTCATACAGAAAAACTTTGCAGATATATCTATGACAATAATACTTATTTGGAAACATCGACCATTGAAATGCCCTGAGCTCTGAAAGCTGTTGATGAACTTCTGGAAGAAATTAATTAGAGATTCGAGACACCTGTTTTAGACTGTATGAAAAAGAAACTGATTTAAGTGAAAATTAATCAGAGACCCATGACACCTGTTTTAGACCATGTGAAAAAGAAAGTGAAGACATGGAAAAAATGGATTTTCAATAATGCATGAAATACAAAATGTGTTAGAGGTGTTGCTATGGAAATAATTGCTGATTGAGTGTTTTACCCAATAGTGAAGATTTGTCCTATTTCCATTTTGCTCCAATCACATCATATCACAATCATAGGACACAATTCACATTTGAGACATTGTGAATGTATGTTGTTGTTCATTGTGGTTTATGTATCTTAAGAGAAAATGAAACAGATAATGATAAAGATGACTATATAATAACAATTGATAACAGCAATTGAAAGTATGTTAATATTAAAATCGTTAGTTTCCGTAAATCAGTGGAATTTAGTTTACCACCCATCCAACCTCAATTGCCTTCCACTGCTGGTGGAGACATCACAGTCTACCATGCAACCATTGCCCCATTTTCCTTCTATTAGTACCACTATGTTCACACTGCATTGTCAACATATCACAACTATGTGCCGCAATATGCTAACTTTGATTCTGTCCTGCTATCAGTCCCCAAGATCCCCTAATTATAAGGATGAAAATTTTTGTGTTCTTGGTTCTAATACCATGAATTTTTCACATGCATTCACTTTTCACAGGCAACATATATAAATAATTATAAAAGATATAAATTAACTAATTCTATGATGTAGTTAACAAGAAGAAGTTAAATAGTTACACTAGTAGATTTAAGGTTTGATATAACTGAATAATTAAGAGCAATTTGGAGGTTCACTAAGATATGAGAATTCCATGAGAAAATTCAATAGCAGTTTGGATATCCCAAATGTGACATTTAAACTTTCCAATATGATTTAACTATCCAGCTTTTTTGCTTCTTATTCAATAAATCATTTTAGTAACCAAAGTTTAGGACAGATTTTGCCATTATGGTTTGATATTTAGGAGCATATATATTATATACTTATTAAACTGGTTGCCTTGAAGAGCTCACCTCATGATATTTGGTTCCAACAAGTAATCTGCTACAGTAATCAGGTGGAGTCCAATTTCAAAGCTTGCTACAGCAACTCATACTACCAAAAGATTACATTCCTTGCAATAAAATGTCAGTATGAATTAAAATATGTATTTTAGACATAATCTTAATCATCCAAGAGATGAAAAAAATGTTTATAATATTTTCCCAAGGTATGCAAATTGGTCATGAAGAACAATAAGCCTTATATTTCAAAATGTTTTGCTCCAGTTTATTCATCACTGTTTTTCCATTCCCATGATAGAATGAACCCAATGAAGAACATCGAACCTCTGTCCATGACACTGACAAGCCACAAGCACAGCCACTGGTCCAGAGTGTACCATCCTATCAGCAGATATATAACAATTTTGAAAGCTCAGTGGTCCTCCATCCTCAGCACCACAATGTAAAAGAGACAACCAGTGATGATAAAATCCCAGTTTCTAATGCAGAATTCATGGCTGCAGAAGAAGCAACAAAATATAAGGAAGAAACACACATATCTGATAAACAGCAACCATCACAAACTTCTAATCTGAATCTTACACTAGCTTCTGAATCCAAGGTAAGTTTTCCTATATAAACTCATTTTACAGATGTTTCTAGGTTGAGAGATATGTCCAAGGGTTTTTTATTCCTCGTGTGCCAACATTTTAATATTAGTAGCAATATTAAATTACCTATATTATATTTGCATGCTTTCCCATTGTTGGTTTTATTAGAAACAAAGGTAATGGAAACTAATGAGGTAGTCTGAACATGCCATTATGATGTAAATTCAAAAATTAAACAATTACATTTCTATACTTCCCATTGATATTTCACTAAATTGTGCAATTTTGTTCTATAAACACAAATAAATTATAAATGTATTACATCAATATTGTGAGTGAAACTATATTAAAAAAGCTCATTTGGTTTTAACCCTGATATGTATCTGCGCAAAATTTGAATCTTTTTTTCTACTATACCAGATAAATGATCATTCCTTCCATTTTGCTACATCTATGCAATTATAATTCTGCACACAATTAGCAGCATTTCATGGATTCCTTGTCTCACATCCATGATGGAGGAGCCTACTAGTGGAAATTGCTCAAATTTAGGACAAGGTCCTGGCTAAACACATACAAGTAGATTCAAATGGTATTGTCAAATTTAAAAACTAGTTCTGATCAAAAATAAATTGAGACTGTGGAATCAAGTGAGCCAACTGGTGAAATTGGTTAAATATAATGAAAAACATTACAATTTACATATTTAATGTATTACTATGACCAATTCGTTAGAAATATTTTGTGTAAGTATTTTTTTTTATAAGAGTGAAAATGATTTAAGTAACTCTAAGCAGAGGGTTTGATTGTGCATTTGAGGCTTATAGCACTATTTTTCATTTTTTCTCCAAAAATTCTGGAAACCTTTTGCAAAATTAGCTACACATATATTAATTAATTTCCAAATTGTATACTTTAAGTAATAGTGTACACTCTTAATAAAAATACTTAAGCAGCAATTTATGCCATTTTTATAAGTAAATATTCCATTGTATTTTTCTTGGTTGTAATATTTCAAAATTTTTTCAGCATTTAAAATGATTCTTAAGATGCAATTTTTTAAGTTATCATGGTGAAATTTCGGAATTGGTTTCTCCAATTATTAATATAAGGTAAATAAGATTTAATAAGTATTGGGTGATCCAAAAACATCCTTACCGGCTGCACAGTGTTTTCCCGTACACAACCAATGCTCACTGTTATCTGCCGCTATCATATAAAGGGGTATTTCATGAACAATATTAGCTTCCTCAGATCTCCAATAATGATTATTTTGTGTACACACATATCCATGAAGGTGGAACCAGGCATCATCCGTGAAAAATATTAAATGTGGGTCAATTTTGCCATTATATACACTATTGAGAATTCACTCACAAAATGTTTCAACTCATACAAATCACAAATAAATACACACTGTACATTAGTAAATAAATGCTGAGCTATAATACTCTCTGTGACTAAGTACAGGACAAAATAATAATGCACACTGGTAATGACTCAACCACACAATATCACCATCAGCTCAATACTGCACTTGTTCACAGCTGTGTGTTCTCATGTTTCCGTGTGTGCAGTGGAAAAACACTGAGCAACAGTTTGAATGTATTTGGTCACATTGTACGTGTATATATACATAGTCTTGCCATAAATACTGTCGCAAAGTTTTCAATCAATTTAGACAATGTGGTTTGAGATATTTTAATATACTGATAATATTAGTTACATGTATGTTTTAAGAATCAAACTCACAAATAATTATTCAAAATGACCCCTCTGGCATGCACACAGGCCTTAAGCTTTTGTGGCCACTCATCTATTGAATTATGCAACGTTTCCAGTGGGAAATCTGCTGCTGCCTTTCTAAGAGAAAGCTTCAAACTTTCAATATTAGGATGTCTCTTCTTGCAAACCATCTCTTGAAGCTTAGACCACAATTTGTAGTCCAGGGGGTGCAGGTCTAGACTTGCAGAAGGCCAATCTGAGATCGAAATAAAGTCCGGAACATTAGTCCTGAGCCACTCTTGAGTTGTCCTTGCCTTATGCGCTGGGGCTGAATCTTGTTGGAAGCTCCAGTTTTGCCCGTAGAAAAGTGTGTTGCTGAGAGGCTTGACCACTCTCTCCAGCACTGTCTCCTGGTACACTTTGGCCAATGTTTTCACACCTTTTTCATAGAAGTGATGCTCTGTGGTTCCTTCGTAGCTCACACCCCACCAAAACATGACAGATGCAGGATGATGGCCCCTCTGGACCCTTGGAGCCTTTTCAGCAGCTTCTTTAGGTGATCTGGCATATACTCAGTTATTTCAGGCATTGAAAGCCTCCTCAACACAGAACATTTTTTCATCAGTGAAAAGGATTCTTCTGTGCTGCATAATGCTGCAATAACCATTTTGATTTAAGAAGCCTCTGGTGCTTCAGTTCACTTGTGAGAAGCTGCCCTTTCCGCCATTTGTAGGCGCACAGACCCAGGTCACTGTGCAATGTGCGCAACATAGACATTTTAGAAATTTTCAGTTCCTGAGCCATCACTGATTGTCTCCATATAGGATTTCTTCGGATGCGAGTCGCCACTGCTTTCACCAACTCTGGAGTGCACACAGTGCATCGTCTTCCTTGCCTATGGCAGTCTTTCACGGTTCCAGCCTCAAGGAAGCGCTGGACAGTGTGGCACACGAACCTCTTGCTTATTTTCAACTTCTGGAGAATTCTGAAGAACTCACCTGGGGATTTGCCTACCTTGTGCAAGATTACTACAGCTACACGATTTTCGTAATCGCCCCATTCCATTGTGGCAACTAACACAAACAACCTTCTTGTTCTGCAGTTGAATTCTCATGACTCATCGCTGAATAGCACAACAAAGGAATGTGCAGGCAGGCAGAAGCAGAAGGTACAACTACTCTCAAAAGTTGTGACAGTATTTATGGTAAGACTGTGTGTGTATGTGTATATATATATATATTTTTTTTTTGGGGGGGGGGGGGAGGCAAATCCAAAACCCCCAAAAAATATGGAAATGTTTTTCATACAACACCTAGAGTTGCCAAACAGAATATTTTAAAAAATGCTTTTTGTTTGCAGAAACAAATAGTTTTTATATTATTGTTGTGTAAGTTGTGACGTCATTCAGAGACATTTTTAAATAAGGTATTTTTTGTCTGTCATCTAAAGATTGTTTTACATAACAAACATTGGTATGGTAAACAAATAAATTATCATCATAAGCAATCATCATTAAAATCTCAACTCTCACTTTCAGTTAAAAGCATTGTTATTTTCTGTTCATTTCTATAAATAAACTAAGGTAATACCAAGAAATGTAATTATTCATTTGGTTATCATAGCAGTGTTTACTATATAAAAATTGATAACTTATACAATCATACATGATGATAAAATGTTTGAGTTAGTATATAAGAAAAATCTAATGTGTTCCATTCACATGTCTTTCTCTACATCCCTGCAACAAATTATTGTTAAAAAGCTTATTTCTCCATTTCTTTCATGCTAATCGAGAAAAAATTAGTAGAAATGGTATTTTATTGCTTTCTTATAATTAGAAGGGAAATAAGGGAATACACTAACTTAAAGTGATAGTCAAATCTTTTAAAACCTGATTGCCATGTGATTGAGGTGCCTTTGTTTTATAGCCAGGAGTTGACAAAGTCCCATATGAAAAAAGAATTAGTATTTTAAAGCTGAAACCATTAACAAAGAATATCTAAAAACAGTCAACTCCACAAAAAAAAATTTATAACATAAATTGTGTGTTTTAACAAGCTCTACAAGTTTTGTATAGTAAGTTTTTGTCTATCTCTTACGGTTTACAAGTAATGCAAAATTCAATAAGAATCATCCAGAATAAAGAGATCTTAAGAGGCTACCCCCAGAAAATTCAAAATATACACTTTATTTGTGATGTAAATATCTTAAAAATAAGTGATTTTAATCAAAATCGTTGGCCATTTTTGAGAAAATCAACATTTTCGAATGCAACTGCCAACTGCTCAACATTAGATACCAACCAACCAACATTTTCGAAATTTTTTTACATGTAAAGGGTAGTGGGGGGAATTTCTTGAAAATCTTGTGTCGCATTCTTGGAAGATACCAAACTTAAATTTAATGGTCTTTTCGTTTTTGAGCTATCCACAGAAACACACACACATACACACGCACAGGCACAAGCACGGACCTTTTTCTAAAAATGCTTTTTTTGGATTCAGGGTGACCCAACACGTGTATTTCCGGTGAAATCTCATTATCAAATTTATGGGTGCATTTATCTTCTCTATACACTATATATATAGTGTAGAGAAATTAAAAAAAATTGTATGTGTTACACTCACATGGCTTTCTCTAGCTGTTCTACAAACTTCTTATATTCTTTTTTCTACACCATGCTAATTGAGATAAACATTAGCAGAATGTTCTTATTACTTAGTTCCTTCTAGGTAGAAGGGAACTAAGGAAATACAATAGGCTAAACCGACAGTCAAATGTTTTAAAAGCTTTTGTTATGTGATTGTTATTCCAAACCACTTCTTTGTTTGGTCAGGAGTAGAACAAAAGAAAAAATGGACACCTCCTGTCTGAGAAAAGTATAATTACTTCACAAATGAAACCAATAACAAGGAATATCTTGGAAATGGTTACCTCCACAACAAATATGTAAAGGACATAAATTGTGTGTTTTGACGAGATCTACATTTTTGTGCAGTAGTTTTTGTCTATCTGTTACAGTTAAGCAGTCATTCGGCAAAATTCATCCAGAATAAAGAGGTCTTCCGAGGTTATTTCCAGAAAATTCAAGATATACATTTTATTTCACATTTGAATATCTTTAATATACAGCATTTTAATCAAAATCGTTAGAGATATTTTTCAGAAAATCAAAATTTTCGAAAATTGTTCCATGTATAGGGTAGTTTGGGGTAGGGGGATTTATCTTAAAATCTTTGGAAGATACTCCTAAATACCAAGTTTGGTATTGAAAGGTCTTTTCGTTTTTGAGCTATGCTGTCCACAAACATGCACATGCACACCCACGATCACACCCTCACTCACACCCACACCCACACACATACACACACACACACACATATGGACCTTTTTCTTAAAATGCTTTTTTCAGATTTAGTGGAACCCAAATCATATATTTCTGATTAAATCTGGACATTTTGGGTGGAATGCAATACCTTCTTTATCCACTTATCCCTAGCAGAATTTTTTAAATGCACTGCATATACTCATTTTATTTTCTGGCTTTGGGGAGGGGATTTTAAGTTGGCCTTGTACAAGCTGTTACTAAAGTCGGAAGGATCCATAGTAATCCCTGACAGTTGTCTCACCTCGTGGCCGCTCCATCACTCTGTTGCCACTTCGTCCCATCCACGGCTGCAGCAACAAACCACTCAGTCGCTGGGCAGGGGCTCCTCTCCTAAACATCTTCATCGTAAACTTCATCTTCAAAGTTGTTTCTAAAGTCACTGTCACTGGCATTATCATTGCTTATATATTTACAATTACACTGAGCTTAGTCGGCGTCAACTGAAACTGCATTGAGGAATGTTTGTTATATCTTGCAGCAAGGATGACATCATTGCTTACGTAGCATGAATCTATCGGCAGAGAAGCAGACAGCACATTGTCTGTCAGGGATCACTATGGATCTCCCTGAGTTTATTATTGTTGTTGTTGTTATTATTGTTATTGATGTTCTTATTGTTGTTATTGTTATTGTTACTGTTACTGCTACTGCTACTGTTGTTATTATTATTATTATTAATTATTATTATTATTATTATATTATTTATTATTAACACTATTATTAATTATTATTATTATTACTATTATTATACTAATTGTTGTTATTGTTATTATTGTTATTATTATCATTATCATTACCATTACCATTATCATTATTATTATTATTACAGATAAACATTCAACAAGCAACCATGAGGCCAACACTAACTCTGGTTCCAGGCAAACAGTTTCATCCATATAGCACCACTCTACTGCCACTGAACCACAAAAGACCACTTGGAGGACGATTTCCAGTACATCCGCAGATGATGATCCAGCGACCACAACCGTATACCCTGCCTCATTTCCGACGCCCTGTCTCTCTCCCACCTCACCGTGGATTTACAAGGCCACCTCCTCCAGGTGTATTCCGCCCTCAGTATCATAATCAGATAGCTACAGCTGCATCTATACAACATAATTACATCATTAATCCTAAAAAGCCTATGTACAGACCTATAACTGCTCATCACACTGTCAGACCTGTACTTCCACATCAATATAACCGGCCCTCAGTGATCAATCCTTATTCCTTATCCCGAGTGCCACCAAGTGGAACAATACCTTTGCAAACATCGCCAGCACCAGTCAGGCATATTCTCATGTCTATTGCACCCAGTACCAACCTCTCTCCTCTGAAACTTCGCAAGATCTCTACTAGTCCCGTAACATCTACAGCAACAAGTATGAGTACCAGTACTTCAACCACTACTCCCTTGCCAACCATAATCAAGAACTCTGCTATTAGGTCCTCACAGCCCCTACCTTCCTCTGATCTTGTTTTGACTGATACAGAATCTAGTCCAGGTCTATCTATTGCAGTTAATACAGGGTTTAACCCTCATTCAGTTGTTGTTGAAGGTGGTTTCAAACCAATCATCTCCAGTAAGCCCCCTGCAGCACCTGTAGCTGAGGAAAGATCTTCTACTGATGAGGAATCAGAAGCAACTGGGGCTTCTTATACAAATGTTAAAGAAGGAAGTGATGCTTCAAGATTATTTGAGGAATCTGATTCAGAGGAGGAGGAACTGATAAAACAATCAGCCTCTGAAATCATTACTGCTATTGATAACTCAGACTCTGGAAAGAATCCATTTGAAGGACAGCAGCCAGAAACTTTTGAACCAATGTTCATCCCATCTCCACCTGACAGAAATGCTCTTCGAAATGGCACTAAGAAAGTTGTTCCTATAGATATTCCAGAAGATCTTGTACCTCCTGCAGCTGCTGTAGATTTTAATCACCGCTTAAGTAATAACAGAAAATCTGGAAGTAACCATCCCTTTACAATGATAAGGCCAAGACCTAACCTTGTACGCCGTCCATTGTATCCCAACAACTTAGTACCTCCCTTCCGCATACCAGCTCGTGGAGGATCACCAACATTTAGGTATGTGTACAGCATTTATCAACTAATTTCTTGTTAACTCTATCAGTATTTAAAGTTTTTCTCTTTGCTTTAAATGAATAGTGTGTGAATTGATGGAAGTAGAAAAATAAATATGCTCATGCCCTAAACTGCCAGCGGACAAAAAATTTGGATCAATAGCTGATACTGTTTATACAGAAACATTATGGTATAAGATAAGAAATGTAATATTTTATTTGTATTTCAACTAAGCTAATGCTTCAACTTAAATTTTCCAAGATTCAGTAGTAGTAATTTTTTTCATATTTACATCATTTAGAATTATGGTCAATATTAAAAAATTATGAAATTTAATTTGTAAAATTTTAATAGTGAAGAAAAACATATCAGCAAAACTAACTATAAGGGTGCTAATAACAGAGTTTAAGCATTCTAAAGATCTTTAAAGTTAAAAAAAAAGGTAAAAAACTTAAACAAACCCAAAAAGAGCAATTAAATGAACATGGCAAGTAAAATAATTGTTTTCAGCAGAGAATTCTGAGTTGAGGCTTGAATTATTCCTTAAAGATCTACTCTAAGGCCATATAGGTATCATCAAATTGCCTTTGAGATTACCATTGTCTAGTATAATGGCACTTCAAATATGGGTAAGTTGTTAATATTGCCATTGCTTCACATACTATCCCCCTTAATTCTCATAGCAGGGATTAATTACAACAAATAACTTATAAAGATATAGTGAAAATACTCCTAAAACTGCATGTGTTTCCTGCATGATATTTTTGTCAAGAGTTGAAAGAAGTCTCTCTGAGTATTCTGTTATGGATATAAAAAGCTGTATCAATTGTGTTTATTACTCAACATCAGTAAACATTAAGATGTAAATTTGCAACTCTGGAATATTGTTTCTACAAAAACTTAATAAGCTATTTGGTTATTAAAACTAATTATTACATTAAAGTTACAACAGAAAAAAACCCCCCTTCATATCAGGTGTAACATGCATGTTTTCCAATAGGTATACTGAACTTTTGTATCACTTTTAGGATGTACTGTAAAACTACTTAGGTATTCTTGTTTGTTATTAAATATTTATTGCTTAAATGAAAGATTTGTTTCAAATTATTTTAATGTATCTAATTTATACAATTTTATGAAAATATTATGATTCAAAACTGAAAATGTAATTAATCTCCAAATGAATTAATCCTCATTAATATTAGAGAGCTGAGATAGAAATTACCATGAATTAGCTAGGAATCAGTGCACCATTGATGCATTGTAGTAAATTTTTCTTTTTCTTTTTTGTTTAACATTCTTTTACCTGGTTTGTCATTTAGAACAATGAATGAAATTGGTGAAATGATGCTCAAATTATCTTGGGGTCCATTGAGCTTAAAGATACTCATCATCCATCTTCTTTAGGATAAGGAAAAACCTTAATAACATCTTATTTTTAACTCAACCAAAGCAAGATGGGAACTCAGAACCTTTGAATGTGAGGCATGCATGCTACTCCCACACTACCAAGACAGGCCTAGTAATTCTTGATTCATAGTCTTCTTTTTTACAGACAGATGGAAGTCATTATACAAAATTTCTCAGGCAACACTTTACTAGGCTATAGACCAAGTTTTGATACTTTTGTTTTCTGCATTAATTACAATTTCAAAAAGAGTTTCTCCAGATTCCTCCATTTCGTTTGAAACGAATCAGCTTTGTTTACTAAAGAGACTCACAAATTTATTTTTTTATTACAGCTCTTTCTTTAAATTGTTTATTTATGCAATATAAAGCTTGTGCACCATAAATTGTTTAATGTAAATTAAATATATATTGAACTACAGTGGTGGAAATAATTATTGCATCACCTTCTATATATCAGTATTTTTATTTTTGGTAGCTGTTTGCTTCAGGTTATGGCAGTCAATTGCTGTTAAATTGTTGGTAGCTTATTCTTGCCTTTATAGTTAAGGCTTCCTATCAAATTTTTCCAACAATACACAGCTCTTTGTTGTCATTGTTTTGATTTGCAATGAAGCTGTGTGTATACAGTCATTTTATGTTGAGACACGACAGTGAAAAGATGGGCAAGTCATTGGAATTAACATCAGACAAGAAAGCTGCTATGCTTGCTTATTCATCAGTTGGCCTCAGCACAAGAGAAATAGCCTCTAAAACAGGTTTTAATCAGAGTAGTATTTCAAGATTACTCAAAAAATACAGGGAGGAAGGAAATGTTGATCGGAAGAAAGGAAGAGGCCAAAAAAGGGCATCTACTGTGAAATAGGATAGGGTATTGAAAAGACTTTCTCTAAGTGATCGTTGTCTATCATCCACTGAACTAAAGCGAGACTGGGAAGAAATGTGTGACATCTCAGTAACCGGTAGAATTGTCAGAAACAGACTACTGGAGGCTGGACTCCCTGATCGTCATCCACAAAGAAGCCATTATTGACTAAAACTATGCGACAACTGCGATTAAAATGAGCAAAAGAACATGTTAAATGGACACCGCAGATGTGGGACAGAATAATATTTTCAGATGAATCTAAATTTAAATTTAATCTGCCTGGCTCCAATGTTCGTATGATGAAGGAAAGGCGAAGAATGTTTACCTTCGTGTATAACACAAACTGTCAAACATCCACAAGGGCAGGTGGTCTGGGGATGCATTTCCAGCCATGGAAATGTCTTGACTTCATAAATGGTACTTTCAATGAAATGTCTACATGAGCATCCTTGAAAGAAGGCTTATGCCCACAATAAGAGACCACTTTGAAGATGTTTCCAATTGGATTTTTCAGGATGATTCTGCTCCTTGCTACAGAGTTTTGAAGGTAAGCCCTGTGATCAATATTTGTACCAAGCATGAAGCAGAACATGTTCCAGTGTAATAATTATGAGTTTTACATTTCAGGTAAAAGACTTCCTTAGGCAAAATGGGGTTCAAGTGTTAGAGTGGCCTGGAAATAGTCCTGATTTAAACCCTATAGAGAATTGCTGGAAGGTTATGGGGAATGCTGTTGCAAAAAACAAGCCACAAAATAAACAGGAATTGTTGGAGACTCTTGTGCATATGGTTTCATGAACTCAATCAGGAATACATTAAGAATTTAATTCTTTCCATGCCTTCATGAGTGCAAAGAAGTGATAAAAACATGTGGTGGAGCTACTAAGTATTAAATGACAACAGTGCTTTCATATGAGGCAAATATATATTTACAAATACTAAAAAGTATGAGTTTTAAATCATAACATTAATTTTTAGTGTTTGCCCATCATTTGTATTAATATTTCAAAAGAAAAAAACAGACTGCTTACAACCATTTTTTTCTAAAAGTGCTAAATTATAAATAAATATTTGTTTTGTAGAAATCATTCATGAGAATAAAATAAAATTTATAAAAAGTATTGTGCGTAATTGCATTTAATACTTCCTAATAGAAATAGAGAGAAACCAAGCCAATTTAGCTCAGTTATCATTTGTATTAATATTTCAGAAGAAAAAAACAGACTAGCTTACATTCATTTTTTTTTCTATAAGTGCTAAATTATAAATAAATATTTGTTTTGTAGAAATCATCCATGAGAATAAAATAAAATTAATAAAAATTATTATGCATAATTGCATTTAATAGTTCCTAATAGAAATAGAGAGAACCAAGCCAATTTAGCTCAGTTATTCAACAATTAGAACAAAAATACTGAAATTTAGAAGGTGATGCAATAATTATTTCCATCACTGTATTATTCAATGCAATTACAATTGTTACAATGTATATCCAATTGAAACATTGATTAAGAACATAGTCCAGTGTTTATAATACAGTATAAAAGTATATTTAATAAATGACCATAGCAATAAACATAGAAAGCACCCTATGACACTTTGTATGCATACTGTCCTCATACATGCAAGTACCAAAATCGGTCCATGAATGAAAATACTGGAAAGGTAAAATTGGACCGAAAAATTAAGTGCCATGGCCAGAATTTGAACTATGGATCTCCTGTTTCCATTTGATTGCTCTACCATGGCAACACGCCAGTGTGATATTAAATTACCCAATGACTCACATTTTTCCTGGTAAACCACAAACCACTGTGATATTAAATTACCTAATGACTCACATTTTTCCTGGTAAACTACAAGGAGATTTTAAATTATTTTGATATGAACATACCCCAATGCTGATGAAAACACCACACTCCTACACTCTTAACAAATCAAGGATGTTCGTTAGGATAGATACAAGTTTGATTACCAGTGTTGGAGGCTAACAATGAGCCCCCCAGGATAGCTTACTATCCACCTTGTTAACCCAAGGTTCCTGTATGAGTGTCATTTCAATGTTTCCTTCTGCCAGCTTTTTGCTTAAAATAGCAGAAGCTGCAAACTAATCTCAAGTATTTTTATAGCAAGGTTAACTATGGCATTTACCTTATACCCCAATATATAAAGAACATTGAATCCCAGCTAAAATTTAAAAAAAGTTATGTTTAAAGTTTTGTTTATATTCTTAATGGATAATAACTTTTATAGTGTATATTTATACATCAGGAACTGGTGTAAATTGTACAATTTGTAAAAGTTGTCTTTATGACTCAATTCTGTATATTCTTTCCTTTTATATTTAAAATGTGTTCAATCTTATATTTCTGTATTTTAATCTTGTATGCATCTTGATATAATTTTTTTTTCTTGTATCTTAAATTGACATGTCCTATAACATGTATCGTGTTTCTATGGATGAAAATAAATACAATACAATACAGTTCTCTGGGGTGAGAGGTCTCCAGAGCCCTCCTCTCCGGATGTTCTTCCTCTGTGATTGCTTTCCTCCATAGGAGTCTTCTTTTTTCTACCCATATAGAGAAGATAGGATCTTGAAAAGATCTCTATCCACTGCTGTCTAGGCAGCTATGCACTACTTGTGAGCCGATCAATGATGATGAGTTGCTGTACGATAGGATTTGACTGTTGGCCCACTACTTCTTATCACTTGGTAGTGAATACTGGACTAACTAGTCTCATGCAAATATGGAGCACTTCAGGGTTAGTTATTAGACCTTTGGTAATGCACCTTGGCTGGCTTTGGAAGATATTTGGCTTCCATTGCCTTAAGAATGAATACTCCCAGTTGAGATTCATAGGGGTTATCTTTGAACCATTTCAGGAGTGCTGATTCTCACAATAGCAGGCCAAGCTTACAGCAAAAATGTTCAGCAAGGCTGTGCCTCAATTATTTTACTTAGAATTGTCACTTGGACTGACTCAATCATATTAGTCTGCAACCTGGATAGAATATGCTAACAAATGTGCTGACCCATGAACATCTTAAAAGAAGCTAGAGCTTCCCTCTAAGAAACTCCAGGATCAGTGCCCTTAAGTCTTTTACCCTTACCTAGGATAGGTATTTTCCCTGACCTGCTCCTCTTAGGAGTTCAGGATTAACTTAATGCTCTTTACCAGTACAAACAGAGAGTGCTAGTTTGAAGATTGCCCCCACTTCGCTGGCCTTCCCATTTCTTCCATCTTTTTGTCCAGATGTAGCCTATTCATAGAGTGTGTAATTTTTCTTGTCTCTTTATCTCATAAATGGTCTCCTTAAACTTGAGTGTTTCCATAAAGGTCCCACAAATATGGGGAAAATAAAAGCTGCTCAGCACAGATTATACTAGGAAAGCTGGGTAATACAGGAACTCGCATGTTACTCTAAAGACTTCAAAAAATACACTTTGTTTCAATTACCCCAGTGTTACACATTCATTGCATTATGCTTTTGTCCTTTACCTTGGATTGGGTACACCAGAGCTCCTACACAGTGAGTGAGGGTTCTCCAACTGAAGTTCTCCTGAGTTGGACTTTGAAATGGTAAGCCATTTCTTTTTCTGGTAGCCGCCCTGTAGCCTTCCTGACCTAAGAAACTCTAGCTACACCTAACACCTGCACTACAGCCTATATACAGAAGCTCCCCCACCAACTGCAAAGCCCTGCAGCTTCTAGGGGAAGCATACCCTTGGTGCACAAATCTATTTTACACAATATGTTCGGGTACATCTATTAACAGCAAGCAGCAAGGACATAAACAAAGAAATAGAAACAGATTCATTTTCATGGACCATCTCATTTATTCTAACAACTATGAAATAGTTCCTAATAGAACAAGTTTTTATTTATACAATGCATTCAAGACAATATGTTTGGATCCATTTGTTATTTTCAGCAAGCTATAAGGATGTAAATAAAGGAACAGTAAAGGATTCATTTTCAAGGACCATTTCATTTATTCTAAGTTATGAGATAGATCCTAATGATTGAAGTTCTTATTTACACAATGTATTCTAGAAAATATGTTTGGATATATCTGCTATTAACAGCAAGCAACATGGACATAAACAAAGGGACACTAAAGGAAGCATTTCCAAAGACCATCTCATTTATTCTAACTGCTATGAGATGGTTCCTAATGTTTCAACTTCTTAATTATATAAGCATCTAAGATGCTTATTTTATAGACTTAGTATGTCTTTAACTTCAAAAATATTTAGATTATGAGATGTTAGGAAAATCTCAAAGATGTGGGGAGAATTTTTGATCAATTTGAATACATTATGTTTTGGAAAATATCAGAGTTGTATAAAAAGAATCACAGACTCAAAAATATAAGGTGTTATGACTTTTGAGTATAAAGTTTCAGAATTAGCACTTGCTACATGATTTGTCCCAATGTTGACAAGTCACCTCATGACTAAGATTAACTATCATTTAATGTGCACAAGAAACTACAATGTTCAGCATCTTTGAAACATTCTGAAACTGGTCATAGCATGCTGAATTCAAATATCAAGCAGTAAGGCAGATCTGAGCAAAGCATTATAAGAGTTTTCTGAATGCTAACAATGGAGATACTATGTAAGGAATACAGAAGCTGGTGCACATTTCTATCTGAAGAAGAGGTTCAGAGTGGCTTTATGCAGTACAAGTGCGGCTTAAACATTGTAAAAATTACAAACTATGATAAGGAGTAAACATAAATACAATGTCCACTTTCAATAAAAAGTCTGTGTGCACAAACAGTATTCATCCTTACTATGATTATACCACCTTAGTAAAAAGGAAAATGAACAGGATTATGTCCATGCTTATTATATTACTAAAAAAAAATAGTCAAAGTTCCAAGATTATTATGACTACTCTTGTGACTGTAATTGCTGCAAATAGCTGAGTAGATTACTTCTAAAGTTATAGCTGATTGCTGACATGCAACTAATACATTTTTACACCTACATGAGTGGACATGCGTTCAATCAGTGAGTACTTTACAATGAAGTTCCAATTGTTGTGCCTGTGAGTAAGTTTGTAATACCTTTGGTGGTATGCACATGTGACAATATGTACTACTTCTGGAAGTTTCTTGAACATGATCAACAGGTATAAAAAGGAGAGAACAAACGAGTCAGTTTTCAATGGGAAGTTTGGACCATGCATTTGTAACTTCTGCCACAGTGAGAGTCGAAAGAAAACTGAATGGTAGAATTGTGCAAAAGCATTGAATAAAGACATTTATTAAACAGATTTTGACAATAATCAGTTGGAAGGAATAAATAGTTGCTTGTTTCAGTAATAAAGAGCAGTTTTCTTACATTTTCTTAAACTATGCTAGTTCTAGTTCTTTCTGAAAGAACAAACAATTATGCTTAGAAGGATTATTCCACTTAATGCTAAAATATTTCAGAAAAATAAGGAATACAATATCACTCATTAGTTGCATTTTTGCTCTGTACTCATACACTAATCCACAATGTCCCTCATTTTGAGTCATCATTTAACTAGACTTGATAAACAGAATCTGTAAACTCTCAGAGCATTGTTTGGAGTTATTTTACAGGTAGAGGACTTTCCCTCTCAAATATATATATATATGTTATATAAATTATGAGCATTTCGATGGAATGCACTGTAGTGTGTATATGTTTTGATAGGCATGTAAAGAACTGAAACTCTGTAGTTTCCTATAGGCACAAGCGCAATTAGGGTAGTTTTCAGTTCTCAGTTCTCATTTTATTTGTCATTTCTAAAAAAAATATTACATACATAATACTATTTACAATATACGATGTGATTGAATGTTTACAAAAGATAATGATGTAGTGTGATACAAGAATAATGATTTTTACATGCACATTTAAATTCTTCTGTTGAGTGGAATCTAGTAGGTATGACTGTTTTCTTTAGTTTTTGTTTGTCTTTCAAATGTTTAATCCTGGACAGCAAGTGGTTGTACAAATTCTTTGCACAAGTTTCTATGTGTTTCTTTGTTGTTTAATGAACCTCTTAGTCATTTCTTACGTCAATTATTCTTCCTCTAATTGCCGAATAGGGTTCTTTCCTCAGTTTTTGCCTAGCCTGAAAGGCTGAAAAGTTAATTTTAAGCATTCTGGACTCTGGGCTCATTAATATTAACTCATTCTTTCTGGTAAATACCATGCTATACCCTGATTTCAGCTTTCTGTAGCATCTAAGAAACACAATTAGAGTAACATTTAGCACCTGTGAGTGTTGATTTTTTTTTAAATGAATCCACAAGTATATTCAAAGCTACAACTAAATAATGTTATATAAGAAAGAAACCCATGTGCATGGGTAAATAAATATACTTTATATACCCACATAAAATATGTAAAATATGCTGTTCTAAGTGCAGTACAATTAATGGGGTAATTCAATTGGTGTAACAAAGTATTATGTATAACATATAACCCTTAAAAAATCATCACTCATGAAATGAAGAGGGATCCTTCAATGAAAGAACTAGCTAGTATCTCCTGACTGCACCACCAATACCAGTACTATATGGCGCTGCCAACTTAAAGATAACTAATTTGGTATTAATGTATGTTGCTATATTAAAATTGCATTGGTAAGTATAAGAATGCCTTATGTTGTAGGTACCAACAAGCAGGAGGAGAGGAGAGTCCAGTTGTAGTGGATGAGACTGCAATGGCTGCACAAAGAATGGACACATACTACCTACCTCCTTCGGATGACAGCACTGGTGCTGGAGTGGTAGTAACATATGATGGTAAAACAGTGCCATCTGAATCCAGTCTTACTGCACCTGGCAATTTAGGTGCTATTGGGGTTAGAAGCAGTGGTGGCACTGAAGAACTAATTCGAAGAACTCCTCAATTTGGTCCCTACCTAGGTGAGATACCACCCCCTATACCAGATGTGATACATCCTGAAGATATCCCTCAGCTCAGAAAAGACACTCAACATTCATCAGCTGCAGCTACCTTCCCAGATCCACCACCAATTCACAGCACTCAACTTCATATGGCTGCCAATTATTACCAAAGCAATGGTGAACCCACATTTGATGGTTCTGAGCTAGATGAAATTACTGTCCCACTGACAGAGTCCAAATTGAACAAAGTTAAGAAATCATCACAAAAAAAGGCAACTTCCAGCAGAATTGATTCAGAAGAGATTATGAGCACAATAGATGATAGATGGCCCTTCCCAACAACTCTTGACGGAGTCAAGGTCACTGACGTACCATCTGATGCCACTTCATCAGCATTACAAGGAAGCACGCAGCAGCAAAGTACAACTAAAAAAGACATAGAAACATCAACCACTACAGAGAAAATGAAGAGAACAAGAGAAAGGCGATCTCCACATCATGAGCCAGGTCATGTCGGTGAAACACATGAACATCATGAACATGAAATGCACAAAGAGCAACAATCTCCCACTGCTCATGCATGCTCCCTAGTAACAATAAACTCCAGCATCATGATTATGATTTTATCAACTGTGGTGTATTTGTGGTGATAAAACATTTTTATTGTGCGATACATTTCAGTAAGTTCTCATGCCAACGAGGTTCCTCTATAAGAAACCAAAAGACTGACGAGGAACTTTATTTTATGCATTTATTTAAGTGCAAAAGAAGACACTAAATGTTTGTTACATGTTGCATGTAATCAATTTCAAGTAACTGTTATTCTGCATTAGAATCATATATTTTAATCATCAAAACCATTAATCTATTATAACATGTTCTACTAATTACAGTTCATGAATTAAGTCATGACATGGTAGGTACTTTATAAATAGCTAATATTTATGGCTTTATTCATTACAATTTATTACTTTAAAATGTGCCCTACTAGCAAGTATGTGATAAGTATAAACAATTACAGCATCTGTGTGAATCAATTACTTTATATTTGCAACATTATGAACCTAAATCAACTGCTGTATATGTTTATCCTGTATCAGATTTATGAAACCTTTGTTAAATGCTGTTATTAGTTTTATGTAGTTAACTACACATAAATACTGAACATTGTAATTCTAAACGATATGCTACAGTTTTATTCCTGTGACCAAAGCAGTGGATGTTGTTTATAACAGTTATATCAGTGGCAGCTTGTGCCTTGAAAAGTAGGTAAAGAAGTTAACTTTGGCATGCTGAAGTATAATGTATGACTTCCATAAAATAAAGATGTATGAGTCACCTATTTCTTGTAAATGAAGTCAATCCTCCTCTATTTTTAGAGTGGCAAATCTATTGATAATGTTGTCTCGTTATTTTTGTTTCTTAAAAGCAAGCAATGCCACTAGCACTCTAATTGAAAATTACTACTACTCCACAACCAAGAAAACCAAGTGCCGTTGAATTTAATATTCAAAGAATTTACTATTTTCTTACTGTCTCATTTATTGGGTATGTTGATGATATCAGTGGACCACCCAAAGATAATAACACCTTTCTTGTCTTCATCTTTCCACCTAGAAAATGAGTTTCTAACAAACAACAAACTACTATCACAGGATTAATTAGAATCAAATCACAATGTTGCTAAATATTACAAACATGGAACCTAGTAAAATCATAAATTATATCATAACTTATAATCATAAACTATATCACTCACAGTTTTATAAAAAACCACACATTTTACATGCGAACACATCCTCCAGTTGAAATAGTGACAGTCACTGTGAGTATTTGTTACAAAGCGAAAATAGGAAACATCCCTTCTGTCCTAAAGGCCAAGGCCAACACACTTTGCTTTGGTACCCCCCTACAAGTGGAAATATATCCTGTTTGCTAGAAACATGCAAGAGGGGTGTTTTTGACCATACTGTAAGTTGTCGCAGTTTAAATTCAAGTTTTAGAATGCCAGTAACATTGCCAATATTATAAAATTGGAATATTGCTATACTTAGATGAAAACTTCTCCACCTACTTCACCTGAATAGCTGCCTCTGATTTTCCAGACTAAGTGCTTACACAGTTTTATTGCATTATGTTTTCATGACAAACTTCAGATGTATAGTTAAATAATATCAATGGTATACTGTTCTAGAGGTTCCTTTAAAATTTGCTATGAATGTTGTGTATATCTGTAACCAACAAAACTTTGTCTTATAAGATAGGGAAATACATATCTTTGTTTATTTGATTTTATTGTACTTTAGTTTTGTATTACTCAACCTGCAGTTTAATTCTCTGGCTTTAAGCTTTGTCAGTATATTTTTTTTCAATAGGTTGGTCAGAGTACCTATACAAGTTTCTTTGAATATTTTTTCTTAATGAACTTAGTTTCTTATCTTTCATTTCAAATTTTCTAGAGTGACCTTATTCACCTTTGTCCTTGCAAGAAAATCATTAAATAAGAGAAGTATAGATGTATTTGTTACTTTATTCTCACAAATTCAATGTATGTTTTTATATATTTTTCTGCAGCTCTTTATATTTGTATTACATTTCTGGTAGGTTTTCTTAATTGTTACAGTTGGAATTTTTTCTTCACACAAGAATTAGCACATACTAATAATTAGCATGTTTTATTGTTATACTTGTCTTAGTCATTAACAAAAGGTTTAACTTTTTTATCCAAAAATTTAAAATTTGGTGTAAATTATGACCTGCAATTTATTGAACTCTTCATATATCGTACTCTTTATTATTGGATATAAAATAATGCAAATTTGTTATAATAAAACATAATGTGTTATATACTTGTAATGAAGCCATTTTAATCACTTTTGTTATCCTTAATTCCTTATTTGCAAGTAATGAAAACTTATTCATAACTTGCATGTCTTCAGATTCATATGTACATACTTTTGTTGTTGTTGTTGCTGTTATTATTATTTTTGTTTGCTAATGCTCTGGATTTTCGACTTCATCCATTCTCTGTCTAGCGTCCCAATAATAAGATGTCACTTGAGTATGTATATCTCCTTGAACCTTTGACACTGTAGTAATGGCCAGGGAAAAATTACCGTTTTTTCTATTTTTCTTCACAGGTAAATTTAAGGGATATATTTCTTATCTTTGAAGATAATATTCCATTTTTTATTTGCATCTGTGATTGTAAATTCTTTCTGTTGTGTTGTTTTAATTTGTTTTTCACCTTTTAATACGACAGAATATAAGTCAGATTTTGGTTTCTGGTCTCATCAAAAACTAATAAAATCTCTTTGTCTTCAAATGTCCAACACAATGAACTTAGAGCAATGGACAAAGTAAATAAGTGTATAACAAAAGGAAACATTGACTTCTGCATTTGGATAAGCCTTCAGTAAGCCTAAAAACATCCCTAAGTCAATAACTGAAATAGAACAAAGTCACTTTCAATATATCAAAATAATAAAGAAATCTGTTAAAAAAAAATCTTAAATTTCTCATTTATAGGAATAAAACCATTAAATGGGAGACCGTGATTTTAGTGGCAAGACAGGTCACAAAGTTGATATTACATTTTCATATCCCATTATTAGTGATAACACTAAGTTGTTATATGAAAGGAACAATATTGAAAATTAAACTATAAAGATTATGAGAATTAATTTACTTTTCTTTAGTATGAGAATAATGAGTACAATATTAACTGTGCTATGAAAACACAATGGATGTGTTTTCCTAAACACAGCAACATTAACTTTAATATATAATAAAAAAGTTTCCCTATATACTGTTTTCCGATATACAAATAATAGGTACAGATGTCTGGGCAAGCATTGCTATGGTTATAGAAATAATTGGTTTATTCTACTATAAAAGTTTGATAATTGTATAATTTCATGTAATTTTAAATAAAACATGTATATCTAATTTTTGATCAGTGATAACACTGATATCATAATCTAAATCTATTGAATTAAGTAATCCCAAATACTTGAACCTAAAAACACAATAAGATTTTTGTTCAAGACGTTGTTATTTAATGTTCAGTCAAGTCTATTTTGTATAACATCTACTATTAAGCAAACACAGAAACACACAGACACATATATAATTTTAACATAAAATTTATACATATATAATTTGTTCAAAGTGCCAGAAACCTAGTTTTACCATGCACTCTGTTGCTCATAAATGGCTTGTATCCAGAGCTTTCATGATTCCCATCTTCCATTTTGTTCATGAGCATCTTCTTTCTCTATTTCTTGCTGAAATCCATTTAAATGCTGTATTTGCTAATCTTTCTTCTTTCAAGTCAATAGCACATCTGTTCTTGTTTTACTATTTAAAAAAAAAATCAAAACAAAGGACGAAAGTGGATCATCAAATTTGGAATAATCTCTTTCTCACAAAAGTAACTCTGCATCACACTAGTTAGTATACATCCCTCCATCCAGATATGACATAAAATAACAACACTCACTTGGCTTGTTACTTAATGTGTACTTACATTTAGCACTTATAAAGAAACCAACATTTTTAAAATCAAAGTTATAACACTAAAAACATCATTAAGTTATAATTTTTACTATACATGTTTCCAAGCTTGTTTGCCTCATTATCAGCATTCTTCAACTTAAACAGTATCTTTCCATGGCTTGGAAGGGGATGGTTTTGATGTGATTGGTCGTTATATGTCAGGATAAGTTCAGGTAAATTAACACTTAGGGATGTTTTTAGTCTTACAATTCCAGCTTACAAACAAAATCTAATTCAAATACATATTGGTTTCTAACTTCTATACACAAATTTTATTTTTAAAAGATTTTATTTCCCTTTTTTGTATTCAAAATGATGTTAAGTGTGTTAAACAATCACCTCTTGCTACCTTTTAAATTATTAATAATAATAATAATAATAATAATAATAATAATAATGGTGATGATAACGATGACGACAACAACAACAAAGATATTTCATCTATTACATGCTATATTCACTTAAAATTAGGAATAAAACTAATATTTCATAATTAAGAATTGTAAATGAATGATTTAAATAGTCTATGTTATGGGAATCTACACAATTAAAACAATAAAGTTGATTACAGTTTAAATAAAAATATCTCATTTTCAAGTTCAGTAATATTCCTCATTTAAAACGTTGGGTGACACCTTTGAAAATAATATTGATCACTTGCATTATTTACATTAAGTATTACTCAACCTCTTTTTTACAAAGAATGTTTTTCATTGTTTATAAATGAATGATATTATGTGGTTGAATTTATGCTCCTTATTATCCTCTTCATGTACAGTTAGAACTTTTCCTTTATTTAATCCTTACTTATGTGCTACAAAATTATTTATTGTACAAATAAATAATAACAGCCATGTGAATAATCAAATTGTTATTGCTTGTACATAAATATTTTTAAATAAAAGTATATTTACAATCATAAACATAACATTTCTTTTATGAATAACAACTTACACGGTGCAGCATCTATGAGTAGAACAGTGAGGGGGAACTCGTGACGTACCTGATGTACTGGTCTGCAGAGCGACAACTGGTCCTCTCTCTCCTTTTCCTCTTGTTGGAGTCGCAACTGGAGGTGATTGTTCTGGGCACCCCACGCTATACTCACTTAGCGGCGAGCAATGCAGACTTATTTGTTTTGCTTAAGGTAATAAGTGGATGGAGATTTCTGGGAGGTGCCACGGGAACTTATCTCACAATAATCATCGGCACTTGTATTGGGTTGTGAATTTTATTTCCTTACACATACGTTCACATAGAAAGTTCCTGGTGCGATTCAACAGTTATTTCACTCACAAAAGAGCACAGGCACACACAAAATAAACGTTAATTTTATGCGGCACTAATCACAATTATTAACATTCAGAACAATTATGGACGCTTCACTTTTTGGCGCGTATTTCATATTCAAAGCGACACAGGCTCCTCCTGGTGTTACATTATAACAGTGTGTGGATTCAGGCGAACACTCTACATTTATACCAAATTTTAGTTACGCACAAAGCTCTAAACTTGCAATTTCATTGGCTCATTTTGGCACCGAAAATGGGTTGGGGTGCGTTTTGGACATGACGTAACTATTTGCAATTGGTCAATCCATCTCACATGTGATTTTTAACCTCAAATTTCTTGTAGTTCCCCTCAGTATATGTCACACCAACTTTTGCTTTACGAGACATGACTGATACAAAAGCATTCTTTCTCCCCTAGCATTACCCAAAAGCTGCAGTTATAAACATCTAAAACCGTCGCCGAAAACCCTCTTGCTAACATTAGACGACATTTTCCAGGAACAGTCTTCAGGAACTTACTACATACATTATAGCAAATAATTACATAATATTTGAGAACATATGGAAGAACATGATATTACATCTTAGAAATTAAATTATGTAGTGTAATAAATTGAAGTACATAATAGAGTTCTTTCAGCTGGGCGACAATCCGTTTCAACAGCCAGAGGAAATAGAAAGATGTGACTGGACCCTGCCTTAAGCCAACATTCTATCGACATTTGATTAACAATACAAGGGTTGGTTTTCAACTTCGGCAACACAGTTCTTCACATACCTAGTATTATTTACCTTATTCTGCTAATGAACGTTATTACTACATAAGTATAAAGAAAATAAAACTTTCTTGCATGAAGACTACAAAAATATTTATAATACATGTACACTATCAATTTTCCAGGGAGAAGATGCACGAATAATTGAAAAACACAAATAATAGAGAAACCCATAATTTACTGCTTTTAAGCTACAACATATGTAAATAGGAAATGATGTTTAAAAGTGTTTTCAACATATATTCTTTGTTCAAAAATTTATTCTATTTCTGTGCATAGACAATAACAAACCCATCGCATGACAATAAGTACCATTTCCATTGTCTAAATGATCACCGTATGACAACAGATACCATTTCATTGTTATTGGTCTGTAAATCAAAAACAAAATTTGTTTTTATGATTGTTAATCAGTGTGTAAATGTGTACGAAGAAAGTTAAAAGAAATTTCTAAGAAATGGCGAAGAAAAAAAAAACTTATGTTGACATTAAAATAAAATAATTTTTGGGGTGAGGGGGGTGGGGTATATGGATAATCCATAAACTGAATAATCCGCACACGAATAATTGGGAGTGTACTGTATATGTCCCAGAATTAACCGGCACAAGTCAGCAGGATTGCAAAGGGGTCTAAGATAAATAGTTTGATATAGGGAACCTATGAGCTATGGATTCTGAATTGTTTGCTACAGCTAAAAATCTGGTGTGCTCCATTCACATGACTTTCTCTACATCGCTGTAACAAATTGTTGTTATAAAGCATATTCTTCTATCCACTTTATGATAATTGAGATAAGCATTAGCAGAAATTTTCTTAATTACTTGCTTCCTTGTAAGTAGAAGGTAAGTAAGGGAATACACTCGGCTAAAACAAATGTCAAATTTCTTAAAACATGGCTGCTTTGTGGTTGAGGTCCGTTTCTATGCAGGGCCAGGAGTTTGCAACTTGACACCTGAGAAAAGTTTAAGTATTTTAAATCGAAAAAACAAATAAGAATATCTCAGAAATGCCAAATTCGATGGAAAAAAACGTCTATGAGATAGATTTATTAAGGGTTAGCATGTGACTGATCAAACCACCATGGGCCATGACCTGAACACTAGAATTTCGGAGAGCATAAATATAGGACATTATTTAGCATTATGGTTAGCATATAGGCATCAGGTTAAGCTGTTGAGGGGGTTGGATCTTCAATAGGTGCCTTTATTTTTATGCTGTCGCCTTTGTATAAATTTTATAATGAGCCATTCATACATTGTTGTGTAACTTAATATGATTTATTCATAATGGCAATTAAAATAAATGTGATACATGATAAGCATCTAGGTGCAATAGCAAACATTTCAATAACAATTACATTAAACACCTGAAGAGGTACATTTCTTTGAACCTCTCAAAGGAGCTTATAAAATACAGTGTATCACACATTGCCGTGTTATGTACATATACATTACAATTTACAAAACAGTATCAACATTGTGTCAATGAACTTCAAATGAATACAATTAACAACCATCTCCAAAGTGAAACAAGCACCTACATTAAACTAGTTGAGACTATGCACTAGAAAGAAGTAAAGTAAAGTTTTATTCATCCGTTAAAGTGATTTGGTACATTGTACAATCACTATTGGACACGTCAAGCTATAAACATAAATAATCATAAGTTTTTGCAATATATACATTATGTTTTTACAATATATACAATAGTCTTTACATGCTATATACTAATAATTCATGACATACATTCATGTTCAAGGTAATCATTGATAGAGTAAAAGGAGTGGTTAATTAGATGTGCCTTGAGACTGGATTTTAGCTGGTTTACATTTTTAATTGCCTTGATATGACTTGGTAAATTATTGTAAAGTTTAATCCCAGAGTATAAAATACTTTTTTGGTAGAGTGAGGTGTTGCAGCTGGTCATATGTATTTGTGTATTATCCCTGGTGTTGTGTTTATGCACCATATTATTAGTTACAAAAAGTGAATCGGAAGCATTAATGTTCTTGAGTATAAAAGTAATAACTGTATATATGTAAATGCAGGGAAGTGGGAGGATTCCGAGTTTTTTAAACAGAGGTTTACATGACGACTTTGGGCTAACTCCTTCAATAGCTCTGATAATTTTTTTCTGTGCAATAAAAGTTGATTTGCATGCTGGAGACTCACCCCATAACTTAAGAGTGAGTGCAAATGTACAAAGTATGCTGCTCTAACTGTTTCTTTACTTGTGCATGTTGACAATATTCTTAGCATATAACATAGAGAGCTGAGTTTATTATTGATGAGGCTAATGTGTGCATCCCATTTCAAATTACTTTGTATACAGACCCCAAGGAATTTTATGGGTTCTACTTTTTTGAGCGACTGATTAGAGAGTTGTATTTGAGGGGCAATATAATTTTTGTTGTTATTTGTGTGTATATCCATTGCTACAGTTTTATTTGCATTTATAATAAGGTTATTCAATGTAAAATAGTTTGTGATTTTCTCTGAGACTTGATGAATAGAGGTTAAAAAGGTTTCTTTTTGAGTTGTCGTAATCAGAATATTTGTATCATCAGCATATAAAATGGTTTTAGTAGATGGATCATTTATGTGGAAATCGTTTACAAAGAGAATAAATAGGATGGGACCTAGTATAGAGCCTTGAGGCACACCATAGCTTACTTGGAGTGGACTGGAATGATAATAATTGATCTGGTTCTTTGCTTTACCTTTTATTTCCACTATTTGCATACGACCACAGAGGTATGATTCCAACCATTTATTGGCTAATCCTCTTATGCCTAGGGCCTCTAGTTTAGTTAATAACAGCTGATGATCTATGGTGTCGAATGCCTTTGATAAGTCTAAAAATATAGCCGAGGCATGCTGCTTTTGATCAACGGCTTTAAGGGATGCGGTTATAAATGAAAAGATTCCTGTTTCAGTTGAATAATTTTTCCTGAAGCCATGCTGAAAATCAGATAGTAATTTATGTTTTTCTAAGAAGTTGGAAAGATGCTTAAGAAACAGTTTTTCTAATATTTTAGAGAAGACTGAAAGTAGTGCTATGGGCCGATAATTAGACATATCATTGCTTTTCCCTTTTTTATGTAATGGTTTGATTATTGCAGTTTTTAAGCAAGTGGGAAAAATACCTGAGCTTAGAGATTCATTACAGAGATATGTTATTGGATTCACAATTACATGTGCACATTTTTTAATAAGAAAGTCTGGTGTCCCATCAACTCCAACACAGCTTTTTGGCTTAAGATCTTTTATGATTTGTAAAATTTCTTTCTCGTTTGTCGGTGTAAGATATATTGATTCATGTATTGAGCTGTGAATATTTAAAGTAAGAGTGGGATTATTTATCGAGGCCTGTTTTATGAGATTATCAACTATATTACTAAAATATGTATTGAAGTTTTCTGCTACTTCAATTGGATCTACAACTTTTTTAGAGTTTATGAGCAGGTTTATATTATTCTCTGTTTTTTTATTAGTGCTCGTTTCCTTTTTAATTACATTCCACATTGCTTTTGTTTTGTTACTTGCTAGGTTGATAAGTATGTCATTTGTCATAGTTTTCGCCTCTCTTACTACTTTATTCAAAATTAGTTTATACTTTTTGATGTAGTTTTGAAATTCTACAGTTAATGGGTACATTTTTGATAATTTATGTAGATAGCGTTTAGTTTCACAGGATTTTTTTATTCCTGTGGTTATCCAGGATGTAGCATTTTTTTCTGGAACATTTTTTATAGTTCTGAAGGGAAAAGCTAGGTTTAAGTAATGCTGCAGTGTTTGGAGGAACAATTCAAATTTTTCTGATACACTGTTAGCTTTATATATTTCTACCCATGCTTCGCTACTAAGTAAGTAAATAAAATATTGGACATTCTCATCATTGAAGATTCTTTTTTTAGTGGATTCTATTGATCGGGAGTGTTTATTAGCTAAGGGAAGATTTAGTATTTGTGCATTATGGTCACTAAAACCCATATTAAAGATTTGACTTTTGCACAGGAAAGTATTGCTATTAACAAATATTTGATTGATGAGTGTTGAAGAGTTTTCTGTGATTCGAGTTGGATCATGGATTGTGGGTTCCAGATTATAAGATGTTAACATATTTAGCAAGTCAGAGGTAGCTTTTGATTCTTTACAAAGGTCAATATTGAAATCCCCACATACTATTACAGTATTTTTAAAGTGTTTGATATTACTTAGAGCCATTTCCAGTCCTCTCAGGAATGAATTTACGTTGGTGTCGGGAGCTCTATATATACAAAGTGTTGTTATTTGCAAATCAGGGAGGTACACACCTGATATTTCTAAGTTCTGTTCTTTTGCAATACGATTGATGGTTTCTATATTTTTAAAGTTGATGCCTTTTCTCACAAGAATACATGTACCCCCACCTTTTTTACTATCCCTACATGACCATGCTGCTGGCGTGAAATCTTTGAAATTATTAAGCACAAATAGGTTACTTTCCTGAAGCCAGTGTTCGCTAAAACACAGGACAATGACATGTTGTAAATAAGTTGCAAGTAGAATCTCTATGTCACTGATTTTGTTGTTTAATGATTGAACGTTATGATGTAGAAGTACAAAGCACTCTTTTGGCACATCCAGATAACCACTTACCTTTGTATTTACTGGGTGATCCAAGGTTCCTTGGCTCTTAGGTACAGTTGATATGCTCAATATATAATTTGTATCAGCCTTCTTGTTTGGTTTTTTGGCTCGATTTTCATTTTGAAAATTAGAGTAATTTTGCACAAAAGAAAGTTCAACTGTCTGTTGACGATGTTGCTTAGTTGCTAAATCGAGATCACAGTTCCCCTCGTTGTTAATACTCGTAATAGTATTGTAAAAATATGAGTTATTAATTAAAGGTTCACCCCTTACGGAAGCTGACCTACCAATATTGTTCAATAATTCACAGAAGTTGTTACTGGTTTTGATACAATGGCTTTTTTTAAATGGCACTTTAACATCCGCCAAACAATTTTTTTAGTTTCCCTTTAGTTCACAGTTGATTACTTCACATAGTAGCTTTCCAAAGTTGAAGGAACCTTTGCGATTTAAATGTACACCATCACTTGCGAATTGATCTTCGGTCATCCAGAAATTACCATCTACAAAAGTACACTTTTTTATGTTACACAGCCAGTTAAGTTCTTCATTGATCTTCCTCGTCTTCCTTATTGTGGTGTCACGTCGTCTTAGCACGCCACTGACTATAATCTTCGCTTCAGGCACTTCAGACTTTATGCAGTTAATGAGATCCATTGTTTCACCTATTATTTCTTGTGCACATAGCCCTGGTCGTATGTTGTTTGTTCCGGCATGCATCATCACCACTTCTGGTTTCGTTTCTTTTAAGTTGAGCTTATCAACTTGGTGCTGCAGTTCGCGAAGTTTAATTCCAGGGAAGCACCTTACATCATATCCTTCATTAGTGCATGTTTGCCCCGAGAATTTTAATAAGGAGTCACCTATAACTAGAACATCTTTCTTTCTTCCGCGAACATTGACCTCCGGGACTGCATGATGTTCTTTGTTCGTCGCATTCTCCTTTGCATTATCTTCATTCAATACATCATATCTGTTTTTTATGATCACTCCACGGCTGCTGTTTTCATTATTTTTATATGTCCCAGAGTACCGTTTTTGATGTTTCGCTTCATTCTGAGTGTGTTCCATACTTGCTAGCTTCGTCTTTAAGCCTCGGAATAATTCTTTGAGTTCTGTATTTTCTCTTTCCAATACTTCGTTTTTCTCCCTCAATGTGTTGACTTCCTCTTTACCTATCCTACATTGTACTTTTTTCAGAGTATCGTTTTCACTTCGAAGTCGTTTTCGTTTTGTGCGTGTTGAAGGTCTCTATTTAGTATGTCGATTATCACGTGGAGTGACGCTGCCATTTCCTTTTTATTCGCAGTTGCCGACTGCAAGACTGTTATTGGCCGGTTTTTTGGTTTTTCACCTAATTCACAACTGTCCCTGGCGTTCTTATCATTTACATGTCTCGTGGCATCACTATATTTCATTATAACACCACGTTCACATCCTGATTCAATAGAATTAGCACCGTTTTCACTTAATTTAGGCTGCATACTCCGGGTCACCATACCACCTGACGCCATCTTTGCTACCTAAGAATACTAGGAATTTGTCTTTCAGATCTGCATGAAAGGGAAATACGACACTGAACCAACGGTTTTACTTCCCTTCCAAAGGAAGTCATGATAAGGATTTTTACACCCGAAAAAATCCATCGTCCTCCGCCGGGTTTGGACTCGCGACCTTGGATATATGAAGCTAGCACGGTAACCATTACACCACCGAATTAAGTGCTTTCACAGAAGACCAAGACACCCTTGAACTGCTTACTATTCCATTGATGTGATATATCATGGGATAACACCATCAAGGTATGATATTAATGTTTTTAGAATGTTTAATATGTTGAAAACCATGTACGTCATGATATCTGACGTGTAAAACGTGCTATCACGTACACAGTTACCAGCGCTACATGCCCACAACGTTTGGCAACAGCGATCATTGCGATCATTGACCAGCGCTCATATACCTTTGAGTTTTGCGACAGTTATAGCTGCAGACATACTAGAAAAGTATATCCACTGCTCGGAATGACGTAATGTGATTCAGACATCAACCATATTTAGCTGAGACTTTAATGCATTTAACGGCGCGCAAGGTGATAAACACTTGTGCAATCATTTAAAACACAGGTAAAATCACCACCAAAAAATCCTCTCACGGGTGCGGTATATCCATTAAAAGATTCCTCCACATGTTAATCGTAACAAGCTGAGAAATTTCGTGCGTACATGCATTAGTCGGGTCCCGCATAGCACCCCGGTTAGTAAGTGAAAGCTATTTAGTTGACATGCGAGCGCGTTAGTGTTACTTGCTGGGATTACCCATGAAACTTGGACAATACCAACGGAAAATTATGCGTTAATTATCTTTTTGATGTATTGATTGCGTGCATTGTTATGTGCTACTGCTGCAGGGTGAGCCTGCTTGTAATGCATTTGTGTCTAAATAAAGAGCTATTGTTCATGCATTTAATCGATGCTTATTGTATATGGTTAGAATGATTGAAATTATGGTATTTGTAGTTTTGCTTCTGCGCCAGTGTTTCACGAGATTTCTCCGCTCGTCAGTGGTTGCGCAGCCATTCGTCGCTTGTAGAGGTTCCGGACTTTTGTCCTTCGTCATCTTGTCTACCAGGTTGTTGCCAAGGTCGTCTAAGTGATCAACTCCAAAATGCAGCTGCCCGCAGTTCGCTGCCCACTTCGATCACGGTGGGAGGCACTTTCTCCCGGTCCGCCTCAGCTGTAGCTGAGGGCTTGGGACTCTGCAACAGGCTAGTACTGAAAACATACAAGAAGAGAGAGATTATTAAATGAAGTTATGTGTATGGGGTTTTGGAGAAGAGGAGATGTTTTAGCGTTGTAGGAGGTTGGCGAGATATTATTGTAATTCGTCTGGCGTGGGGTGTTATTGTCCTGTCGAATAGAGGGATAAAGGTTCGTTGGGTTTGCTAGTTTGTGCGTCGTAGTTTCCTAGCGTTTCTGTTAATGGGTTATGATGTGTGTTTAGTTTTTTTTTTTATATATATCATAAGCGTTTTAATGAATTGTTCGATGGTATGTATTTTAAGCTCGTCGTGAAGTATGTCAGCTGGAGCAGTGTATGGTAATTTAGTTATTAATCGCAGACATTTATTTTGAAATGTTTGTAATCTTTAGATGTGGCTTTTGGTGGCACACCACCATACCTGTGAGCCGTAGGTAATGATTGGTCGGATTAATGTTTTAAAAAATGCAAGTCCCATATTGAGGCTTAGTTGGGAGCTGGTGTTGATGCGTGGGTATAGCTGGTCCAATTTAGCATTGGCTTTTCCACGGTCTGGAAAATGTGTTTTTTTCCATGTTAATCCATTTCAAGTCCTAGCCAAGTTATCGTATCTGTCTATCCAATGTTTTCACCAAAATATGGTAAGTGGTGGCAGGTGGTGTGATTGTTGCGTTTCGTGAATACGATTGCTTGAGTTTTTTGGTGCATTTAATTTTATTCGCCATTTTAAGATAATCCTCAAGGTTATTGATGGCGCTCTGTAATCTACTGTGTAAGGATTCCATTTTTCCTGATTGAGCCATTATTGCGGTATCGTCCGCGTCAATGTATAAGTTTGTATCTTCGGTTTTTGGGATGTCGTTCATACAATATTAAATAAAGTTGGCCTGAGTGTCCTGCCTTATGGCCCTCCGGCTTTGATTGGACGTTCGGTTGATAGGTGATTGTTCACTCTAGATTAAAATTTGCGATGGCATACATAGTTTGATATAAGCTTAATTAGTGAATCGTATATATTTATTGTCATGAGCTTCTTTAGTAGGCCAGCATTCCATGCTCTAGCAAAGGCTCGTTAACATCTAACAGTAAAGCTTCTGTTGATTTGTTGATGCTGAAGCCACGCGTTATAGTTTCGATTGCTCTGGTTAACTGAAGAGTTGTTGAATGTTTAGCTTGGAATCCAATTGTTCTGGAATTAGTATGTTTTGCTTGTTTATTTGGGAGTTGAGACGCTTAAGTATTTCTTTTTCGTGTAGTTTTCCGAGTGTGCTTAGTATACTAATTGATCTGTAGTTATGCGGGTTGGACAAGTTTTTCCTCTCTTTGTGGCCAGTTTCCATCTGTTTGGATAATGCCCGCTGGTAAGCACGCAATTGAATATATTTGAAAGTAGCTTGAATACCCTCTCAGATGCCTGATTAGCCAGTTTATTTCACCGGACAGGTTTTGCTCACTAAATTGTGGGTTACCTATTCTTTGAAACTTTCTGTTTGCGCTTCAGTTTCTGCCGTAAATTGAAGAAAGCACGGAATAGGATTTGACATGCAGTTACTTGCATGCCAAAGGCTGAGGCAAGCTTCGCTTCACCGCCAGCACAGTGGCCGCTATCACCAACACCGCCTCTACCGAGTTCTACGCCGCCGCCCCGGTTCGGAGGGTCTCTCGGACCTTTCCACTCAGCATCTGCTCACCGGTGCAGTCGCGGTGATCTTCTTGTTTGAGGGCCACTCGTATATACTGCGACCGGGGTTCGACTGGAGCTGCAGGACTTGGCTGAACTGGAAGCTGCCTTGGCGACTGGGTTGCCCTTGTTAGGGCGACTCCTGATAATCGAGGTGAGCCAATAGGAACGCCACCAACCCTGCTGACGCTGTTGCATTCGGACATACAGCAGACTCCTGCTCTTCGCCGCCGCGGTACAATGGCTCCGATTCCAGCACCTCCGAGTGCACTGGTCACAATCTTCGCCTCTGCCGCCGCCGCCGTTTCTGTGCCACCCAAGGAGCAGGAATTCATCACCATCACCAGCTAGGACAACACCATCGCAAACCTCCTTCGCCGAGGCCACACCACCTGCATCCTCAACAGACGTAGCGACTCGAGGCGCCTTTTAGGACCTCCACGCGGAATCCTGAACGTCGGCGCTCGTCTAGCTACCCTGAAGAGATGTGCAGCACCCTCAGAGAGAAGCTACAGCTACAATATTATTATTATTATTATTATCTACAAAGTTTCAAACACCGCAGTAGTCACGAGTCACCACATCACCGCCGCTGATCTGTCTACCAGGATAGGTGGCATCATTCAGCAGCTGCCTACTCTGCTGAGCTGTTCCGATCCCGAAGCCAGCAGCTCAACTCCGCTCCCCCTCCTGTCCAGGCTGAGGGCGCAATTAAAGACAGATCTGTGTGGCCCTCCTGTCCAACGTCGAACGACCACTAAGGCAGGGAGGTCAAAAGTTTACCAGGAATATATGAGACATTAGATTCATAGTTGAATTACAGATACGAATTTCTTCTTCTCAACCTATTCCTTTATTGCTTTCTAATATCACCTTCTACTCCCCTAGGCTGCAATCAGGTTTCATGGCTGAAGCCCAGCAGCAACCTATCACCCGCTCCCGCACATTGTGCGGCAGCATTCCATCTTTCACCTTACTAGATAGATTGATGAGTGGTAAATCGAGTAAATTAATTAAAAAAAATTGAGTGGCCCGCAGGGAACTGACGAACATACTATATTAATAATTATCTAATTATTAGAGCACATCAGTTAGTTCTTTCGAAATACAACATTAAAAACCAAACTAGGCTGAAGCAGCGTCTCTTCCCTAAACAGCTCTGGCACGAAAGTGCCTAAATATACCAATTGAATTGAATTAGTTAGTTAGTTTAGTTAGTTTAGTTTAGTTAGTTTAGTTAGTTAAGTTAGTTAAGTTAGATAAGTTAGTTAAGTTAGTTAAGTTAGTTTAGTTAGTTTAGTTAGTTAAGTTAGTTTAGTTGGTTTAGTTAGTTAGTTAGTTGGTTAGTTGGTTGGTTGGTTGGTTAGTTGGTTGGTTGGTTAGTTAGGTTAGTTAGTTAGTTAGTTTGGTTGGTTAGGTTAGTTTGGTTGGTTTGGTTAGGTTGGTTTGGTTAGTTAGTTTAGTTAGTTAGTTAGTTTAGTTAGTTAGTTTAGTTAGTTTATTTAGTTGGTTTAGTTAGTTAGTTTAGTTAGTTTAGTTAGTTTGGTTAGTTTAGTTTGGTTAGTTTAGTTTGGTTAGCTTAGTTTGGTTAGTTTAGTTTGGTTAGTTTAGTTTGGTTAGTTAGTTTGGTTAGTTTAGTTTGGTTAGTTAGTTTGGTTAGTTAGTTTAGTTTAGTTAGTTTGGTTGGTTAGGTTAGTTTGGTTGGTTTGGTTTGGTTGGTTTTGGTTAGTTTGGTTTTGTTAGTTAGGTTTGGTTAGTTAGTTGGTTTAGTTAGTTAGTTTAATTAGTTTAGTTAGTTTAGTTGGTTAGTTTAGTTGGTTAGTTTAGTTGGTTGGTTTAGTTGGTTAGTTTAGTAGGTTAGTTAGTTGGTTAGTTTGGTTAGTTTAGTTTGGTTAGGTTAGTTTGGTTATTTAGTTTGGTTAGTTAGTTAGTTTGGTTAGTTAGTTAGTTTGGTTAGTTAGTTAGTTAAGTTAGTTTAGTTAGTTAGTTTAGTTTAGTTAGTTAGTTTAGTTAGTTAGTTTAGTTAGTTAGTTAGTTTAGTTAGTTAGTTTAGTTAGTTAGTTTATTTAGTTTAGTTAGTTAGTTAGTTAGTTTAGTTAGTTAGTTTAGTTAGTTTAGTTAGTTAGTTTAGTTAGTTTAGTTAGTTAGTTTAGTTAGTTAGTTTCGTTAGTTAGTTTAGTTAGTTTAGTTAGTTAGTTAAGTTAGTTTAGTTAGTTAGTTTAGTTAGTTTAATTAGTTTAGTTAGTTTAGTTAGTTAGTTAGTTGGGGGCGGCGGCCTCCTTGTACCCAATGATGAAGTCAACGATGCCGGTTCCTCTTAAGTTGAGGCTTTTGAGGACTCTCATAGTCCCCATGATAATCTACGCCTGCGAGATCTGGGGCATTGTGGCAGATTCCAGTCTGCTGTTGCTTCTAAGCCCCACACCTCTCGGTGCGCAGAGAGCTATGCGTGACGGAAATAGAAAATTTTCTTGGAGGGCAGAAGGCGTGTGAGGTCGCGCGCAATACATTGATTGCAATGGGGAAACAGTGAAATTTAAAACAGCTGTAATTACGTCAATAAGATACCTGAGTTGGAAATAATTGCGACAACAAGTTCTTTATGATCATCAGCATTTATGCATGGGGATTAGACCTTGAATGTCCGGTTGGGGATTGAATAAAATCACTTCATTGACAAGAGGGAATTTCATCCCACAACTGAACAAAACAAAAGTAAATATTATAATTGAAGTTGGATATCGCATACTTGCATATAAAGTGCTTTACAAAACGGGATGTAAGCATCACCGAAAGTATAATTCGAATTTAATTCTGTTTTTCGCAGTTTCTTCTCACTGATTCCATATATACTGTATGCTTTTTTAATTTCTCTACATGTGATGTACCTACTTAGCGTATAGAGATGATATTGTACTCCACCCAAAAAAGATACCAAGATTTTACCAGAAGTATACGTTTAGGAAAAGGTTCGTGTTGGTGTTTGTATCCATGAACACGATAACTCAAAAACGAAAAGTCGGTAAAAAACTCTTAGTATTTAAGTTTAGTATATTCCAAAGATGCGACACGAAAATTTTGAGGCAAAAGCACCCAGCCCAAACTATCCTTTACGTGGACAAATTTCGAAAATTTAGATTTTCTAATAAATGGCTTTAACGATTTTGATTAAAATACTGTATATTAAATATATTTAGATGCCAAATAAAATGTATATGTTGAATTTTATGGGAATAGTCTTTGAGACCTCTTTATTCTGGATGAATTTTGCATAGCTGGTAAACCGTATGAGATTAAAAAAGAAAACAAAAAAAACAGCAACAACAACTTACTGCACAAAAAATGTAGATCTAGATAGAACCACAATTTACTTCATATACACTTTTTCTTGGAGTTGAGAAATCCCTTGTTATTGGTTTCTGTTTTAAAATATTTACTCTTACGGGAATGGGTCATCACCTAGCCCTGCAAAGAAACTAGTTTTAAAAGATATGGCTATCGTTTAGCTTTTTTTCCCTTCTATTTACAAGGAAGCAAGTAATAAGATCATGTCTGCTAATCGATTAGTATGAAGTAGATAGAAGAATAAGCTTTTTAACAATAATTTGTCAAGATATGTAGAGACATTTATGTGAATGGAACACATCAGATTTTTACTTTAATACACAAAGTCGTCAACAAGAATTATAAACATGAGTTGTTATGAGTGTCTCTGTAGTACAGCGGTCAAAATGCTGAATTAAAAATGCAAAATATGCTACGCTCGATTCTAAGCTGATGAAAAAATTCTTATTTAAATATTATTCAAAGAGCCTATAAATATGAATGTTAATGTGTGTTAAGTTAATCGAGAAGTGCATTTTTAATGTATACTTTAACAATTTAAGCAGTTGTTGTAAAAGGTCAAAGTGGTGATAGGTCATATTACCTACGGCGTATGTAAATAAAAACAAACATAAATAAAGTGCTTTAGCATAAAAAAACACATGCGATACTGGATTTACAGAGACAGTATATGCACAGTATAAAATTAAAATAAATGGGAAATTAGGTACCTGTATTCCTCTTCAGTAAATTGTATTCAATACATTAGTAAACATTTGTGTATATTTGTGTTAGATGGATAAGATATATAAATATAAAATTAGAATTAATTACTACTTAATATAGTAAATTTTATGCAATTCATAAACAAAATTGATTTAGAGAGATGCTGTCTGACTATTTTCTTGTGC